>CM031240.1:608944618-609544618 GCA_018340775.1 Taxus wallichiana var. yunnanensis
ACATCCTCATCTCTTACCTATTAAGAAACCTTCATCTCCCCTCCATAGCCCTTTTATCCTCCTTCAAAATTTGATATCAATATGGTCCACATAAGAGAGCTAGACAAACCTCCACCAAAATGCCAATGCATACTGCGCATTTTTTCACAATACCAAGTATATGCCCTCACCATTTTTTTTGTCATGTTCATTGCTACAACTATCATGACTCACTTTCTCCTTTACCACATATTAATATGGTTAACATTACCACTCAAGCCTAGAAGGACAAAGGAAAGGAGAAAACAACCAGCCCATCCACCACTCTTTTACCCAATATCCCATCTGCACCTACACCAAAAATCATCATATGTGGACCCACATACCCTATTTCGATGGAATTTTCCATTATAGAATGATTAAAAAATTGCACCAATCTCTTCTCAAAATTTCTTTGTATGATCTTGTCCAAACCTCCGAGTCTCATTGACATGCCCTCATTGAGGTTCGTAATCTCACCGAGGTTTTACCTAATGACCCTACTCTTGTGGCATCCAATATCTCTCATCACCATGTGGCCTCTCTCACCACTTCATCCCTTTACTTTGCACCTACTACAACTCATCAAGTAGCCACTCTCAATTTCTCTAACAACAAGATTGTACCTCTCTAATAAGATGATCCCGATCCCGCCATATTCATTTTCATCTATATTTATAATATACACATTTGATGCATTACGATTGATGGTGGTGCTAGTATCAACATCATTTCTTCTAATGCATATAGAAAAATGTGTATCCATTCCAATTACATTCATAATAACCCAATTATGTTGCATTCATTAAATTATGCCATGACTTCCATCCTTGAAACCATCATTCTCCACATTCATGTGCGCCCCCGTACCATTCCATAATTATTCTATGTCTTAGAGGGGGAGTTCTACTATAATATGTTGCTTGGCTGACCTTATATCTGTGCCATGAGTTTTATTTCTTCAACCTTACACCATTGTTTAAAATTTGAACATGAAGGACACAACTATACCATTCTAACAAACCCTTTACCACTCAAGACCTGTAACATGTTATATCCACCTAATGACGTCCTTATACCAGTTAAGGCATATACCACTTCCCCTTCACCAATGACCCCATCTACCAATGTGGTGGCTACCTCTTCCACATCTAACTCCTCTATTCCCACTACTACTACAACTCCTACGGATGAGTTATCATCCAATCCATGTACTTCTCAACCAACCAATGCTTCTTCTTGCCAACCGTTCAAAGTACATCCTCCATTCCCACTACCCACATATAAACTAAAGATCCCTTAGAAGTTGTTTTTAACCCCTCACTCTGTGGGAATACCACCTTTATAATATTGACACATTTCTTACTCCTTAAGAGTATGTTAAACTTCACCAACATACTCACTATGATCACCACATAGGTGAAGTTTTCCCCTATGGTCCTCCCCACCTTCGTACCAACTTAATGTATGGGGGACTTGATGCTTCTACCTACTCACCCAATCCACCTTCGCAAAATTTACCATTTTCGAGTGATTTCAATCTCTCACCAACCGTTGCTTCGCCTACACTTTCCTTAATCACTATGCTCGGAAGGGATTTGGATTTGGTTTCCATAAACAAGGTCACCATATTATCATCCCATGCACCACCTGTAAGCAAAAAAACCACATTGGTATTCGATTTACCAATCCATCTCTAAAGAAGGCCCGAGTCTAACTCATTGAGGATGATAAAAATTCTCCACCCCATTCACTAACTTCATCAACTTCACCTACAGAGTTTATGGATCTACAATCCATTCCTCCTAAAAAAATTTCATGAACAACATTTCCCTGGGACCTCTAACTTATCAACAAGATCATGAGGCTCCCTCTTCTCTTCCCTTCATGTATCCTAACATCATCGACAATGATACCCATTCTATTAATGTTGTTCAATGTCAAAATGATGAGTCTATTCTCACCTACCTTAGGAAGAAGATTCTTATATTCACGGATCATTACCTTATGAGATGAAAACCATGAGGAATGAATTGACCATAAAAATCAATATTCACACCAGGATGACTTGTACATTTTGAAAATAGGCCAATCTTTAGATGTTGCGAGAACAAGAATATTTTATTTTCTTTCCTCTAGGATCATAGCCATGATTTTTCTTGGTCCTACATTGATATGCCTGGTATTGACCCAAAAATTTTGGTCCACAATATTGTAACTATTCCTGAGGCCAAACTTGTGAAACAAAAGCTGTGGAAAATGCATCCTTGCATTTCCCTTCTTATTAAAGAAGAACTCCAATGCCTTCTTTCAGTTTCCTTCATCATACCCATTGATTATCCCCAATGGATCTCTAACATTGTTCCTATTACAAAAGTGATAGGGGAATCTACCTTTGCATGGATTTCCATGACCTTAACTTAGCTTGCCCCAAATATGAATTTCATCTACCTAGTATTGATCAACTAGCTGATCTCACTTCTGGCCATGAGAAGATATCACTCATGGATGGTTTATCACATTATAACCAAATATTACTTACAATAAAAGATCAACAAAAACCACTTTCATCACTCCTTGGGGACCTTTTTGCTATTGTGTCATGCCCTTTGGCCTTAAAAACATTGGTCTTACATATCAGTGGGCTATGAATTATATCTTTCATGACATTATGCATCACATATTAGAAGATTATGTTGATGATATTTTTTCCAAATACAAACATTGGGCCAAACACCTTACATTCCTTAAGGTCATCTTCGACCATCTCATCAAATATTGTGTTCACCTTCAACCTAAGAAGTGTCTCTTTGTTATTCTCTCTAGAAAACTCCTTGGTTTTATTATTTCTGTGTGTGACATAGAAGTTGATCCCACTAAAATAAAATCTATTCTTGGAATGCCTCCACCTACTAACCTTCATCAACTTCGTATTTTACAAGGAAATTTGCTATCTATTCGTCACTTTATTTTGCAGCTTTTTAACCACTTTGCCATCCTTTTCATCATCTCCTAAAAAATAATGTCTTCTTCAAATTGGATGATGAATTCCAAAAAACCTTTAACTCCTTAAAACAATACCTCCTCCAACCACATGTGCTCATTCCCCCTAATAATGACCAACCATTTTACCTTTACATTTATGCTACCAATAATTCCCAGGGTGCCATGCTCGCTCATCGTAATGAGAAACACAGGGAACAAGTGGATTATTATATAATTCATACACTTTTAGACTACAAAACTATATATAATCACACCAAAAAACTCTACTTATCCTTAGTTTTTTTCACCACTAAACTTCACCATTACCTACTCAACCACAAAACCTTTGTTATCACCAATACTAACCCCTTACATTACATGTATGCTAAGCCCTACCAACATCAACGTGTTGCGTATGTTGGCTCATGCTTATTACAGGACCTAGATCTTGAATTCACCCATCAAAAATCTGTCAAAGGACAAACAATTACATACCAACTCGCAGATGCTGACTCCCTCACGAAAATTAATCCTCTAGCTTTGATTTCCATAATGAATCCATCCTACCCTCTCTTTGGATGATACCATTTCTTGGATGACCTTATTCTTTAATGGTTCCAAATGTATATGTGGGGGTGGTGTTGGAGTTATCCTCATTCCTCTTGACCATGAGCATATAACATTATCTTTTAAACTATATTTTTATTGTACTAATAATATTGCCGAATATGAAGCACTTGTGTAAGGTCTTCAATCCGCCATAAACTTGGAAGTTAAATTGATTAATATCTTTGGAGACTCTCAACTAGTTGTGAACAAAGTTAATGGTATATCTCGGTGTCATAACGAGATACTTCAAAAGTATAAACATCATGTTGACATAATTTTGACTAACTTTGACCATTATGAACTTCAAACCACTCCACGTTCCACTAATAAATTTGTAGATACCATGGCCTATCTAGCTTCTCAAATCCTTATTTCACTAATGCAGCCTAGAATTCACTAGTAAAATCCTAGGCGTCTTTGGCACATCACTCATCTTATACTAAGTGCTCACCCAAAGCATGCAAATGTACCAAGCCCATTTTTAGGGTTGTTGTTGTAGGATGTTAACATGATGAAGACTTAAAGCATTCAGATCTATGACTACTATTTCTTTCTATAGTATATATTTAGATCTAGATCTAGAGAATAACAAACTTAAAATATAACCATGATGAAATCAATCATGCATGAACCGCTTCTACTCGGGATTTGACACTTTGATTCAGCCAACACATTCTATTTTATTAAACATGATAAATACAAATAAACTTATTACAATAGATAATAGCATAGTCTATGTGTGCATCGAATTTAGAAGCGTAACCTCACAATAACTCATTCCTCTCATGCTCATATGCTACATAGTTCACTTCATATTTATAAGGGTTGGGACTTTCCCTTCATTGCTTATCTAATCCAAAAATAGGTCACATGTTATTATTAGCCACGTGTCGTTACAAAAATAGCCATACATGCAAGTGCGCTAACAATAGACTTCTTCTAGTTAACTGTCAATAGTAGATCTATTCTCATCCTGTATCCATGTAAAGCACTTCATATCGATCCTAAAAAAAAAAAAAGCTAATGTGTGTTGCGTAAGTCTCTAACCGGTTTGTGTGCTCCACATGCCATCTTTGAAAAATAGATCCTCATCGTGAAAATGGCTAAGTCTCGAATTTGTCTCTATTCCAAAGCACGTGATTTGTTTCCAATCCTCTCGCACTTTTGAATGTGCTCTACTCTTCTGCATGAACCTTCTATCGCTTTGCGCTAAGTGCCATATTTTTATTGACCAACATTACCCCACACTAGTTACATTTCCGCCCGGCAATGGTTATCTCCAAAATGAATCAAAGAATGTGAATAAAGAGATAGAAATAATTTTGATGAATAAAATAATTTCTTTACCTGCAGTGTGTATTTACGCTTCAACCTAAAGAATTAGTTATGGATATTATTCTTTTATTTCCACCTCTAAAGTCTACCAATCATTGAGTGTAGCCTCTTCCTTCTCTATAATATCCACTATAATTTACTCTAATTCATCCTTTGTAATCTCTCCTTTCTCATTCTGCAAGACCAACACAATGTTGGACATGACAATCATCCTTCCTTCTAATAAGTCCATATTTTGTGTGATGAGTTTCCCAAGCTCATCCAACCTTTCCTTGTATGATTCTTGACCTTCTATAAGGTCCTCGCACTTCTGCTTGACCAATGATAATCATTTTGCATAGCCAAAGGTCTCATTTTTCATGGCCTTCAAGACTTCATTATCTTCCACAATGGTCTTGGTTCTTATAATGGATTTTGTGGGTGTAAAAATACTAAGCACTTGATCTGCTTTATTCAGTTCCTCCTATAAGCTCTGAAGTAACTCCTCATATGATAAAATATTTCTCATCACTAAAGAATTTTCCCACTCTGCTTCATGTGCTGGATCCTTTGGTTCTAGAATGCGTAGAGGCTCATCTTCAAGCACTAAGTCCACCAAGTTACTTACATAATTCATTGATGAAGGAAATGTTTTTGGTACACTTGGATCTAAGTGTGGCATTTCTTTCATGATATTGTCCCCAAATTCCTCTACCATCTTTGATGAAAAAAATGTTCTTCTTTTGTTCCAAGTATTTTTCTTAATTTAGGTGTGTAATTTCTACATCCTTAGTCTTGATCTCTGCCCTCAATGGTCTAATTGTTACAACATTATACATATTTTCTTATGTCACCTCTTTTAAGACATTTACCAAAGCATTCCTCACTTGTTCATCTGACATAACAATAGGCTTTACTATTATGTGTCCGGTTTGAGGTGTCTTTTTTACCTCCTTGATACACATGACTCTTCACATACATAAAATTTTTGTTCATCCATGTGCGTGTGCATCAACCATTACAGTTGCTTCCTTGTGTGCACGGTTTCCATATCTTCATCCATCAAATCCCAACCATACAACTCCTTTTTTGTCATTATGCTTTGAAAAAAGGTGTAGAAAATTTTACCTGTGTCCTCAACATAGCCCATGACCCGTGGAACATATTCCCCACTTGTTCTCTTTGATCTTGGCCCCTTAGGAACTTAGGCTTCAAGATTAAGAGCTTGTTCTATTATACCCTAAGCAGTCTTGGCCGTTGTCTCATCTTCCTCCTTTTCTCCTTCTTTAGTACCCATTTAAACAACCACTTGAGACCAAAGAAACAACCTAGGGTTAGCTAGAAAAATTATGGGATAATTTTTTTATTAGAAGTATCTACAACCAGGTTGTAAGACATCAGTCTACCATTGGTAGGTTCTGAAAAAAACCTATTTACCAAAACACAAATTTCCTTTATTTACTTATATCAAGTTCACAAGGTTCAAATTTTAGGGTTACATGTTCTAGTTAGTTTCAGGGAGAAATTTACCCCTATACCCACTCTCTAACAAGATCATAGTTTCAACTATATTTTTCTCATACTTAACACTTCCAAAAATTTCCTAAACCATTCCCATTGGATAGGAAATTTTCTCACCTTTCCGGTGATATAAAGAAGTCCTCCTAACTCCTTCAAGAACTCAAGATATGGTCCGACGAAGTTTTGGGATCAAAATTTCCCCAAGGAGGACACGTTTCAAGAGGAGGAAAAGCCCTTTGATGGGTTGGCGGGTCACAAGGCATTTTTGGAATTTTTCCCCATGTGGCGCAAAAGAAAAAGTTCTCTCGAACCTTCGCCGCCCCCCAAGGTGCCACGTGGCACCCACTTGCGATTGGATGTGGGCCGGCGGGGTGAAATGGAATTTTTGCAAATTTGTTTTAAAAAGTCAAAGGGAAAAAAAGTTTCCATGCTTCCACTGCTGCCCCATGAGGATACGTGGCAGTCTTTGATTGGTTGTGGGCCGGTGGAGGGAAAAGTGAAAATTTTCCAAAAATTTTCAAAAAAATTTAATGGTTAAAATTAATCTGTGCCTCTGCCTCACCCCGGAGGACACGTGGCACCTCCCCGATTGGGTGTGGGATGGTGGAGGAAAAAGGAATTTTTTTCCAAAGGTCCAAAATTTCAAAAAATTTCCTAAGGCCAAAATGGTGGGAAATTTTTTGCTTACAGGCCCGCTGACAGAAAATTTTCCCAAATTTTCCTCCCAAGCTCAAAAATTTCAAAGTGCCATAACTTGAGCTAGAAAGCTCAGTTTTGGGAAAACAAGGAATTTTCAAAAAGCTCTCAATGCCCTCTTTACACAGAAAGAATAAATTTCACTTTTTGTAAAGTTATTAATAGTAAATTTTGCAAAAAGGATCTGTAGGGTTAAATTCGTAAATTGGCATTTTTCCAACTTCCCGATTTGATTAAATTTGAACTCCTTCATTGCACATGTCAAAAATACATGGAGGATCGGTCTAGGGAGGGTTTAGAGTGTTTTAGTGAAGTTAATGTGTCCAATTATTCAAATTTTCATTTTTTTGGCAATGGACGGAAAACAACAATGTCAAGCTCCAATTTGAAATTCATTGAGTTTTAGAGATTCATTCTTAATCTGTTTTAGTGAATTTGAGTTTCTTAAGTCTTACTAAATGTGAATTTCAAAGTTTCATAACTTATTGTTGAGTGTAAGATCAAAGCGCACATTTTTAATAAAATATAAATTGCCAAGTAATGAGTTTAATACAGTGGATAGTTTCTTTGAAATTTGTTTATCATTTCTTTGTGTTTTGGATGTGCATATGATTCCTAATTTATTAAAATACAATTGCTTATCAAACAACCATTCATTTCTACATTAAATGCAGTTCATAATTCAATTCAAATATGCATTTTTCAAAAGAGAACAATACTATCTTTCCTTCCCACACATTCTTTCTTTATTTTCTTCTTCAAAAAACAATTAAATTTCAACAATAATTCAAATCAAATGTGCAATACACTTTGAGAAAGAAATGGATTCTTTCATTTTTCATCAAATACAACATTACAACTTTCCTTTTTCATTTGTTTTCAAATACAATACATACAATAACAACATTGTTTCTTATTCCTTTTCGAAACAAAGATATCATTCTTGGACAACAAAACAATTCCAGTATCTGATCCAATTTTGAAACTACTTCAATCTTTTAGTCATAATTCAATGAAACTTTTATAACTTAACACTCTTACAATTCGATTACAAAATACAAATTGCAATACTTATAATATCCTTTACATTTCTTTCCAAAACATAAAACAAGTGTAATTCTTCTTTACATTCCTCAATGCAACTCCAACTTCCATTAACAATGCAATGCTTCACATTACAACATTTATGCATTCATCTACTCAATGTGGGAGAAGTTACATTGAATTACGCAAATGGAAATGACTGTCAAATTGTGAAATTCCTTCTCCAAACAGCGGCATGCTTGTTTCTTCTCCTTTGAAAATTTGATCACAATAAGGAAGGGGGAAAGGCAACGCTCTCCACCCAACCAAGACATCCAATGAGAAAGGAGAATCCATCCTTCCCCATTGGCCCCGATCCCCAACCATACTGAAATGGAGCATGAATATCAACACATGGAAACAAAGGCTTCTATCACATACAAGCCACATTCACATTGCATACTGATGAATAAAATGCATAGTTTAAAATAAGACAGTAGTTCCCAATTGCATTTGAAACAATTCATACAACACATAGGCTTGATCAAGCAAGCCAACAAGAGAAAGAACTATGGGGAGCTCCTTATGCCTCCCAATTTGGAATTGGACATCCACCAAAATGCATACCACCAATAAACATAACAAACCTATAAACCTTATATCTCCCAACCCCTCCTTATGCCCCCAAGTTTATCCCTTATTCCCCCAAGAGTAAGAAATGCAAGCGAGTTTCTTTTCCAAGGTGGATCCCAAACCAAAACTCCCTCCTCAATAAAATAGTGTCATTAGTAATCCCTTATGCCCTGCCTTATGAAATCTACATAACCTTCTCCTAGACCATGCCCTAAGCATTCTACCCAACCAGCCAAGAATGCAAACACAAACACCATTTAAAAAATGCATGCAAGAGGACGAAAACATTTAAAATACAACTCAAGATGCCTACCTCTCCATAATGGAGTTTGTTCCAAGCTTACAATATTTCCACAATGTCAAAGTGCAGTCCCAAACCAGTAAGTATAAGCATGCAAAAGACTCCAAGCTTCATCCACAACAAGCTCCAAAACAACAACAAAAAATGTGCCCCAAGAGGAAAATAACAAAGTTTCAACAACCATAAAAGAGCAAGAAGCCTCAATTTTATATGAGAGGGAAGGAGAGAGGATGATGTGGATCCATGTGGGATGCCACATCATTCTTCCTCATCCCCAAGAGGAAACCAACATCAACTCTCAAATCACAATAAATAAAAATGACAAAAATGACTTACATTCTCCAAAAGGACCAAATTTAAAACATGTAAGGGAAGTGCAATTAAAACTTACAAATTGTCACTTCAAAATGCATGATAATTACATAAAATTAACCTCAAACCATAGGCATGGTTGGTGGATGATTTTAAGAGGTGTGGGACAAGTTTAACTTGTCCCACAAGCCTCCAAATTTGGCCTCCAAGGACAAATTCGAATTCCTAAGGAGATGAAGTGTTTAACATTCCAAAATTTGTCTTACATACTCTTACATATTTCTTACACATTATTACATGTTAAGTTACACACTCTTCCAACATTATTATTTAAAATCAACAAATTTATTAATTGCATTCCATGTCTCGATTAAATCTAAATAAAGTTTAACTATATGACTCTCACATTAAAACTATCACATTTAAATTAACTAAAAGAAGGAACACATTACTAAGAAAAATACATACAACAATAATAAAAAGAACACATAATTAAAACACATATCCCATGGTCACATATAATGAAAATCCCCCTAATGGGAAATCCTAGAATAAATCAACACACAACACACAACATAGTTGCCATGGTGACCTTGTTAAATTCACTTGGAATTTCAATATGGTTAGTCTCTAGTCCCCCAACATTGTTGTGATTTTTTTTTAAACCTACAAAATGCAAATACCTCCTTCGACCTCATGGCCGGATCAGAACATCCAAAATGATATTAAAAAAATCAAAATCATCTAATCGTATGAATCATGACAATATCAGGAATACAACATTATCATTTTTAATTAATTAAATCAACTATATCATCATCAATGATCTATCATACTAGGTCTACCCAAAATATCCAATGTCATAAGTCCAAATCAACATCTATAATATGTCCATGTCAAAATAGTATATCATCAACCACATATAGAAAATGTCTCTAGTAATCATCATGCATAACAACTGAATCCAGATCAATAAAAATCCATGATCTAACATCTAACCACCATAATGGAATAAAACATAATAGTGTCCATAATATGATCAATAGTATCAAAATTAGTATCTAAAAGTGTCAAAGGGAAGTGGGCACTACACCTTCTTCTTCATCCTTCATTTCTTTGTCCTTTTATTCTTCCACATTCTTTAGAGGTGTAGGGGAATTGGGAGCGCTTTCCTCGACTTTCTTCCACCTCCTCATTTAGCTTCAAATTCCTTCTTCTCTTCTTAGTTTCCTCCTTCTATGGAGAGACTCTAGGTTATGTGTGCCGATTACGGAGTATCACCTTGGGTTCTTGTTGTCAAAAATTCCCCCAAGGTAATTTTGACAACATGCATCAAATTGTCGATCTGAGCAAGTAGAATGATTCAAGGCCTAAAATCATGTTTCTGGGGTCCCCTCAGTTTCTCTCTAACCCTCTTGTCCAAGAAGAAAACCCAACATTTTAAAAGTATGTGAAAAGGTTGCGAAAGAACCAGAGCTTGAGGCCAAAATACAGAGAAAATCAACTAAGGCAGCACTAGGGAAAGTTAGGATGTCGGGGCCCCAATCGGCCGAAAGGCCGCTAGGTGGTCATGCGGCATCTGGGACAGTTGGGACATCGGGACGGCGGGGTGTGAAAAGGTGAATCGGCCGGAAAAATGGGAAAAAATCATCTAAGTCGCACTTTGCTCGATCCGGGACGGTTGGGACAAAAGTACGTGAAAGACGCGGATCGGTGGTTTGGCGCAAGTCAGTCCATTACGAGTGAATCGGAGATATTTTTCCTAGGTGGTCCGGGATAGTTGGGACAAAAGTACACAAAGGACGCGAACTAGCCGGTTTGGCCGAAAAAGAGAACTTTCGTCCCGGGATAGTTGGGACAAAGGGATGCGCGGGATGCGAAAATTCGAAAAGAGCCGAGAGCCGGTGGAATCTTGCCACGTGTCTTTGCCGTAAGAGGGAAAAGGAAGCCCGAATCGAGCGGTTCGAGAGATTTTTGTCCCAGGTAGTTTGGGACAGCCGGGCCAAAAGGATGCAAAGGATGTGAAAAGTAGGGAGAGCCCTTAATGAATCGGGAATAGGACATGTTTCCTAAGGTAGGGGAGCTCGGAGCCGAGGGGAAAGACTTAGGAAAATTTGGAAAAAGTTTGGCCAAAAAACTAAAAGGTAAAGGATGACCCGCGGCCCTTGTCCTCCAACCGAGATCATGCCACATGTCCCAGTGGCGGGCGCGGGAAAAAATGGAAATTTTTCCAAAGTTATAGAAAAGTAAAAATTTTCAAGGGAAACCCGTGGAAAGGTGGAGGAGAGAGAATTGCTCATCCAATCAGCGCCGACACATGTCATCCGGTGGTAGAGCGTGGGAAAAATTCAAAATCTGTTTTTTTCCTAAAATCTTCGGATCGCCATAACTTTCGATCAGAGCTTGAATTTTCACGTTCTTTATATCAATGGAAAGTTGGTGAAATTATCGCATGATTCTGGGGTCAATATTACATTTTGGTTCAGTTTGGAGAAATAAAATCAAGAAATTTCTCGCGCGTGGTAATGGCCAAACCGACATTTCAATAACCGACTTTAATACAACAGAGAAAGTTCACCGTTTCTACTAGATAGTTCGTTGTTTCTCCAGGATTCACCACTTCTGCCATAATGAGATGAGTTAAATGTGACCTAGAATTGGTTGGGGTAGATCTGGATTTCCTCTCTCTTCCCTCTCTCATTCTTCCTATATATTGTAAGGTGGGGCTTCTTTCTAAAGGTCGAACATTCCTGTTTTGCTCCTCCCTTCTTCTCTTTATCAGGTGAGTTTGTGTAGTTTGAAACTCCCATTTGAAACTGTATTGTGACTCTACCTCTTGGCATTTTGTAGTGTATTGTATCAATCTTTAGAGCAAGTAATGCATGTCTGTGGATGATTCTCAACCCTCTCTATGTTCATTTGCATCCTCCTGGTCTTTCACTGCAAATTTTGTTATCTGTGCATGATCTTGCATCATGTTTGAATGGTCTGTGTTTATTGGCAAGATAGATGTTATTCATTCCTCGGTGCATCACCTCTATTAGCTTAGGTTTTTTTTTGGCATCTTCTTACCCTATCTCCTTGGAAAGATTAGATTAGGTTTTGAGTAACCCTCTGTATTTTTGTGTGCATTTGAACAGGAGGAATAGGAACCGACCTTCTCGGAGAATGCTTTCTCATCTTTACAAGTCCCACTTGGAGAAAGGATTCCATGTTGTGTAATCACACTTTGGATGCTGTATGATCAACCTAGAAATCTGATCAACATCTAGGGGTGCTGTGATTTTGCATCAACAGTTTTGGCACGCCCGGTGGGACCCTAGAGGTCTCATTTTTATTACAGCAAAGTTGATGTGCATCTGCTGTAATTTTCTTGCTTGAAAAGAGCTATTATTTGCATATCTGGCGACTCCGAGGGGAAGAATCAATTGGTTTTAGCATTGCAGGCCTGAAAACTCATGAGAAGAGTCACCACAAGGTCAAGAGTTGGAGAAGAAGAAGTGTTGTTTGAATACCTGCAATTATCTCCAAGAAGAAGGCAAAGAGGAAGAAGGATTCAAAGGTCTCCATCTCCACCAAACAGAACCATTTCAACTCCTCCACCTGGTAGGCCTTTCATTCAGTTAACAAGGGTTTTAAGACTAATTAGAATGGCACAAAACAACCCCTATGTCAACTTCACAGGCAGCATACCACTTGCCCTCAATGCACAACATCCAATTCCTATTGCAGCCTTGAAGAACATTCCCTACTTCACTGGAGAAAATCAGACTACTCTAGGTGATCATGTTAAAGATATTGCTAACCTTTGTGTAATCCATGAAATCAATGAGATGCAAGTGGCTATCAAGTTGCTAACATCTTCATTCAAGGGGAAAGCATTGCAATGGTTTAGAAGCCTTGGAGCTGGTTCTATCACAAATTGGAATCACCTATGTATAGCACTTCATGAGAAATTTGGAGAAAATGGAGACAACTTGTCTCTCTTGGAGTAGTGACAACCATCAAGAGAGCTCCCAATGAGCAGTGACTAACTTCAACTTCAGATTTCAAAAGACTTGGGAGAGAATTCCAGTGGCAGTCAGGCCAACAGCAGAAGGTGCTTTTCTCTACTATCTCAAATCTCTAAATTCTGATATTTCTATGTTGATTCAGTCCATGGGAGGCATAACTATCCCTATGGCTTATAGCATTGCCATTAGGGCTGAAAATTGCTTGATCAAGTGGAAAACTTTCCCTAGACCTCCCATGCCATTGTTTCCAAGTTTAGAGAGTCAAACACCAATCAAGCACCTAATTTGGCTCCTTCTCCCACCCCTAGAAATCGAGAGTTCAAATGAAGCTTCCACTTCATCTCCAAGTGCCCCAAATGAGCTTCAAGAAGTCATGAAGCAATTGCAAAACCTAGGCAATGAGCTGGTTACTCTCAAGAGTCAACAAGCCCAAGGTTTTAGACCTTCTTAGCAACCCCAAGTTCAGCCTAGGTAGTCATACCAACCATAAAGGCCTCCTAATCCAGCTGCAAATATAAATCAAACAAGGCCTCCCGCCGATAGACCATTCCAACCCTATAATCCAAATGCCATATCGCCTTTAAGGCCTTTGGTGCCAACACAAAACAACATTGCCAGAGTACGATTGGTGTTTTCCATGCAATGAGCCTCATAACCAATCCATGTGTTTCAATGGTGCTCTCAATCAAGCATTAATGGTGACAACTCTTTGGTGTGGAGGGTGAGGGCGAGTCAAGGAAACAACCAACAACAAGAAACATTCCAACAGCAATCAGCCCCAAAGGACACCACATTGGTAAATTGGCAAGAGAGGATTTTGTGGCATGAACTAGGCGATTTCTCAAGGTGTTGCAGCCAACACAAGGTCAAAAGGAGGAATTTGGGTGAAGAACAACCATTAGCCCCAACTAATCCACAACCTTCCATGGCTCCAAAAATGGTTGGCAAGAAAAATCCAATTCCAAATGCACGAGGGCAGCCAAGAACAACCCCTAGGCCAACTCAAATACCAGTTATTTCTGCCCACATGCAAGGAGTGAATGTACAAACCAAGGGACAACAAAGGGATCCTTCATCACCATTCAGTATCATTGATCAAATGAAGAAGACAAATGTCAATATATCAATGTGGGAATCCCTATCCATCCCAGGCCAAAGAGATCTGCTGCAAAGCTGCCATGAAGGACTAGCCAACTTGAATCAGCAAGTTCAGATGCAAGATAAAGTGCTCACAAATGCTGCCCAGCCTGAGGGAAATCATGGAGGACAACAAGGTAAAATGTTGAAACCCCCTCCTTTCTATGTTTCATTGATCATTGGAAATCAGCTAGTGCACAATTGCATGATAGACTCCAGGGCAAGTAGCTCAGTAATGCCTAAACAAATAGCTGATCAGCTAGGGCTCTAGTATGAAACAATATCCAAAGGGGTAGTGCAGCTAGATGGGACAGCAGTAGCAATAGTTGGAGTGATTAAAAACCTGAGTCTTACCTTGCATGCATGTCCAAATGTTGTTGTTTTACAAGATGTATCAGTCATAGACCTTCCACCACTCTTTGCCCTATGCTTGTCAAGGGACTTCATAGCCAAGATTGGAGGATATTTGTCTGCTGATTGGTCACACATGCTATTCAGAACGAGGTATGGAACTAAGGCTACAATCAGGTCTGAACCTATTGCAAACTTCCATATTGAGCCTTACACTCCAAGTCAGATCAACGCCAATTGTTCAGCATTTGATCAAGAAGACCACCCAAGCACTGATGAGGCTGACACCAAGGTTGGAAGCATCCTGGATCTAACTCTTGATGAATGGGAAAACAAGATACATGCATTTGATCCTTATCAAGAAGTGGAAGAATCTGAGCTAGGGGTCTATTGCATACACGAAGAAAATTATCCTATTCCTAGCATTACCAAGCCAAAACACAAAGATGACAATGAGGTATGGCAGCTGTTTTTATGGATCAAGGAGTAGACAAGGTGCAGGAGGTGGAGCTATGCTTGTTTCACCTCAAGGAATAAAGTACCATTCAGCTTTTAGATTTCAGTTTGAATGCTCCAATAACACTGCTGAATATGAAGCCTTGGTGCAAGGGATGCATTGGGCAATAAAGAGAGGAATAAATAACTTGCAAGTCTTTAGGGATAGTGAATTGATTGTAAATCAGGTCAAGTGATAGCATGCTGCCAAGAATGGTCTACTTAGGTGCTACAAGAATAGGGTGTGGGACCTCATGGAAGATTTTGAGGGTTTTGGCATCAAATCCATTCCTAGGAAAGAGAATCAAGCGGTTGATAGGCTTTGAGTAGTAGGGGCAGCCTTTGACATTGTGGAAAGCATTCAACAAGACAAGGTACAGCCAAACATCCACATGATTAGGAGGCCTTGGTGCAAATAACAATGTTAGTTGGCAAGTGTTTGAGAATGGCAAGTGTTAGAAAGAAGAGTGGAGAGATCAGATTGTGTGTTGACTTCAGAGACTTGAATAGAGCCTCTCTCAAGGACCATTACCCACTCCCTTCCATGGAGCAAATATTGTAGGTTGTGGCTGGCTCCGAGAGGTTTTCACTACTTGATGGCTACTCAGGCTATAATCAGATTATGGTGAAGGAGGAAGACCAATTCAAGACAGCCTTCACCACCAAATGGGGCACATATGCCTACAAGAAGATGCCATTTTTCTGTCAAATGTTGGAGCCACTTTCAAAGGGCAATGGATATGGCATTCAAGGGTTGATCAATAAAATAGTTACGATATATCTTGATGACATCACTTTGTATTATCCAAAATGCAGTGGATCACCTCTTTTATCTAAGGAAGGTATTTCAGAGGTGTAGAAGATTTGGGGTATCATTGAATCCCAAAAAATGCATATTCCTGGCTCATGAGGGGAAAATTCTAGGCCATATTGTTTCAAAGGAGGGATTGATGATTGACCCAGAAAGAGTTGAAGCAATTTGAGCGTTGCCATTTCCAAGTCACAAGAAGGCTCTTCAAAGCTTCTTGGGAAGGATCAATTTTGTCCGCAGGTTTGTTCCAAACTTTGCAGCTCTCGTAAAGCCAATAACATTGATGTTAAAAAAGAGCATGGCATTTAAGTGGACATCTGAAGGCAAGGCAAGTTTTGAGGTAATAAAAGAGGCTATATCTCAAGCTCCCACTCTCGTCAATCCAGACTTCTCCAAGGGTTTCATGTTATATGCCTTTGGTGGTGGAGACACAATTTCTGCAATCCTGGCACAACAAAACAAAGAAGGATTAGAACAACCAGTTGCTTTCTTCAGTCAAGGCTTGGAGGAATATGAAACTAGGTACTCTTTCATTGAAAAGCATGTACTTGTAGTGATCAGGAGTTTAAAGAAATTCAAGCACCTAGTCTCAAACAACAAGATCCAATTATTGGTCTCTCATGCGGGAGTCAAGGACTTCCTTCTAAACAAGGATCTAAATGAGAAATGTGCAGGATGGATAACTCGTGTCATGGAATATGACATCGAGATTAAGGTCACCAAACTAGTATGTGGGAAGGGACTATGCAAATAACTAGCCTTTAGTCAACAAGTTGAAGCAGGTAATGGAAAAGAGGTTGTCTTGGTACTACAGGATGGTCAAGAACATGAAAATGATGATGTGCCCACTCCCTGTGAGACTCAGAATCTGATACACTTCCTATAGACAGGCCTATGCCCTCCAGAAATGAGCAAAGCAAAGAGGAGGTACTTTAGATTACAAGCCATTCCATATGTGCTTGTTGATGGTGTTTTGTTTAAGAAAGACATCAATGGTGTTCTATTAAGATGCATTGGAACAGGTCAAGTTGAGAGGATCTTACACGAGTTCCATGACGGGGAAGCAGGAGGCCACTTTGCCCCATGAGTAACAGCTCTCAAAATCATGAAAGTTGGTTACTATTGGCCTACTGTATTCAATGATTGCTACTCATGGGTTAAGAAATGCAAGAAATGTGCATTCTTCACAGGGAAAGGAAGGTTAGCAGCGCTGCCCCTTCATCCAATTTCAGTAGATCAGCCATTCATGCAATGGGGACTGGACTTCATTGGAGTCATCAATCCCAATTCGAGTCAAGGCCACAAGTGGATTCTCACGGCGACGGACTATTTCACCAAGTGGACCGAAGCAGTAGCGCTCAAAGAGGCAAGTGAGTCTAACATACTAGACTTTTATGAAGAAATAGTGACCAGGTTCGGTGTGCCGGCCACTATCATATCAGATAATGCATTAGCATTCATAGGTTCCAAGATTACAGAATGGGCTGTCAAGAATGGAATCTATTTAAGCACCTCTTCAAATTATTACCCACAGGGTAATGGAAAGGTAGAGTCCACAAACAAAAAGTTGCTAAGGATCATCAGAAGAACTCTGGATGAAAACCAAAGGACATGGCATACCAAGCTAAAATCAGCATTATGGGCTGATAGGATAACACCAAAGAGGTCTACAGGTAGTTCTCCCTACAAATTGGTCTATGGGAAAGAGGCAGTATTGCCTATATCATTAGAATTTCTAGCATTGGAGCTCATGAAGCAGTTGGAGTTGTCTGAGTTCAAACCAATGGAGGCTAGGTACGCAGAGTTGATGGAATTGGAAGAAATAAGAGAACATGCAATTACGATGATTGAAAGGGATCGAGACCTTAGTAAAAGATGGTTTGACAAGAAGGCGGGAGTAAGGACCTTCTAGGAGAGGGACCTAGTTCGAAATGGGATGCGAGATCGGGCAAAACACGGAAGGCATTCCAAGTTTGATGCCATTTGGAGCGGCCCCTACATGGTCACGAGATGTAAAAGTGGTAATTCTTCCAATTGTCTACATTGGATGGAGAAGAACTCCGATTCCGATTAACAGAATCTATCTTAAACATTGCTACTAAAAAGGAAAAGGTTTACCCTTGTAAATATTAGCCTAGATTTCAGTTCCTCTAAGTGCGTATGCACATTGTCTTGTTGTAGTTAGGTTTCTTTTTCCCTAAGTGCTTTGGCATAGGTTTTGTTGCTCTCAGGTTGAATTTCTACAGTTCAGAGTGCTCTCGAAGAATGAGTTGCGGTATCAGGATCGGGATCAGAAATCAAGTTGGTTTCAGGTTATTACTCCATGCCCAATGGATTGTTAAAAGGCCACTGATCTTCTACCTAGCAGGCAGGTGACCCCGTTGAGTCACCAAACTGTTGTCAAAAATTCCCCCCCAAGGTAATTTTGATAACATGCATCAGATTGTCAGTCCCGAGCAAGTAGAATGATTCAAGGCCTGAAATCATGTTTCTGGGGTCCCCTCGGTTTCTCTCTAACCCTCATGTCCAAGAAGAAAACCCAATGTTTTAAAAGTATTTGAAAAAGTTGCAAAGAACTAGACTTGAGGCGAAATACGAGAGAAAATCGAATAAGGCAGCACTAGGGATAGTTGGACGTCGGGTCCGGTGGCCAAAAGGCCGCCGGGCATTCTGCAAAGATCCAGAGGCAGTTGGGACATCGGGATGCGCGGAGCGTGAAAAGGTGAATCGGCCGGAAAAATGGGAAAAAATTGCCTAAGTCTCACTTCGCTCGGTTGGGGGTAGTTGGGACAAAAGTACGCGAAAGACGCAGATCGGCCGGTTTGGTGCAAGTCAGTCCATTCCGGGTGAATCGGAGATATTTGTCCTAGGTGGTGCTGGGAAAATTGGGACAAAAGTACGCGAAGGACGTGAACCGGCCGGTTCGGCCGAAATAGAGAACTTTCATCCGGGACAGTTGGGACAAAGGGACACGCGGGACGTGAAAAGCTGAAAGAGCCAAGAGCTAATGGAATCTTGCCATGTGTCTTCGCCACAAAGAGGGACAAGGAAGCCTGAATCGGGTGGTTCGGAGATTTTTGTCCCGAGCGGTTTAGGACAGCCGAGCCAAAAGGGCGAAGGACGTGAAAAGCGGGAGAGCCGCCAACGAATCGAGCGGGACACGTGTCCTAAGGTGGGGGAGCTCGAAGCCAGGGAAAGACTTACAAAAATTTGGCAAAAGTTTGGTCAAAAAACTAAAAGGTAAAGGATGACCTCACAGCCCATGTCCTCCAACAAGATCATTCCACGTGTCCCAAGTGGCGGGGGCACGGGGAAAAAATAGAAAATTTTCCAAAGTTATAGAAAAGTAAAAATTTTCAAGGGAAACCCATGGAAAGGTGGAGGAGAGATAATTTCTCATCCAATCAGCACCCGACACGTGTCATCCAGGTGGCATAGCGCAGGAAAAAATTTAAAATCCGTTTTTGCCTGTTTTTGCCCTAAAATCTTTAGATCGTCATAACTTTTGATCGAGCTCGATTTTCACGTTCTTTATATCAATGGAAAGATGGTGAAATTCTCTACACAATTATGGGGTCAATATTACATTTTGGTTTAGTATGGAGAGATAAAATCAAGAAACATCTTTGACACGTGGTAATGGCTAGAATTGACGTTTCAACAACTAGCTTTAATACAACATGACGGTTCGCCATTTCTCTGCTCAGACAGGTCCACCATTTTGCCAGGATTTGCCCCTTTTGCCATAATGAGATGAGTTAAATGCAACCTAGAAGTGGTTGGGGTAGATCTGGATTTCCTCTTTCTTCCCTCTCTCATTCTTCCTATATATTGTAAGGTGGGGCTTCTTTCTAAAGGTCAAACATTCTGTTTTGCTCCTCCCTTCTTCTCTTTATCGAGGCAAGTTTGTGGAGTTCAAACCTCCCATTTGAAACCGTAATGTGACTCGCCTCTTGGTATTTTGTAGTGTATTGTATCAATATTTGGAGCAAGTAATGCATGTACGTGGATGATTCTCAACCCTCTCTGTGTTCATTTGCATCCTCCTGGTCTTTCTTTGCAAATTTTGTTATCGTGCATGATCTTGCATCATGTTTGAATGGTCTATGTTTATTGGCAAGATAGATGTTATTCATTCCTCGGTGCATCACCTCTGTTAGGTTAGGTTTTTTTTTTTTGCATCTTCTTACCCTATCTCCTTGGCAAGATTAGATTAGGTTTTGAGTAACCCTCTTCCTTTTATATGTGCATCCGAAGCAGAGGAATAGGAACCATCCTTCTCTGGAGAATCCTTTCTCATCTTTACAAGTCCCACACTTGGAGAAAGGATTCCATGTTGTGTAATCACACTTTGGATTCTGTATGATCAACCTAGAAATCTGATCAACATCCGGGGGTGCTTTGTGATTTTGCATCAAAAGTTCTTATTATCATGAATACTCTTTTGAAGAAGCACTCTCCTTGTACCAAATTTAGGTCCTCTTCATCTATTTCTTGTGGTTGAGGTGGAGTAGTCATGCACTCAACTTATTCCCTATTTGGAGGTTGTCTTCTACCTACGTGTTGTAACCCACCACTATCTTCATGCTCCTCTTCTTCATCATCTACTTGTATTATCTATGTGGGCTTAGGCAGCCTGGAATATTTTCCATTATATGCTTACCTTTTGGTGGCCACAGGAGTACAAACTCATTCTCCACATACACAAGCGATGCTATGGTGTCCCCAACTTCCAAGATTACAGGATTCATGCTTATAATATTTGAGATAATCCTCTCAATGTAGGAATTCCACCTTGGATATACATATTTCTTTCTTAGAGTGTGGTAGTTACAATCTACCTTGTCTGCATTGAAGGTTAGGTGGTACACATCTGAAAATTGGTGAACTGATGCCTAGAAATATATTTCTATGAAGGCACATGAATTTTTTACCATGGGATCCAATCCCCATCCTTCATCAAAAATCATGCAATGTAAAAATGTTGGTAGACTACAAACTGAACTTCCTTACCCACCACCAAAGGAAAATCCTTGGGTATGCACCACTCTTCTTGAACACTACATAGATTCTATCATACTACTTCTCCACCCTCTAATTGAATGGTACACTCATTGATCCAATGCACAAGTATTTGAGAAATATTTCCACAGGTGACTTGTGTTCCGTGGGGTACTCCCAAATCTTCTCCTTTGGCCCATCGGGAACTCCAATCTCTATAAACACCAAAGATAATAAAATAGCGCCAAAAATTATTCTGTCACTTGTCCATGCTTCTTCAATGATTTTCTTTGCTATGTGATTCACGATATTGTAGACCACTTCTTGAGACATATTCTTTATAACATGTAGCCACATTGTGTTTACCTGTGACCATCTTTCTTGGTCATTTAGCTTTGTTACAAGATGTGTAGTTTCCTACACTACTGGGTACTTCTTCAATTTTTCAATGTCCATGCCACATGGACCTTTGGTATACCCCAGCTCCTTCCTTGTCTCTAGGATTGTGGCCTTATCAGTTAAATCACTCTCCATATCCACTCCTGAGACCCTTAGTCCTATCACTATTGAAATCAAGGCAGCTATGATTCTAACCCTTCATCCGGCAAAGTAGAATAAGTCCTCATGGAATCTTCTCATCAACCATTGATACAATGGTTCATAATTAACAAAGTATGACATCTCCTATAACTGATAGACTCCAATTTTCTTAAGTAACTTCTCACCAGCGTCATCGTACATTGGCATATCTTTTGTTGTGTGCTTGTTCATTTTTGTGCTCAACAACACATCGAGCTCCTTCTTATTATCTGATGTTTGATGGTTGTAATCACTAATTTTATATTGAAGGATATGTGAATCTAATTCTTATCCCATGATCACGCCCTCTGGATACTACATTTCTGAGAAATTACTCTTGAGAGAAATTTATTCTTCCACTTCGACCTTCTTCTTCCCTTTTACTCATACTACGGGTGATTTCTTCAGTGCCATCTAAAAAATATCTCTTTTATTCCCTTTGTAATCAAGCCGATCGAAACCATAGTTCAAATATTCATTCCCTAGTGGAAATTGTGTGGCCTATCTTATTTGTAATGTGTCTTCTTTGCTCAAACCCTTCACCTATGGGAATGCAAGATTCTCCTATACACAAACTTCCTCTCCACATCTGGTTTCACACTCTTTGCACCTTAATAAGATTACTCAGCTCATTCACACTTAGATCTTTTAGAATTATCTTAATTGCAACGGTAAAAATGAACTTACGTCCGTCTTTATATAGATTTTCAAAAATTTAGTGCATTTATTGCTCCTCCACCTACCAACAATCCTCTCATCAATCAACTATTTTCATTCCTTCTGTGCAGTATATCTTCATGCCCAAGCTATAACCTTCTAGTGTGTCCTCCTACCTTTTGGCTACATACTTCTCTTCAGTGTGCTTCTATGCACCTAAATACCTCATCATTGTGCCTTCCACTAGTATTCTTCACGACCTTTTCTTACCTCACGTTATACTTGTTTCTTCATTCATCTTCATCTATGGTCCTCATTTCGAGAATAAATTATTTTATCAATTCTCAACTTGAATAACACCGTAGGAATTAGTTTATTTCATGTTTATTTATTTTCATTAGTCTTGTACTTGGATATCAATAACCCACCCAACACTAAGGGTATGTGTAGTCCTCTATGCATGACAATTCTCCAAATAATAATTAGCTTCTAGCACGTAAATGTGCTTATTACACAAACACACCAACTAAATTGACAAAGCATAGCGACAAATAAGGAAACACATTAAGGAAATGCAGAATTGAATACCTAATCTAAATGGAAACACTGCCTTATTACAAAGACCAAGAAGACTTATTTATAGTAGGGCTTGACCTACTCTCCCGTTGAAGTATCTTGGTAACCGTATTCCATCAAACGCCTCTAATTGACAAGTTCCTATTTCAAGTATGTGATTTATAACATCTGGCCCTAACCAATGTAATTTGAATTTTCTTCGAAGGCGTAAAAAATTAGAATCATAAACGAGCACCATCTGTCCTATCTCAAGCTTTTTCTCCCTAATGTGCCTATCATGCCATGCTTTCTACTTGGAATTTTCTTGTTTATGACTCTAATGTGCTATTGCTCGTTTCTCATCTAGGTTGATTAACCTTTCATTCCATTCTTCTAATGCTTTCTCATCAGCTAGACCTCCAGCGTGCATAATAGGTAAAGAAGGTAACATGAATTCCATAAGAAGAACTACTTTTGCATCAAACACTAACTGAAATGGTGTGGCTTTTTTCAACCTTTTATATGTTGTTTGATATGCCCAAAAAGTACTACAAACACTTTATCATCCCAATCCTTTCTTATAACCTCATAGATTTTTCTCAATGTCTAGCTCAAAATTTTGTTGAAATCCTCGGAGTCCCATTTTCCTGAGGATGATATGGTGTAGTCTTATGGTGTGCAATCATGAATTCATCTAATAAAATTATGATTGTCTCATTCAAAAAGTGTGTACCCCTATCACTGGTCAAAATTAAAGGACATGCATACCATGTAATAACATTTTCTCATAGAAACCTACCTGTTGTAGCCATTTTGCACTACTTTGTAGGTGTTGCTTCTATCCACCTTGTCAGATAGTCTCTGCAAGTAATGATATAGTGTAATCTAGTTTTACATGCAGCTGGTGAAAAAGGACCCAAAAAATCCATATCCCATTTGTCAAATGGATCTACACTAGTAATAGTTCGTACAAGAATTTCATCTTATTGTCCTAGTTTTCCAAGACGTTGGCAATGATCACAAGCTTTGCAATTATCCTTACAATCTTTATACATGGTCTCCCACCATAATCCAATGAGTAGAAACTTGTGAGTAGTTGCATCACCTACATAGTGGCCACTTGCAATACCACCATGAGCTTCTTCCATAATACCAATTCACTCATGTTCTAGTACACAATGATGCAATACTTCATCTCAACCTAATTTGTACAGGTCACCGCTAATCAACATATAGGGTGCCGCACGTATAGAAAGTTATTTCCTCTCCAAGGATTTCATTCCTTCTAGTTCCATACATTTTCATAGAAAGACATCAATGTCATCTAATTATGATGGTGCACATTGTAACATATATAATTGTGCATTGGGCATGGTATCTTCTATTACATGTGCTTATTCTCCTGACTGTATTCTAGATAAATGGTCTATTCTAGAATTACTTTTTCCTAGTTTTACAATAGTGAAATCAAATTCTTGAAATAAGAGTACCCATCTACATATGTGCCCTTGTAAAATGGGCTTGTTTAACAAATAATTAAATTCCATGTGATCTGTATAAAAGATAAATGGTGTAGCTAGCAAGTACTGTCTGAATTAATGTAGCACATATATCATTGACAAAGCTTTGTGCTATGTAGTTGTGTATTTTTGTTCTACAAGAGTCAACTTTCTACTAGAAAAATAGATAAGATGATCTATAATACCCGCTCTAGGATGAGCCAATATTGTGCCAATGGACGTGCTAGAGGCATCCACATGTACATGAAATGGTCGGTCCCATGAAGTAAAACATAGGATAGGCACGGTAGTAATTTTCTCCTTTAATGTCTCAAATTCACGCTATTATAGTTCTCCCGGTATAACGTACCATTCCCTTTTACTAACTCCTCTAATGGTGTGGAATATTTGGCATATCCTTTAATAAAATTCTGTAATATCCTATATGACCCAAAAATCTATGTACTTCACTTTGAATGGTAGGCTCTTTTAGGCCTATAATGACTGCAACCTTAGTTGGATCAACCAACAAACCTTCCTTGCAGATTATGTGTCCTAACAATATTCCAAATGGTGTAGAAAATATGCACTTCTTGATGTTCAAATAGATACTCAACTATCTACATATTTCAAACATTAAGCGCAGATTGTCACAATGATCCTTAACTAATCCATACACCATCCAATCATCCAAATAAACCTATAAGAAGTTGTGAATAAACTCCTTGAATGCTTGAACAACTATGCATGAAAATACAAGGGGAACATTTTTCAGACCAAAAGACATCACAATATAGGAAAAGCTACCCCTTTCGGTATTAAAATTGGTCTTTTCTTGATCATCTAGGGAAATCCTAACTTTGATGATACCTAGAGAAGCCATCTCAGTAAATGAATAGATTCCATGCCCTACAACACCTTCTATTATTTCTTCACCTTTGAATGGTGTAGGAAAGGGATCAGTCACACATGTAACATTCAACTCCACTGTAGTCCACACAGATCATAATCGACCATCCTTTTTAGTGCGATCACCATTGGACTAACCCATTTTGAGTTGTTGAGGGACTTGATAATCTAAGACTTCAATATTTTTCAATCTCTTCTTTGACCTTTTCACGTAACTTGGGGTTCATCCTATAGGGTCTCTTTATAACTTGGCATGCACCCTCCTTAAGATTTATCCTCATCTCTCCTAATGATTCATGTATGATTTTAAGCTCATGGTACCCTCAAGGGTATAAGTCTTGATAATCCCATAGTAGCCCTATGATTTTCCCACTTCATATTATGACTAATAGTCTCCAATTAAGGCCTCCTTAGGCTCAATATGTCATCCAAAGTATTCACTTTCTTTGATTTCATAGGTTAGTGATAGGTGCATGTGGTCTTATTTGCCTTTGTCCAACACCTCATACCTAGTTGTTCAATGGTTTACATCCATATTTTATACTTCTTTGTCATGCACTAAGTAGACCATTTTTCCTTTTTTATTTCTTAAGGAAAGCGTGTTGAAGTAGTGTAGCATCGGCCTCTATCTCTTCAACAAGATGCACACCGAGGTTCTTTCATCAATAAATGTTGAAGGATTTCCTCGGCCTTGGCACTATCTCCCGAGTTAAGTGCTTTATGACTTTTAATACTTCTTCCTTTGGAGGCTTATTAGAGAAGAAGTCAAACTTCCGATTCATTCATGCAATTAAATCTTACCAATTTCAAATCTCTCTATAGAGTTATACATAGACATACCAAACACGTGCATAACCTTATAAAGTGGAATAAAACTTGTGCATCTAGAGTGAAGGTGGTAAAGATTCATGCCCCTTTGTCTAGAGTCTCTCAAACTTCTAAACGTGGTTTTGAATAGGTTGATTATTGTGTTAAGTGTAGATTTGAGTAGGTGCATTTCTCCTAAAGAACCTAATGGAAAGAGCAATTCTAATTTCATTCCATCCTACAATATTATCCTTTTGGGCCACCTACCCATTGTGCTTTGCTATCCTACGTAGGGTATATGATGGTATATTCCTTCTCTCCAACAATTCTATCCATTGCTCCTTCATGGCATGTAAGAATACCATAGGATATCCTTCTCCTATGTAATAAGGTACCGAGTTGGTACCTATCCTTCGATATAACATAGTTTTTTTCCTTTAGGAATTATGCTCTTTTTGCGTGCCCTACCAACAAATAAGTGCTATGAGCCCAATTATCACAAGCAACACTTTTATTATCACTAATAGAATGTACATCCTCCCACTTTGAAGGATTCCTTCTTTACATGGATCAAGCACCTCTACGGATCCCCCGATGACATGTACATAAATCGTATTCATGTATTATTCACTCAAGGGATCAACATAGGGCTCAAATTTTCCAAATTTGTTAAAGGGATAATAACTCTTTCCTCCTTGTTTTCAAATCTAATATAACCCTTGTTAAAGCGAAGATCAAAACTATTTTCATATCACCAAGGACACCGTAATAGAGTTGCAAAGCTATCGACTCTACTAGTGCTAAAACCTCAAAATCTCCAATGAACTTGGATCCTTATATGGTAATGGGTGCATCTTTCAAAACTCTAATGGGAGTGACCTTAGTCCGATTAGCCATGAACAATACATTAGAGGATGGCTGCAATGGAGGTCTCCCCATTTTTACCCATGCATCTAAGGTAAGAACATTGACTTCTACACCTATATCAATCAATATATTACTCAATAGCCACCCATCCAAAATAGCATTCAGAGTGATTTCCTTATCATAATCTAGGCTATGAGAGGGAATATTTACATGCAGGATTTGTAATCTAGTCTCAGTACTTACACACGGGGTGTTTCCTTTTAACCCATTCCCTAGTAGTGGAATGATATTTTCCTGGTGTAACATTTTACACACTTCTCTCAAATCATCCATGTTAGTTTCGATCATCTACGATGTTTTATTTTACTCAAGCTTAAAGTGATTTCTCTTTTAAATAGTGTATCTCAACTTGAATATTCTTGAATACCTCCATGGTTTCTTGGTAAACCTCCCTCTAATGGGTAGGATCTAGGTACCATGCATGAAGAACCTCATCCTTAATGATGGTATGCTTCTACTGTAATGCTCATTGGCATTTGCCACTTCAGCGTGGGTCATGATATTTACTTGCAACGCCTTAGAATCTACTTCTAACCAAGGCATCCACCGATTTTCCACAACACATTGTATCCTAACCATCCCCGCACCTTTCTTTTCTTGTTTGTGTTGCTTGCTTTAAGATGTTCATACAGTCCAAGCATTCCTCATAGCTATGATTATTTTCACACAAATAACATGTAATATTTTGAGGACATTCACGCATGTAGTTGTCGGGATATCCACATGTATAACATGTTTTGTGAGGGAACTCACTTCTTCCATTGCCACATCCTCATCCTATGAATCCACCATGGTATCCTCGACCTCTACCATGACCACCTTCAGAACACCCTTCACTCCAATCATAGCGCACTTGATTGTGATCTCAATCCTAATACTCATTCTTTCCTTTAGATTTATTTAAAACTCATATCTTTAGTGCACCAATATCTATAACATCATGGATCTAACCAATCAACTAGCATTCTTATGTGTGTCATGAGTCGTGGACCTATAGATTTTACAGTAACATGATATGTTCTTCCTTATCACGTGTTGTAGTAATGGGAAGTAACAAGCATCGTGATTTAAATGGAATATCTCACAATCTAATAATGATCCCACTAATCTATGGGGACAACTATCCTTTGTGTGACCTTCCACTTCACAATTTGTGCACCAAATCCTTGTGCATGTCTTAGGTGCTAAATTTTCTGATAGTTTCTCCAACTTATTTTCCATAGCATCGATCTATACTTCTAAAAATAAGCTCATCCCAATGTCTATACTTCTAACCGCCTTAGCACATAGGGCTGCTTCAAGTGCTTCGTGCGAGATCGGTATATGTTTTATGTGATAGTGCCTTACTAAAAGGTGTAATCATGCCTCCATCCAAGCATTGTGCATGCTTTGGCTTATATGAATATCATAAGAGAGCTTGATAAAAACATTTTAAAATGGGCATCATACTCTCTAACACTTTTAGTAGTGCCTTACTTAATATCCTTTAGTGCAAGTAATACACTTCTATTCAAACTTAGGGATGTAAAATTTTTTAAGGAATGCATCTTTCAAAGTGTATAGTCTATGCAAGTTTGATCGGGGTAAAAAAATTTACTAGATGTGTGTGCACCCTTATAAAGTTATAGTAGATTTTCTTTCCCTACACTCGAGAATCTACGATTCCCTTTGCATGCCACAATATTTCACACATATGTATGTGTTCAAAGCAACATCTTCTATGCCCCTATACTCTGGGAGATAAAGACACATTTCCATTTAAATATTTTGGGGTTGGCGCGAGACCTTTCCCACTAGAACCTCTTGTGTTTCCTCTACCTCCAAAACCACAAGATCCACCGAACTAGAGCTACCTATACCTCCCGATTCTAAACTTGTAGTTAGGGTAAAACTCGAAGATGTACTTACCGTATCCCTTGACAAAATCCCTAGTGAATACATAGATATTTGTAATTATCCGAATGAATTCAAGTTTCTGATGGTGCCAATGTAAATACTAAGAGGAAGATTACTCAAGCCAATTGTCCATATTATATTCTACATGGAGTATTATTTCGAATAGGACTTGATGGACAGTACAAGAGGGCAATTAGATGTGATCAAGGGAAGGAGCTGATAGAATAATTCCATAATGGTACATGTGGAGGACACTTCTCTGGACAACTTACAGTAAGAAGGATCTTGGATGCAGGTTATCACTGGCCCACTCTTTTTAGAGATTGTTATAATTATTGTAAGACATGTGATATTTGTCAAACACATGGTAACCATAAGACTTCATCAGCTCCATTATGCCCTATTCTTCCACTTGGTCCCTTTGAAAAGTGGGGAATAGACATTGTAGGTCCACTTCCAACTACCCCACACCAAAATAAGTATATTGTAGTTGCCATAGATTATTTAACCAAGTGGGTTGAAGCTAGGCCATTGAAAACAACTTCCATGGATGAAGTGGAAAGGTTCATATATGAATGCATTGTCACTATATTTGGTTGTCCATTAGAAATTGTAACAGATCAAGGAAGCCATTTCATTAATGAGGTGGTAGAAGCCCTAGTCAACAAGTTTTCTATTAAGCACAAGAAGGCAACAACATACAAGCCAAGCACAAATGGACAGTGGAATGAAATTTTTTTGTGTTGTGTCAAATTCTAGCAAAAGATGTAGCATTGTAGGTACATAAGTGGGATAAAAGGATTCATGTAGCATTGTGGGCATATAGGGCAACATCAAAGTCAGAAACATGATACTCCCCATTTCAATTGGCTTATGGCATTGATCCAGTTCTTCCTATTGAGTTTGATATTCCCAATGGGAGAGTTATGAAAAAGGAAAGGATGGATGAAAGTGATTCAGTAAAAGAAAGGTTGGTGCACCTTCATTTGTTAGAGGAAATGAGGGAAATAGCAAAGGATACCAGCTATAAGAATAAAATGAAGCGAAGGAATATTTTGATCAAAAGATCCATTGGTGTCCATTTCATGTGAATGACTTGGTTCTAGTATATGATTCCAGATACAAAAAAGAAGGCAGAGAAAATTTCTTCCCAAATGGATGGGGCCCTACAAAATAATAGTTGTGCATGAAAATGGTACATATCAACTGAAGGAATTGGATGGCACTCCTATTACGAAATGGGTCAACCATGAAAAGTTAAAGATTTTACAAGCACCAGAATAGTCTACTCCGAGGATGGAGTAGAAGCTAGGAAGGGGGAAAATGTCGACATTAAAATTTTCCTCCGTAATTTCTATTTTATTATGTATGTATTAGGAATAGGATGTTGTTAAGTATGATTAGTAGTGGCATCTGATAGAAGATAATGACGGCGTTGTCAATACGGTGCCACAAATAAAGTAGAGTATGGTAACAATCAAAGTACAATAGGAATGTTGTGGTAAAAATTAAATATTTGTTATAAGTGGTCCGGTAATGTTAAAATGTCAAAGTTGGGGTAAGTAGAGAAGTAGGGTCTACATGATTAGGAATTAGAAATATTATATTTGTAATAAGGACAAAGAGTGATGTCATAAATATTTTGTGTATTTTATTTGTGGAAAAGACTAAAAAGGTGGAACCCATGTGAGATGATAAGGTTTATCTTATCTTAGAAGATAAGCCTACATGTAAAGGCAAGAGTTTAGGCATGGAATATGATTGGCTGGAAGATATTTCCTATCCTATCTTAGAGATAGGGTGGATAAGCTTGAATTCCTATAAATAAAGAGGTCACCTTCCCTCATTTAGCATAGAGAGAAGTAGTGAGAAATATTGTATGAGTAAGTGTGTAAAGGAAGCCATCATTTAGAAGGTGTGTTAAAGAATCCATTGTGAAGTTTCTCCCATAGTTATTGTTGGAAGGAAAGTGAAGTCAGTAACACTTAAATTACCTCATGGGTGAGATTGTAACAATTTCATGTTGATATTATAATTTACACCTATATTTTTAGATTTTTGATCATTCATTCGTATCATAGCCTATGGTATTCTTGTGTTATGTTTGTTGTTGTGTTTCCAGATTACATCCACCAAATTAAAGGTTGTGCATTAGTAAATAGTCATAGCACGAGTAGTTCTCGATGGATAATTATCATAGTGCTAGATTGGTGATGACATGACATGTGGTAGATTCTTAGCATTCCAATTGTTGGCTCGTTGATTGAGAACATGAGTGATTTCAGTCGGATCATGGTGATGATTAGTCACATATTTTTTTGTGATGAGATACTCCACAAGGGTACAATAGTATCATTACATTTGTGTATATCCGATATGACCATTCACCAAGGACTGCTCAACTTGATGGCTCTTATCAATGGGTTCTTACTCACTAATAATACTGAGGACATCATTTCCATTGTGATTGATCACAGTAGTCCATGGATTATTCAGTGGTGAGCGATATTGTTGGGGCCAGTGCATACTAGAACATCTATACTAGGATCTGTATTTGATTTCTTACCACCGTCCAGGAAGATGGTGGGCCTAGTGTCATTGTTATAGATTTGGTCATGGGACCATATAGCAATCGGGCACCCCATAGGTGTGTTGCATGCCCAAGTTCCTAAGGAGACGACATATATGGCATGGGTCTGTCGGAGACAATGTATGAGGAAACCTAGATAGCATTTATTATTATTAGTGAGAGTTCAACGAGCTACATGAGAGAGATTATTTGAAGGCCCTATAGGCACATATAGTGGCCCAAGGATGGAGCAGAGCTTAGTGTCTATGCGGTAGATCATTTCCTTCTTAGCAATTGTAACTATATTATAGAGCTATATAGGGTAGACTAGTGCTAGTGATATTTGGGCATAATTCAGGGTGTCCCTTAGCCTGATATGTGGTATGCTCACTGCTATGTAGAGAGATGGGCCATGGGGATGCATATTCAGGTGACTGAGCCAAGGCTATTTTTTTATATGCGGTACCATAGGTTTTGGCCCCTTTTCAATACGTTAGATATTTAGTCACCATCTTTGGATTATTTAGCATTGTATGCCACTATCTTACCATGAATATTTCTCGATGGGGCATATGCGGGAGGCATGTAGGCACCACTAGAGATCATGTACAATAGTGATGAGGGTGATAACACAGTGTAGATCCTGTGGATGATCCATTTGATGTTCAAATACATGGTGGTGGGGATGATCGACGGTGTCCAAGTTAGGATCCTAGATAAATATGATAGGTGTAGGGACAGGGGATAGTCTCGGGGCCCTAGGCTAAGAGTACATGAGTAGGGATAGTTTAGGGCCCTAGACCTAGAGTACGAGAGCAGGGATAGGTTTAGGCCCTAGGCCCAAAAAATAGGACTAAAGATAGGTTCAAGGCCCCTGGGCCAAGAGTACATGAGCAGGGAAAGGTTCTGCGGTACCTCGCAGGTTATCCCAAGCTTAAGGGGGATGATGAGGAACAAAAAGCTACCTTACGATAGTAGCTATAACATGTGGTAGCGAGAGAGAGACCAGGGACCGAGCTCACATTTAAATTGTAATAGTAGATCGAGACTAGGCCAAATCCTAGGTAGGAAAAATAAGATATGGCATTGTACACTATCAACATATACGATAGATGGCCACCCAAATGGCTTAGGTGACAAGCTTATTATAGAAGTCCCGGACTCGAGATATAACCAATGATAGTTGAGAGAGATCGACTTCATGCAAACCGATCAGTAGGTCAAGCCAAGGTTGCGTGACTATAGATAGAGGTGGAATCCTTCTGACACATATATGGGACAATGGTGACAGTGCGCACCCATAGAAATTTGGTGAGAGTTGAGGCGAGCCTCATATTATCGGTGTTTATACTACGAGGAAGTTCCATCGATCGGTGGGAACCCACCTATAGTCAATAGTTGAGTAGATCAATGAGGTCAAAGAGGCCTCCGAAATTCATGGAGCATCCACGAGGGTAGCCTACAAGACCACGTGGTACATAGGTCATGGGTCCTCCTATCTCATAGGCCAGCTAGTCCATCCGAGGGTTCTAGTCAGCCATGACTCTCATTATATCTATTGATTGTAATTTTTTAAATTATACGTTCCTCTTATGAAGGTGTTATCATTTTTGTGATGTATACGATGTACCATTTTTTTATGTATGCCTTTGATGAAGGCTTTAGCACTTTTTTATCAATGTATAGCATTTTTTATGTATGCCTCTGATGAAGGCATTTATGAGTTGTGCCCTTTGATGGCCCATTTTGTATCGATGATGTATATCCTCCTTGAGACAGACATTTTATACCTATATATATGGACATTTTGATGTGGCACAATTTTTATGGGATGATGGATTTTATTGTTTTGATGATTGATTATATGGATTATGGATGTGTCATGATGTTATATGGTTTGATTTCACACTTTGTATGTATCATGATGATAGTTGAGATGTTTGTACCACATGTGTTTGATTTTTACATGATAGATCCATAGATGATATCAATTGTATTGTACATGTGATGTTCTAGATTAGTGGACAGGATGACATGATGATATCGAGGGATAGATTTTGATATTTTTGATCCCTCTTTCCCCATTTGATGTTATGATATCTTATGATTAGCTTAGCATTCGTGTATGATGTGTAATTAGTTGTTTATTTATATATGATGTATAGATGATGTTAGATGTGATGATATTGATGGAGAGGTAATCTTTGTGATAACAAAACTATGTACATGTGACAAGAAAACATAATTAAATGTTAGAAAACATATCAAATATACAATTCTAAACAATATGAAATAACAAAATTATGTTAAAATATTTACAAGCATGCAAAAACACACCTCATATGTATAAATAAGAATACATCTAATCTAAGCAAGAAAAGATGAATCTTATCAAAGTATGTCTAAGCAACAAACTATATAAATGTACAAACAAGAAACAACTAAACAATGTAAACAACTTTAAAAAATAAAGCAATAAGCAAGAGAAAGTAAGTAAACTAAAGCTATGTTTTTGTGGTACTATTTTTCAATGTGTTCTGTGTTGTTTTTGGGAAGTTTTCGAAAGAAATTTGTGTTGTGTGAAACAATTTTCTATTGTTTTTGTGTTTTGTGAGATAATTTTCTATTGTTTTTATGTTTTGTGAAACAATTTTCTATTGTTTTTTGTGTTTTGTGAAATAATTTTGTATTATTTTTAGATTTTCTAAGGTTTTCTAAAGCTATGTGCAAGAAACCAAGAAACGTGACTTCCCCTAGTGTTAGATGGGGAATATACAAGGGTACGTGCCATGTGTTATAAAAAGGAAGGTGAAATTGCAAAAGTTCCCCAATGTTAGATGGGGAATATACAAAGGAAAATCCCTTCACCGAATGATAAGAGGAGAAAAATCCAGATCAAGGCTTGACAGGATAGGTTCACAGGGAATTTCAGATACATGTGTGGAACTAGCCCTAGGCTAAGTAAAAGTACCCTCCTGATGTAAGATGCTTGTGAACAACGAATCCTCCCCAAGGCGCTGGAAAATAGTTTTCAGCAAGGACCTATCAAAAGTTCCAAAATTATGTGGCTTTCACATTTAGATGACTTGTTTTCTCTTTACCTTTTTCCTTTTTGTATTTTTTTTTGTATTTTGATAATTATTACCTTTTTGGTTTTGTCTTTTTTATTTTCGTGCCTTGTTTAAGTATAGAACCACTTGAGGTGTATGGAATTCATAATATTATGGAGCTCATCACCATTGGGATGGGTGATTTTATATGCTCTTGTTCCATATTTTTATATAATGAAATAATGTCTTAACCAATGTGGTTCACACTTGCCTTTCTTCTCTCTTTCTTCCCTTGTGTTGAAATAATTTTCTTTCATGACCAAATATCCTTCCTCAAACTAATGATGTATGATCCTTTTGTTATAATTTTTAGAGACCCTATTTTGATACACCTTGAGATGGTTAAGGGTGTAGATGTGCTTTTCATCTAGGAGTTCTAACTTTTCTAACTTGGCCACTCTGTAATCCTCATCCTTGTCCAAATCATCCCTAAGCAAGGAATCTCTATTTCCAACGGGATGATAGATTCCATTCCAAATACTAGGGAATAGGGTATCAAACTAGTAGGAATGCAGATGGAGGTCCTATAAATCACGAGATGGCTGGGTGAATTTACAAATGCCAGTTGTGACCTGTCTTACTCACCATATTTTCCATTATTTGAACCAATTTTTTGTTAGTGGCTTGACTTTCCCATTACCTTGAGGATAATATGGCGTAAACCACTTTAATTTTATTTGAAATTGATGAAAAATATCTTTCACTATCTTATTCTTGAATGATTTTCCATTATTAGTAAGTATGGCCATAGGAATGCCATACCGACAAGATAAGGTGATTCATGATAAACTTTGAAATCTTAAAGACAACCGTAACATAAGTCAAAGGAACAACCTCCACCTACTTAGTGAAATATTTCGTAATTGTGATGATGTTGATATGTCCAATAGATGAGGTAGGGTTAATATTCCCTATTAAATCAAATCCCCATTTAGAAAATGAGCATGGGGTTGTGATCGGCAGTAACGGATGTGATGCATATAGATTTCCATACTTTTGACAGAGAACACTCTTCCTCACAAAATTGCAGTAGATTTTTTCCATAGTAGGCTAATAGTAGCTGACTCTCAACAATTTCTTAGCTAGAACCATTCTATTTTTACCCCTTCATGTATCTCTTTGATTGCTTGGATTAACTTTGTTACATCTAGACAACACAACAAATTCCCATCATAGCCACAAAGATAGAGCATATCTCCTAAAAGGGTGTAATGGCCTATCTGGAGGATAAGGCTTTGCTTCTTAGAGTGGGAGATATCATGAGGAAAGGTATTGTGTTTAAGATATGCATATATGTGTGCATACCATGGGGAATAGGGACAAACAACTTCACAATAAAACATAATTCAGTGTAGCATACATAGGCTCGTGTAGATTCTCAACAAAGAATGGAATATCATTAATCTCTAATGGAATTCATAGCATGGAACCTATGGTTTCCATTGCATTTGAGAATCTATTCCATGCCCTTGGAATTTTCTCAAATGTAATATGCACAAAATATTATTTCAAAGTTTCCACCAATTTCTTATAGGCAATGAGCTTTTCATCCTTTAATTTTTATTCATCGTTGACTTTCTTGATTATCAATTGTGAGTCACTAATGACCTTGACATGGTGGGTATCCCATTTGATTGCTAGCTTCATCCCAGTGATGAGTGCCTCATATTCTACAATATTATTTGTACAAGGAAAGCCAAGGTGAAAAGCCTAAGGTATGGGGTCTCCTGAAGGAGTAATTAATACCACACCTACCCCCAAACCATGAAAAGTAAAAGATCCATCAAAGTACACTTTCCACATAATAGATTACTCAATATACATTAATGAAGAATCTGATAGGTCCAAATTTATAGGCTCTATTCTTGGTAACAATGCTTTTGCTAACTGATCGATGAGTACTTATCCTTTAACTAAATTTTGGTGTATATACTCAATTTTAAATTCACTTAGTAGAATGATCCAATTAGGTATTTTCTTGTAAGGTCCGGTTTTGAAAGTAGGTATTTGAGTGGGCCAAATTTGGATATAAGCTTGGTGTTAGTATTCAATAGTTAATGGTGAAGTTTTGTAAGGTAAAAATGATAGCCACCAATATTTTTCAATCTAAGGATAGTTGAGATCAAAATAAATTAAGGTATGAGTGAGATAGTACATGGATCTTTCTTTATGACTAAATTCATATTGGTTGAGAAACACACCAATAGAAAATTGAGTAGTAGAAATATAAAACAAGAGTGGCTCACTAGGAGTTGGAGGCATGAGGACATGTAGATTGACTAAGTATTACTTAAGCAAAGCGAAGGCTGTTTTTTCTCTAGTCCCCAAATAAAGGAAACATCCTTTTTAAGTAAATGGGTGAATGAATGACATTTGTCAGCAAGTTAGGAAATTAAGTGGTGGATGGCTTGCATCTTTCCTTGAAATCCATGTAGTTGTTTGATGTTTTTGGGAGGAGGCATTTCAGTAATAATGGTAAATTTAGCTGGGTCTACCTCAATCCCTCTTCATGATATAATGAATCCAAGAAACTTTCCTAATAGTATGCCAAACATATGCTTTTTTAGATTTAATCATACTTTGTAATACTACAGGCATTTGAATATACACCACAAAATGTTAGGGTGATCTTTTCTTATCTTGGATTTCTTGAGGATATCATCCACATAGTCCTCCATGATGTCATGAATCATATCATGGAAAATCATTTTCATTTCCTTTGATAGGTTACACCTGCATTTTTAATGCCAAAGGGAATTACCTGATAACAAAAAGTCCCCCAAGGGGTTGTGAAGGTTTTCTTGAGTTGATATTCATATACTATTTTGATATGATTATACCTTGAAAATCCATCCATAAGGGATAACATTTTATATCATGTAATTGAATCAACAATCATATTAATGTTAGGCAATGAGAAATCATCTTTTGGAAACACCTTATTGATGTCTCTAAAATTTATACATATTCTCGATCTGAAAGATTTCTTTTACAAGAGGACTATATTTGATATCCATTTTAAGTAATCAATAGGTCTAATTAAGCCTCTGTTGTTTCACAATTTTCTTAATGGTTTTGAATGAAAAAATAGATAGGTTATGGGCTAGGAGGAATACCTATTAAATTGGTTGGTTTGAGGTTGAGGTGTTTGTTCTAACTTTTTGACCCGATGTTGATTGTGATAGCTTCCTTTTGGCTAGGAGGAACTACCTGTAATAGAAAACAAGACCACAAAAGAGAAGTTAAATGATATATGACAGTGGACTTCCTAGCATATGCTAGTTTCAAGAAGTGTGATACTTTCTAGATGGTTGTCTATCCGCATTATTTAAAACAAATTAATTTGAGAAATAAGTAAATTCCTCCGTAGTTGATATTATTTAGGTATCTCATTCAAATACAATAAGTAAATCCATTCATAACAAGCTAGGATATAGTTGGATCTAAAGGATGAGGTGATTGTCAAGGTACTAGGGGTCGGTGAGGGTCGATTCTCGGGTTGTTTAGGTCAATTGGTAGGAGCTTGTTTGGATCGGTGTTGGGCGGGGTTAAAACATAGAGAAAAACATCATTCTATTATGGAAGATGAAGGTTTATTCGGAACCGATGATGGTTACTATAGTTTTTAAATAACTCAATAGTTCATTATTTATCGATTTGTCTGAGATTGACTCGGAGATGGTGATGAGTGGGTGTAGGTATAGGTAGGTGATAGAAATATTTAGAGGTGTCTAACAAGAAGGTATGGGTGATTTTATGGTGTGGATGAAGGAATGACCAAACTTGTATGGAAATAAACGGTGGGGAAGTGAGAGTTCAAGTAGAAACTAATAACAGAGGTCACAGAGCCTACTAGAATGAAAATAGAAGAATGTTGGTTAACAAGACACTTACTGTAATGTAGGTTTGATGGCTGGATTGAGGTGACATTTGATTGGAGGAATGGTTTTGGTGTCGTGGTCATGTTCCCCAGAATGCTACGGTGAGTACAATGGTTCTAAATCTATCTGCATGCATGAATAGACCTTGGTTCTACTTGTATGTAGCTCTTCTTTTTCTTCTTCAATCTCAGAATGTGCCAACCTCTCCGAGAAAGGTTGCTAAGGTGAATAAATGGTAACCGATGATGGTTTCATCTTGATTTGCATTAGTTTTGGTTTGACTGCATCGGTTAAGGCAAGATTCCCTAGGTTTACTAAAATGGGTAGATATTTCTAATTTCGGGGCAAGTTGGTTTTTGTCACGATCGAACAAAACTTCCCTTCTAATGAGTGGTAATGTGGTTAGAGAAATCTTAGGCATTAATTTTAGGGTTAGACCAAATCTTATCTCATTAAGGCAAGTAAGACTTAGTTATTGTTAGTTATGGAAACATGCCAAGAATAGGTCTAGGGTGAAGTCAAAATTAGGTCTATTAAGGTAATAAAATAATGGATATTGTGAGGATGGATATTTAATTTAATTAAATGAATTATTAATGTGGGGTGAAAAGGGGCCATGGTTAGGTGCCCCATGCTTAAGTCGGTTATTCGATCAGGGGCTAAGGGGAGTGTGACCCAATTTTGGTGTCTATATTTTCCCCATTTTGATGTGTAGCTTGTATTAGTAAGCAACACCGACAAAAATAAGATGTGGTTGCCCCATGTGTGGGTGGAGGTAACCCCCCTCAAACTAGGAACCGATGAGGTGAGAGAAGGAAGCGGTGAGTGGTTTGATAAAATGAGGAGGTGGGTGGTTTGAGAAAATGATGCTAGGTGGGAAGAAGGTGATGGTCAAGGGTATGGTGATTATAAGAGGTATGGTGGTGATTAGGTAAAACATTTAGATTTATGCACACATTGTGAAATTCCATGAGATACTAGGGTTTCTCAACATAACAAATGTACATTAGCTAGGGTCATAAAGGTCATCCAAACAAGGGTTGTTGAGGTCGATATCCAGGGTAAAGGATACGGTCCGGGAACTCAATGAGGTAAGATGCATGAACATTTAGGTGTGGTTCGGTACATCCAAAAGGTCATACTGATAAGGTTTGTTTGGATAAGGGTCATGGCCATAGGAAAGGTAAGGCTATTAGGATGAGAAAAATAGGTACCATCATCGCAAGATGCAACGGGTGAAGACATGGGAATATCCACTTAATCAACGGTGAGGTAGGTAGGTGTGGGTTAGGTAGGTGGAGGTAAAAATGGGGAAATGGGTTAAAGTTCAAAGTGGGCAAAAGGGAAATTGGATAGGTTCAAAGGTAGTGACAGTTGAACGTACACACATATAAAATGTGGCACAATACTAGGTTAAAGAGCATGCAAACTCTACATCGTCCAAGGTTGATAAGTTTATCCAAACAAGGTTGAAGTGATTTTAGTATCCAAGGTATAGGATATGGTGTGGAAGCACATTACGAGGTCAAGTGCGGGAATGTGTAGGTATGTATCAATACACCAAAGGTTGGGTCAAGATAAGCAGCACAAAAATAGGCAAGGTAAGGTCATTAGGTCAAACAACATGGGTAACAGTGTTGCAAGGTATAACAAGCACATGGGTTCACAAGTCATTAACAATGTTCGGGTCGGGTAGTGAAGTCACGGTGATAAGAAAAGTAAGGTCACTAGGAAAAATAACAAGGCATAGCGTTGCGAGGTATAGCGAGCACATGGAGTCAAAGGTCACTAACAGTGTTTCTAGTCAAGGCATATAAGGTATGGGGAAGGCCAAGGTATGGGTAAAATAACAAGTCTCTAGACGTAATTAAGGACAGATATAGGTAATGTAGGCTTGGAGGTAGGTTGTGATAAGGGTGAGTAAGGTTAACAAGGTGGTGGGAAGGGTAAATTTTAGGTAGGAAAGGGGAAAAGGTGTTGATAAGGGTATAATAGGTAGTTGATGCCGGTCATGTTTAAGCTGGTGAAGGTCTAGGTAGACTCGACAATGGTTTTCTAGGGCACAAGACCGATGTTGGTGTAGGTTTAACCAACCATCAATTGCTAGGGCACAAGAGGACCGATTTTGGTCTAGGTATAAGCAATGCTAGTCAAGTCGGAGTGGGGGTTTTAAAAGGAAACAATTATAATAGAAGGATTCATTTGCAATTGTTGTCTTTTAGAAAATGATAGAGTACTTTTTTCCTTTTGCACCTACCATGGAGAAAAGGGCACATTAGAAAATCATTAGAGGTGGAGAGTCTTGGTTTGTGAGAGGATCTAGGTAGATAGGTCCACAAGTATAGGGGGATATATTGTGATTGGGTGGTGTTGTATATATCTTCCCCCCGGGTAGATATAGACAAGCGGAAGAATATGGAAACCAAAGAAATTCAAACCTCAGCCCATGGCGCACAAAGGCGCACGCACAATGAGTGTCGATAGCAAAATGGATGCGCCCATGGCGCACAGAAGAGGCGCACAGAAATGAGTGTCGACATAAGAAAGAATGCGCCCATGGTGCACAGAAATGGCGCATAACAATGAGTGTCAACAGGGAAAAAGTTGCGCCTTGGCGCACATAAGAGGATGTCGACACAAATGTAAATGCGCCCTTGGCGCACATAAGAAGATGTCGACACAAATGTAAATGTGCCCTTGGCGCACAGAAGAATATGTCAACATAGAAATAGATGCACCCTTGGCGCACAGAAAGGAATGTTGACACGGAAAAAGTTGCACCCTTGGCGTAAGTAAAGTGGCGCACGTAAACATGTGTCGACATAAACATATTTGCGCCTTTGGCACACAGAAAAGAGTGTTGACATGTAAATGAATGCACCTTTGGCGCACAAAAAGGGTTGTCGACACAAACATATTTGTGCCTTTGGCGCATGAAAAGGATTGTCAACATGCATATGGATGCGCCAAGGCGCACCTTCAGGAGGCGCAACATTCTGAGTGCTGACAGGAAGCAGACCCTGACCCAGATATTCAGATGGCCATAACTTTTGACTGGGAGCTCCGATTCACACAAGGTTGGACTTTTCGGAAATCCTACGGCGTCCTCTACCTAACTACGACTAGATATCTTTAATTGGGTGGGAACAAGTTCTTAAAAATTCAAAATACAGTTTTCCACTTTTGGGGTTTGATATGGTCCTCACCTACCACCATAATGAGATGAATTAAATACAACCTGAGGTGGTTGGGGTAGATTTGGACTTTCTCTCTCTTCTCTCTCTCATTCTTCCTATAAATTGTAAGGAGGGGCTTCTTTCTAAAGGTTGGACATTCTTGTTTTGGCCCCTCCCTTCTTCTCTTTGGCAGGTAGAGTTGTGGAGCTCAAACCTCCCATATGAAACTGTAATGCACCTTTGCCTCTGGGCATTTTTGCAGTGTATTGTATCAACCTTCAGAGCAAATAAATGCATGACTGTGGATGTTTCTCAACCCTCTATGTGTTTCATTTTGCATCCTCCTGATCTTTCACTGTGAATATGTTTATCTGTGCATGATTTTGCATTGCATTTCTGTGGTCTGTGTTTAATTGGCAAAACGTATGTTCTTCATTCCTCGGTGCATCACCTCTGTTAGTTTAGGTTTTATTTTCTGCATTTTCTTACCCCTGTCTCCTTGGAAAATTAGATTAGGTTTTAAGTAGACCCTCTGCATTTTTACATGTGCATCTGAACAGAGGAGTAGGAACCGGCCTTCATCCGGAGAGCTTTTCCGATTTCGCAAGGTCCCACACTTGGGAAAAGCTCCATGTTATGCAATCATACTGAGAATCTGCAACCCATCGAGTTACAGAGTCCCAGGGGTGCTGTGATTTCGCATCAATAGTTTTGGCACGCCCGGTGGGACCAAGAGGTCATTCCATAGATTTGAAGGAGTTTTCATGAAATTCGGACCAAAAAATTGCAGGTTTTACAATTCCAGATTTTTCACCTTCCAGGCTGAACTTTGAAATTGATTTTCAAGGACTTAACTTGCTCGAAACAAGTCAAAATTTCATCAGTTGATAGATCGGGGGGTAATCTTCAAAAGGGTATTCCTAGAATTTTGAGATTTTGACTTTCAAAATTTCATGGTTTTTTGAATTTCGGATTTCGGGTTTTCAGAAATCTGGTGTTTTTGGGTTTTCAGGACTGTCATTCCAAATCAAATTCCAAACCCTAAAATCTCAAATGTGCAGGTCTTTTAAAAAAATTTGTGTTTAAATATTGTCAGGTTTTGGTGTGTAACTTGGTAAAATCTAGTCTTTTGAGGCTTGTTCTCTAACACATCTGGTGACTCCGAAGGGATAGAATTCAGTGGTGTAGTAGCACAAGTTGCCTAGGCACATGAGAAGAATTCGAACCAGGTCCAATACTCAAGAAGAAGGGATATTTTTCCACTTGCAAGTATCACCAGGCAGAGGAAGGAGAGGAAGAAGACCACAAAGATCACCATCTCCGCCTAATAGGACTTTGTCTACACCTCCACCTGGTAGGCCTTTTCTCACATCAACCAGGGTTCTTAGGCCAATCATAATGGCGCATCTACCACTGAATCCCTTTTTCAATTTTACGGGCAGTAGTCCACTTGCCCTAAATGCTCAGAATCAAATTCCAGTTGCAGCGCTAAAGAATATCCCCTACTTCACAGGTGAAAATCATACTACTCCTATTGATCACATCCAGGATATTGCTAATGTATGCGCGATCCACGAAATAAATGAAATGGATGTTGCAGTCAAGCTGTTGGCTTCATCTTTCAAAGGCAAGGCCTTACAATGGTTTAGGAGCCTTACAGCAGGGTCTATTACGAATTGGAACCAACTTTGTTCTGCTCTTTGCAGCCAATTCGGGGAGAGGGCGGACAATTTATCCCTGTTGGAACAGCTGACAACAATCAAAAGGGCTCCTAACGAACAAATGGCAGACTTCAACTTCAGGTTCCAACGGACATGGGACAGGATCCCAATAGCTGTTAGACCAACTGCCGAAGGAGCATTCCTTTATTTCTTAAAGGCTATAAATTCAGACATAGCCATGATGATCCAATCAATGGGAGGAACAACGCTGCCAGGGTCCTATGACACGGCAAATGATCAGAGTAGAGAACTATTTGATCCAAGCCGGAAAGCTTGCACCAAGGCCACCAATGCCTCTCTATCCAGACATGGGAAATCCTACAACCAGTCAAGCACCAGAGTTGAATCCCATTCCAACTCCTAGGAATCAAAGCAATAATGAGGCGTCGACTTCTTCAAATACTTCAAAGGAATTGCAGGAGGTTATGAAACAGCTACAGAACCTTGGAAATGAGCTTGTGACTATCAAAAGACAACAAGCTCAAAGTGCTAGACCGTATCAGCCTCAAGCACAGTACCAAGCTAGGCCCCCATACCAACAAAATAGACCACCACCTCAGGCTGCGAACCAAAGCCAAGGACAACCTCAAGCTGCCAGGCCATTTCGGCCGTATGATCCAAATGCAACGACATCCTCGAGAGCCTTGGTCCCGACACAAAATAACATGGCACAGGAGTACGACTGGTGTTACCCTTGCAATCTACCTCACAATCAGTCAGCATGTTTCAATGGTGCACTGAATCAGGCCTTGATGGTGCAAACCATTGGTGTGCCTCAAGAACCAAGCCAAGAAGGGAATCAGCAGCAAGAAATGCAACAAGAGGGACCTCCGACAGAAACCACATTGGCAAATTGGCAAATGGAAGACTTCTGTGGAGTTAACCAACAGCCTTTTCAAGGCGTGGCTGCCAACACACGGTCAAAGAAGAGAAGCATAGTAGAGGAACAACCACCCAATCCAATTGTTCCTCAACCCGCTCTTACACAACAAGGGGCCAGCAAACCAAACGCAGCCCCAAATGTGCAAAACCAGACTAAGGTACCTGTTGCAGCAACACATGCACTGTTCAAGCTCCGAGAAAATCTTGCACCAAGTAAGGGGCAGCAAAAGGACAGTTCATCCCCTTCAACATCATCGATCAAATGAAGAAGACACATGTGAACATTTCCATGTGGGAATCACTGGCGATCCTAGGCAACGAGATTTGTTGCAAGCTGCAATGGCTAATTGGTCTGCCATAAATGTATCAAACCAAGGACATGAGAAAGTTCTCACTAATGCAGTGCAACATGATGGGGGCCAGACAAGGAAAAATTTGAAGCCTCCACCATTCTATGTTTCATTGATTGTTGGAAACCACTTGGTACACAACTGCATGATAGATTCAGGAGCAAGTAGTTCAGTGATGCCAAAGCAAATAGCGGATCAACTGGGTCTGAAGTACGAGCCAGTGCTGAAAGGAGTAGTGCAACTAGATGGAACAGCAGTGGGAATAGTTGGGGTCATCAAGGGGTTAAGCCTAACACTACATTCATGTCCTAATGTTACAGTCTTGCAAGATGTGTCTGTAATTGACCTCCCGCCACTCTTTGCGTTGTGTCTATCAAGGGACTTCACTGCAAAGATCGATGGATATTTATCTGCAGATTGGTCACACATGATCTTTAGGACAAGGTATGGAGCTAAAGCAACAATTAGATCAGAATCGATTGCCAATTTTCATATTGAGCCTTATGTACCAGGCCCTATCAATGCAAATTTCTCAGCTTTTGATCAGGAGGAGTGTTCAAGTGATCTAGAAGTAGGTACTAAGGTTGAGGGAATTCCTGATTTGACTTTAGATGAATGGGCAAACAAAAGTCATGAATTTGACCCATACAAGGAAATTGAAGAATCTGAGTTGGGCATGTATTGTATACACGAGGAAAATTCACTCATTCCTGACATCATTCAGCCTGAACAAAAGGATGAAAACAAAGTTTGGAAATTATTCTTCGATGGTTCGAGAAGCAGGCAAGGTGCTGGAGGTGGTGCAGTGTTGATTTCACCACAAGACATCAAATATTATTCAGCTTTTCGTTTCCAGTTTTCTTGTTCGAACAACACAGCTGAATATGAGGCCTTGATTCATGGACTTCATTGGGCCAGGAAAAGGGGCATAAAGAACTTGCAGGTGTTTGGAGATAGCGAGCTAATCGTCAACCAAGTTAGGGGACAACATGCTACAAAGAACGACTTGCTAAGGAGCTACAAGAATAGGGTATGGGACCTCATTGAGGATTTCAAAGCTTTCAACATTGTATCCATACCCAGGAAGAAAAATGAAGCCGCAGATAGGCTCGCGGCGATTGGAGCGACATTTGATGTGGTTGGCAAGCATCGAGAGAGAAAAACGCAGCCACACATCCATGTGGTTGTGAGGCCAGCAGTTCCAGATAACAACACAAGCTGGCAGGTGTTTGAGAACGATCAACAGATCGTCAATTTCTTACAAGAAGAGGCTGAATTTTCAGCTAGGAATCAGGACAGATTAGAGCAGCAGTATGGGGATCAAGTAGTACAGCTGCGGACAAACAAGCTTCCTAAGGGTTTGGTAACATTGGAGTCTATCTTCAACCCTAACGACCAGTTTCGTAAGGAAAAGGCAAACATACAGGTCAAGAGAGAAGATTCAGAGCCAATTCCGGTTGGGGAAGACAAAACACTTCAAATTGGCAAAGTGGCCACTGAACAGGAGAAATCAGATTTCATACAACTTTGCCAAGAATTTCCAGATGTCTTCGCTTGGAGCTACGAAGACTTGAGAGGATTCGATCCAAATTTGGCACAACATACCATAGAATTGGATCCAGATGCTAATCCCGTCAGGCAGAAACAGAGACCGGTCAACCCTCACATTGAGCCTCTAATGAAGAAAGAGCTAAATAAGCTGATAGAGGCAAGCATTATATTCCCGATCAAGCACTCAAGCTGGGTTGCAAACTTGGTTCCGGTCAGGAAGAAGAGTGGAGAAATCAGGTTGTGTGTAGATTTCCGAGACCTCAACAGGGCATCTCTCAAAGATCATTACCCACTTCCTTCAATGGAACAAATATTGCAAGTAGTATCTAGATCAGAGAGATTCTCTCTCCTAGATGGCTACTCAGGGTATAATCAGGTGATGGTAAAAGAAGGTGACCAATTCAAGACGGCTTTCACCACCAAATGGGGGACCTATGCCTACAAGAAGATGCCATTTGGGCTATCAAATGCTGGGGCCACTTTCCAAAGGGCAATGGATATGGCATTCAAGGGGTTGATCAATAAAATAGTTTTGATATATCTTGAGAACATCACTGTATTCTCAAAAAATGCAGCGGATCACCTCTATCATTTGAGGCAAGTATTTCAGAGGTGTAGAAGATTTGGGGTATCATTGAATCCCAAAAAATGCATATTCTTGGCTCACGAGGGAAAACTTCTAGGCCATATTGTTTCAAAGGAGGGGTTGACAATTGACCCAGAAAGAGTTGAAGCAATTCAAGCATTGCCATTGCCAAATCACAAGAAAGCTCTTCAAAGCTTCTTAGGAAGGATCAATTTCGTCCGCAGGTTTGTTCCAAATTTTGCAGCTCTCGTAAAACCAATAACGCTGATGTTAAAGAAGAGCATGGCATTTAAGTGGACATCTGAAGGCAAGGCAAGTTTTGAGGCAATAAAAGAGGCTATATCTCAAGCCCTGACTCTCGTCAATCAGAGACTTCTCTAAGGACTTTGTGCTATATGCCTTTGGTGGTGGGGACACGATTTTACGCAATCACAGTACAACAAAACAAAGAAGGATTAGAACAACCAGTTGCTTTCTTCAGTCAAGGCTTGGAGGAATACGAAACTAGGTACTCTTTCATTGAAAAGCATGTCCTTGCGGTAATCAGAAGCTTAAAGAAATTCAAGCACCTAGTCTCAAACAACAAGATCCAATTATTAGTCTCTCATGCGGGAGTCAAGGACTTCCTTCTAAACAAGGATCTGAATGAGAAACGTGCAGGATGGATAACTCGTGTCATGGAATATGACATCGAGATCAAGGTCACCAAACTAGTACGTGGGAAGGGACTATGTGAGCAGCTAGCCTTGAGTCAACAAGTTGAAGCTGGTGATGAAAAGGAGACTACCTTGGTACTACAGGATGATCAAGAACAAGAAAATGATGATGTGCCTACTCCTTGTTGGACTCATAATATGATACACTTCCTACGCAGAATGGCCTATGCCCTCCAGAGATGAGCAAAGCAAAGAGGAGATACTTCAGATTACAAGCCATTCCATATGTGCTTGTTGATGGTGTTTTGTTTAAGAAAGACATCAATGGAGTTCTATTGAGGTGCATTGGGATAAGTCAAATTGAGAGGGTGTTACGAGATTTTCACGATGGAGATTCTGGAGGACATTTTGCCCCACGAGTAATAGCTCTCAAGATAATGAAGGCAGGGTATTATTGGCCGACAGTCTTCAGTGACTGCTATACATGGATAAGAAAGTGCAAGAAATGTGCACTCTTCACAGGCAAAGAAAGACAAGCAGCACTTCCATTGCACCCAATTCTGGTTGACCAACCATTTATGCAATGGGGATTGGACTTCGTCGGGGTCATCAATCCAAACTCAAGCCAAGGCCATAAGTGGATTCTCACGGCAACGGACTATTTCACCAAGTGGACTGAAGCAGTAGCGCTCAAAGAGGCAAACGAGTCTAATATACTAGAATTTTACGAAGGAATAGTGACCAGGTTTGGTGTGCCGGCCACTATTATATCAGACAATGCATTGGCATTCGTAGGTTCCAAGATCACGGAATGGGCTGTCAAAAATGGAATCTACTTGAGCACCTCTTCCAATTATTACCCGCAGGGTAATGGACAGGCAGAGTCCACGAACAAAAATTTGCTAAGAATCATCAGGAGGACTCTGGATGAAAATCAAAGAACATGGCATACCAAGCTAAAATCAGCATTATGGGCTGACAGAATAACACCAAAGAGGTCTATAGGTAATTCCCCTTATAAGTTGGTCTATGGAAAAGAGGCAGTATTGCCTATATCATTAGAACTACCTGCATTAGAATTCATGAAGCAGTTGGAGTTGGCTGAGTTCGAACCAATGGAGGCTAGGTATGCAGAGTTGATGGAATTGGAAGAAATTAGAGAACATGCAGTTCAAACAATTGAGAAAGATTAGGCCTTAGTGAAAAGATGGTTTGATAAGAAAGCAAGAGCAAGGACCTTGGGAAGGGGACCTAGTTACGAAATGGGATGCGAGATCGGGCAAAACCGGAAGGCATTCCAAGTTTGATGCCATTTGGAGTGGCCCCTACATGGTCACGGGATGTAAAAGTAGTAATGCCTTCCAATTGTCTACATTGGACGGAGAAGAACTTTCGATTCCGGTTAACGGAATCTATCTTAAACATTGCTGCTGAAAAGAGAAAATTTCTACCCTTGTAAATATTAGCTTAGTTTTCAATTCCTCTAAGTGCATTTGTACATTGTCTTGTTATAGTTAGGTTTGAGTTTCCCTAAGTGCTTTGGCATAGGTTTTGTTGCTCTCAGGTTGTTTCTACAGTTCAAAGTGCTGTCGGAGAAGGAGTTGCGGTTTCAGGCTCGGGATCAAAGGTCAAGTTGGTTTCAAGTATTGCTTATGACTCCATGCCCAATGGATTTCTAAAAAGGCCACGATCTTCTACCTAGCGAGCGAGTGATCCCGTTGAGTCGCCAAATTTTTGTATATATCTTCCCCCCGGGTAGATATAGACAAGCGGAAGAATATGGAAACCAAAGAAATTCAAACCTCAGCCCATGGCGCACAAAAGGGGTGCACGACAATGAGTGTCGATAGCAAAATGGATGCGCCCATGGCGCACAGAAGAGGCACACAGAAATGAGTGTCGACATAAGAAAGAATGCGCCCATGGCGCACGGAAATGGCACATAACAATGAGTGTCAACAGGGAAGAAGTTGTGCCTTGGCGCACATAAGAAGATGTCGACACAAATGTAAATACGCCCTTGGCGCACATAAGAAGATGTCGACACAAATGTAAATGCACCCTTGGTGCACAAAAGAATATGTCAACATAGAAATAGATGCGTGCCCTTGGTGCACGAGAAAGGAATGTTGACACGGAAAAGTTGTGCCCTTGGCGCAGTACGATGGCGCACGTAAACATGTGTCGACATAAACATATTTGCGCCTTTGGCGCACAGAAAAGAGTGTTGACATGCAAATGAATGCGCCTTTGGCGCACAAAAAGGGTTGTTGACACAAACATATTTGCGCCTTTGGTGCATGAAAAGGATTGTCAACATGCATATGGATGCGCAAGGCGCACCTTCAGAGGCGCAACATTCGAGTGCTTTGGCAGAAGAGACCACGACCCGAGATATTCAGATGGCCATAACTTTTGACTGGGAGCTCCGATTCACACAAGGTTGGACTTTTCGGAAATCCTACGGCGTCCTCTACCTAACTACGACTAGATATCTTTAATTGGGTGGGAACAAGTTCTTAAAAATTCAAAATACAGTTTGCCACTTTTGGGGTTTGATATGGTCCTCACCTACCACCATAATGAGATGAATTAAATACAACCCGAGGTGGTTGGGGTAGATTTGGACTTTCTCTCTCTTCTCTCTCTCATTCTTCCTATGAATTGTAAGGAGGGGCTTCTTTCTAAAGGTTGGACATTCTTGTTTTGGCCCCTCCTTCTTCTCTTTGGCAGAGTAGAGTTGTGGAGCTCAAACCTCCCATATGAAGCGTAATGCACCTTTGCCTCTCTGGGCATTTTGCAGTGTATTGTATCAACCTTGAGCAAATAAATGCATGACTGTGGATGTTTCTCAACCCTCTATGCATTTCATTTTGCATCCTCCCGATCTTTCACTTTGTGAATATGTTTATCTGCATGATTTTGCATTGCATTTCGTGGTCTCGTGTTTAATTGGCAAAACGTATGTTCTTCATTCCTGGTCCATCACCTCTGTTAGTTTAGGTTTTATTTTACGCATTTTCTTACCCCCTGTCTCCTTGGAAAATTAGATTAGGTTTTAAGTAGACCCTCTGCATTTTTACATGTGCATCTCGAGCAGAGGAGTAGGAACGGCCTTCATCCAGGAGAGCTTTTCCGATTTGCAAGGTCCCACACTTGGGAAAAGCTCCATGTTATGCAATCATGCGAGAATCTACAACCCATCGAGTTACTGAGAGTCCCTGGGGTGCTGTGATTTTGCATCCACAGGTGGAATTCGGGAGGATTGGATTTTGTTATTGAGCATGGTAGAGGCAAGGGAAGGTTCGGATGGGTTAAAGGAATTGGTTGCCAGTTGTTGAAGCACACAGAGATGGTGGGGCTAAACATGATACAACCTATTACAAACACATATTAGAGGGATTATCTAGAGTAGACATTATTAGGGGTGATATGTGTGCTTCCCCTCATACGGGCACATGGCCACGAAGTTAGATGAGCTATAAATAGTTCAATGGATAGAGGGGTGTCGCGCGGGAGAGGATGAGATTATACGTCGATAGGGTCGGATGGTAGTGTTGGCTACTATAGGATGTACCACCTCCTTTCCCATAGTATAGGAGGGATGACATGGAGAGGCCTATGTCTCCACTATGACCTACCATGTCGATCGGGTAGGAGGAGTCACCGGTGAAACAACATATTGATGATGCTAGTTCCACGAGATAAATACAGAGATAGTGGTGGGCGGTGTAGATATGAGAAACACCACCCAAACCAGGGTAGCCAGATGTGGTAACCCTCACAGTCTAGAGGGACACTTTATAGGGATAGGTGGCTGCATTACAAGCCCAGGTTATAGGTCTATAGGGGTAGTCACACGCATAGTGTGGAGTCGAAGATGGAGGGCAGGTAGCCACCCTACAGGCATAGGTCAAAGGGTTGTAGGGCCAGTTTGCCACTACTCAGGCATAGATTATGGCCTTATAGGCTCAGATTATAGCACAAGCTCATGCACATGATCCTTGGTATAGGTATAGGCACATAGTCTGCTATTAGCGAGCACAATCACACAAGTTATGGTAAGACCCATGGCACCTCCACAAATAGTTCCTATGGAAAGATTTAGGGATGCCCTAGGTGAGGTGAGGTATTATCAGGATCATTTGGTAGTGGTAGGGATAGATGTCCCTTCATATGCAGAGTATCGAGCATAACAGGCCTCGAGTGAGAGGACATGAACATGCACTCATAGTTTGGAGAGCATAAAGGGGCATCGAGCCCCAAGCATAGGGTCGGGGTGAGGCCACAAGTTCATGGATGCTAGCCACAAGTGAGGTACCAATAGAGATCCGGCCAAGATTGAGGGTGGGTGGTGATATTCTAGATTGACACCATATAGGGGTAAAGGAGGAGGAGGAGGATAGGTGAGACAGAGATGGAGGATATCCCAGCAGGTAATGTTTGATAGCCATATGTGCCTCCTATTTTTATAGTTGTTTATTTTTATATACCGGCTGCGTGCCAAAAATTTTGAGACCTTTGTATTTTTTATATGGTAGATGAGAGATATTTGTATAGATTTTGTAGTCAAGTATATATGTATGGACACTCAAATTTGGATGATTTATATATATATATATATAGATGATGATGTTTTATGGTATGATGTGTATGAGTATATGTAACTTCGATGATGATTTTGTACATGTGATGGAAACTAGTTAAGTTAGGCATGATAGAGTCGGGTCGGTGTAGGCATGGATTGAGTCGAGGTCTAGTAGGCATGGTTGAGTCAGGTTGATTTAGGCATGGTTGAGTTAGGTTGGTTAGGCATGGTTGAGTCAGGTTTTATGGTTGATTGAATTTCTAAATCATTAATATGTGCAATTTGTGATGGTATGGATCATATTAAGATGATTTTTAGGAAAATGTATGATGATGGTAGAGAAATGGTAGATGTGATGAAATGAATGTGTAAATTATAATGGTAAATATGTTTAGCAATTGTTGCTTGTGTGGTTTAATTTCCAATTGTTGATATAGAAAGGAAACTAACTAGGGTAGAATTTTAATAGGAAAGGAAACGGGAATTGGATAAGGTAGAGAGTGGTGAGCTAACCTCTAATAGTCCCATGCCCTCGAAGTGCTACCTACATAGTCCCGACAAAAGGGACCTCAGGCTGATGTAGTTCTCCCATAAGCTAGGGAAGATTATGATGAAGTAGAAGAATGGGTTGATAGGTGTTAGGCATTTTTGAATGTAGGTCATAGGCATGATTGAGTGTAGGTCACAGGCATGGTTGAGTTTAGGTCACATGCATGGTTGAGTTTAGGTCACAGGCATGGTGGATTTGTTTTTAAATATAGGTGTCGATAATTTGGTCCTGTATAGGATAATCAATAAGTAATGAGGAAGGTGAATGGTAAGAGGTAGTAAAAGAGATATTAAATTGATAAGAACCATAATGAGTCAACCATACCTAAGAGGGGCTTATGAATGTAAGACCCTAAAGGTGTTGCATAATGGACCATTCTAAGGGTGAAGAAAGTTGCATAATCACAAAATGTCACATTTGTGGCAAGTCCCTTGAGTAATGAGGGAATTAGGCTAAAAAGGCAAGGAGGTGAGAATAGGTAGTTTAGCATAACTTAGTGTATGACAACATGTCTTTCGGAACAAGAAACCTAGGATCAAGAATAGGCAAGTCCATGATGAAAATTTCATATTTTTCTTCATTTGTTTGTGTTGTAATAGATTGATCGATGCGGGAAGTCTATATGGGATGAGTATATTATCTCCTTGAGGTCTTCGTGAAGCTGATCGATGTAGGAAGCTTCTAGATATTTTTATTGAATTTTTGAAATAACTATGATATAGTTGTCCTTTAAGGGAGCAATCTATTTATAGTGGTGGATTTAGAATGAAGAGATGTCCCTTTTGAGGGAGTCATCTTTTGTTGGAAGTTTGACTCAAGGAGTGGTATCCCTTTTTGTTTTTGGACATTTAAGTCATGGAAAAGACTATAGAGGAAGGGTAGGTTCTTGTTCGGATGACAAAATCATAGTACACAAGAGTTAACTATGAAAGGGGGTGGTTGTGAGTGATTAATGACCATGGGATTCCATCTTGGAGAAGAAGAAAAGTATCCATGAGAATCATGCTATGAGTAGAGTTGTCGTACTAATATTGAAGACAAGGCTAAAATGGTGATGGGCAATCACATGATTCTTTTTAATTACGGATCTTCAAAACGGGTAATATGGAAGGTGAATAATGCTCAAGGGATGAGTGATCAATTGACAAAAAGTGATATAGGACTTGATATCAATAATAGAATGGTCGAAGATTCAAGGCATTAAGGGGCTCAGGTTCATGTTTACCTTTGAGTGAAGACAAATGATAAGCACCAGATCCATAGGCATGGGTAATGATATAGGGTCTAAGCCAATTAGGAGAAAATTTTCCCCTTTTACTTTTCTCCTATTTAGTTACGTGTATATTTTCTTATAGGATGAGGTCCCCGACTTGAAAATTTTGTTTGTGAACTAGTTTTTCATAGGCACGTTTGATACGTTTTTGGTAGATTAGGAGATGGTCAATAGCATTGAGATGACATTCATCTAATAACTCAAGTTGCACCAAATTATCTTAGGTAAATTCATCATCATTGAGCATGTCTTGTAGTGAGACACAGAGATGGAATCTTGACTGTGAGAGGTAAGATAGCCTCGGTACCATAGACCATAGAAAAGGCTGTGGCAGTAGTCAAAGTGTGAATACTAGTGTGATAAGCACACAAGGAAAAAGGAATGTGTGTATGCCAATATTTCCCAACATCATTGACTACCTTCATAAGAATTTTGTTCAAGGTTTTATTGGTGGATTTGGCTTGACCATTGGTTTACAGGTAATAAGGTGATGAGAAAAATCTGTGGATGCCAAAAGCATCACATATTTTGTGCAAGGTTTTGTTTTTAATTGTTTTCCATTATCAGTGATGAGGTGGTGAGGAACACCAAAATGAAAAATGATGTGATGGTTGATGAATTCACATATTTTCTCAGCTTTTGTAGAAATGAGGGGAATGGCTTCTACCCATTTAGTGTAATATTTGGTAGCAGTTATGATCCATTGGTGGCATTGTGAAGAATGGGGGTTGATCTCACCGATAAGATCCAAACCCCATTGAGAGAAAGGCTAAAGGTCTCGTGTGACTTATAAGGCATGAATAGATGTGTGATGGAGATTAGCATGTTGCTGGCATTTCACGCAATGTTTGACATAATCACAACAATCATGGTTTAGGGTTGGCCAATAATATCCTAGGTGAAGAATGTGTTTTGTGATAGCTAAACCACTAAAGTGACCTCCACAAATTCCATCATGAACTTCCTTAATGGTGTAAGGAATTTAAGAAATTGTAAGGAATCATAAGAGAATGCCATCAAAGCTCCATTTGTAAATTATACCACCCATGAGGACATAATAGGAGACACTTTTAAGAAAGTCCCATTTTCCATTACAAGTGAGATCAGTGGGTGGAATGGAAAGGGAAAGATAGCTTGTATACTACTTATACCAAAGGTCACATGGGTCAAGGGAAATGGTTCCGATGGAGTAAAGTTCAAAAGGTAAAACAAGAGGGCGATTGTAGCCTTTATATGGTGACAAATATTCTAGATTCGGTGGGAAAAGCAGGTATTTGAGAAGCCAAGAAGGCCATGGTATCCAAAAATTTATTGGTATAATTTGGGGTGGTTTGAAGTGTGTAATGGTAAAAGGTGGTCAAAAGCATATATACGTGATGTTTATACTTTTGAATGATCTCATTATGACACTAGTATATAACATTGACTTATTTTATGATCAACTGAGAATCACCAAAGATATTTATTATCTTAACATCTAAGGCATAACTATTCTGGAGACCCAATACAAGTGCTTCGTATTCTACAATATTGTTTATACAATCAAAATCAAGTTTGAAAGAAAAATTCATAGGTTCACCTCAAGAGGAATGAGGATAACACCGACCCTACCCCTATCCCGACACTTAGAGCCATCCAAGAAGAGTGTCATTTGGTAAGTGGATTCTTCTAGGGAAAGGGTAGCTATAGACTCATCTAGGAAGTTGAAGTTAGATGGTTGATCCCTGGAAATAGGTGCGTCGGCTAGTTGGTCAGAAATTTCCTAGCCCTTAATGGACTTTTGATGAATGAATTCAAGGTCAAGGTCGGAAAGAAGCATAAGCCAACATGCGGCATGTTGATGTTGATAGGGTTTGGAATACATATAGTACAATGGGTTAGTATTACTAATAAAAAAGGTTGTATGATTGAGTAGGTAATGGAGGAGTTTGGTGGTGACTAAAACTAAGGCTAAGAAGATTTTTTTGGCATGGGTATATCTAGTTTCGTAGTCCAAAAGGGTACATCTTATGTAATAAATTGCTTTGTCTCTGTGTTGCTCGTCGCTATGAGTGAGCATGGCACCTAAAGAATCGTTAGTGGCAAAAATATAAAGGTAAAAGGGTTGGTCATCCTTAGGAGGAATGAGCACTTTCGGTGGTTATAGGAGGAATTGTTTTAATACCTCAAATGCTTTATGTAATTCATCATCCCATTTGAATGAAATGTCTTTCTTGAGAAGATGATGAAATGGGTGACATCGATCAGAAAGTTGTAAGTTAAAATGATGAATATATTGCAAATTTTCTTGTAGGCTTTGAAGTTGACAGAGATTAGTGGGTGGAGGAATTTCTAGAATAGCCTTGACTTTAGCAGGATCAACTTCTATTCCATGTAAATAAATGATGAAAACTAGGAGTTTTTGGAAAGCACCGTAAAGATGCACTTCTTTGGTTGAAGATGCACCCAATACTTGATGAGACGGTAAATGTAATACCCCACAAGTACAGTCAATAATTTAACAATATTTTCACCTTCAACCAATCATGACATCAAGTGGAAGAGAAACAAGTGTTTTCAATAAAGGTTGAGAAAACAAGACAAAGGAAATGATATGGTTATTAAGAACTAATGTTGATCTGTGATTATCTAAACTAAGGGTGTTGTTGATAATTAATGCCTTAGAACAATATTATTGTTATCTGGCTTAAGCTTGTAAGCACTAAGTCAATAAGTCTCACGAAGTATTGCAAATGACTTATGGGTCAAAAGTCTCTGCTTTATGATATACATTACTACAAATTAATCTTGGGCCATGATATCACATTAGGCCTGGTCTATATATTTCTAAAACTAATATACATATTTGTGAGATAATGTATCATTGTGACAGCCTTAGAGGGTAATGTGTTTTAAACATTAGAGTCAAGTGGAGAGACTCACTCAACCCATATTAATGATTAATCACTTTGGAGACTAATTGACATGGGCTTGTAAATTCTGGGTCGAGATGTTAATTTTGGGACCTTTGAATTATTGAAAATTGATTGTGTGATTTTTAGGTAATCCTTTTTAGGGTGCGAGTTTTTGAACAACGATTTAATGACCGTAAAATGGTAGAACCAAACCCGCTATGTATAGATATTTGATAACTTAAAGGAGGTCATATACCTTAAGAGACTTGCCAACATAAGTAAAGTTATGTATTGTAATCCATGGACTTCGGGAACAATGGGCCATTTAAATAAATGTTTTTTAAGGCCATGCATGTTTTATAACATTGGTCTTATACTAAATTATAATTCATTCTCTCCAAAGGTTATTCGACCTAAGTTATAGAAAGCAATTAAGTAAATGATATTTGGTTAATTTTATGGAAAAGGTAAATGAGGATTTAAACTGAAGTAATCCCACCAATTTTGGAGGAGAGTTGGAGGGTGGTGGTAGTTGGATGAGTCACTGGTGTGGTACTCAGCAGTTAACACCACTAATTGTGTATTCAAAAAAATTATGGAAATTGTAAAGCTCCCTAAGGAAGCGAACCGCATGCAACTACTCCATTTTGTTTTTTTGTTGAAATATGGGGGAAAAGCTCCACTTCTGGTAGTTATGCATGGTGACTAAGGTATGAGTTCTGTAGCTATTTTAAGAAATTTAAGTTTACTTATTTGGGAAAATTGATAGACAGGATGTCATTATTTTTATTTTGAGGAGAGTTGAATTGTTAGATGGTTCGAGGTGGAAGGTTTTGGAATCCATAAACTCTCTGTTGCTGAAACACTGGAGATAGACTTCGAAGGGTTTAAGAATCAAATTTTCAAGAAAGAAACGTTCCTTATCCCCTTTATCTTGTTATTTCATCAGATATTAGAGTAAATACATATTGCAATTGTGTTTGAGATAAGGAAACAATGGGTATGTGTTATTTTGAGGTTGTTTTTATACTCTATTTTATGCGAAAAGAAATGGTAAATAGTATGACTGTAAAACTTGGGTATTTGATATTTTATATTTTATATTGCTCAAGACATGTTTTCAAATTATGGTTGTAAAGGATACTCTAGGGAGATGTTTTGAGCCACTGTAATTTGTTGCATTGTTTCGATTAAATTGACCTAGTTAGTGTTTTTTTTGTGCAAATAATATAATATTATGCAAAATCGAATTTGGGAGCATGGGTTTTCTTTTATCTGACCAAAATATTGATATATGGATCTGGTAATAAACTGATTCTAGATACTGGTGTTTATTTATTTCACTTCTAGTCTATATGTATCATCTGTAGTAAACAAAGGTGTATTTGGGCATGTGCCAAGGTGGAGCTGGTGATTTCCAGTTGGTGTTTCCATCTCATGCATAGGATATTTAATATACTTCTATTTCCATCGATTGGACTATGAGAGAAACAAGATTTCACGTTGGGGCTTAGGATTTTCTATTTACCCATCATAATCTTTTACCTTTAGTGGGTATGTGAGAAAATTACATTTACCACTCCCTCTTTGTAAAGTAAACCTGGGTATAAACCTTTCTGACATGGCTCAGTTAGAATGGTGTGTTTTTAAACTGATAACACTTCTTGTTATCCTTTCTTGATATGTTGATCTTTGTAATTCCTAGGGAATTTTATTGGGAAGTAGTTGGGATTACTCCTAGTTTCATAGTAGTTAGAAAACAATATACGGCTAAGTTACGAATGCATCTTCTTTTGCCACCATTCAGTCTAGTGTAGGTTGTAAGCTCAACATAAATGTTCCTTTTCTTAGGATATGGAAACTTCCTTAGTTGTTGTAATAGAATGTTGATTATGTCAAGCCTTTAGCTCAACCTAATTTTAAGGAATTTAACTATTTTCTATCTTCTTAAGTGGTTGTCTAAACTAGTTTGAATTGATACTGGAGAACAAAAAATGTATTTGGGGATTAGGTTTCAAAGGACTGAGCCTAACTTATCTTATGTTGGGTATGGAAAACCATTTCTTCCTCCTTCAAGAAGCTATTCGGTTTAGATATTATATATTTCTATAACCAGTTATAAACTTGAGAAAAGCTCGGTTGGAGCTTGGGCCTTGATGGATAAGGATTGGAAAAATGATTGATTGTATCATGTTTATAAGAAAGATTGAAAATCCTTATTTGAAACCAAGGGGTCTTGGTTGGTTGGCACCCTGGATATATTTGATAAGTTATTTTTGATCTAGTTGTAAGGTGCAACCATGGAACTGAAACTTAGTTTTGTTTCCATTTCTTTAAATCAATTTTTATTGAAGATTATTTTATTTTTATTATGTGGATCTTATGTAACTAAATGAATCTTTGTTGAATGATAAAATCATGTGTATTACTTTCCCATTATAGAGGAGTAGTACGTACTAGTCAATATGAAAACTTGGGAAGTTTAGACTTCTAGACATAAGTTCAATAAAGCTTCAGTAGTGGCTATGTTTTAGAGTTCTTATTACAACGCAGAATGTAGTAGGATATAACGGGAGGTGTAGTGTTGTATTAAGGAATACACAAGTCTATATAGTTGTGAAATGAAGTTTATATTTCCCTTTTTTTCATATTCTTATTGCAACAAAATATAGTAAGATATAATTCAAGATTTTGTGTTGTAATAAAGAATACACAAGATTGTTCAATTGAGAAATGAGGTTTATATTTAGTTCCTATAAGTTATTATGACATATAACTTTGAGATATATAATTCTCTTTCCTTATTAGGATATTATTGGTTAATACAAAATATGTTGTTTTACGAAGTTATGATATAAAAATTCTTGGAATGAAAGCAATAAGAGTGCTATGTGTAGACCACACTTATTGACAGATATTTTTGTATTGATAAAACTTGTTGGTTTCATTTGCATGCCATGGATTACCTTGTGTGTTTCTAAGGTTAATACTCATTGAATTTCTAGAGCAACAACAATAGTTGCATAAAATTTTAGTTATGAATGAGATGATATAGATATATATTGTGTTTTATAAGAGTTTAATACTTCCATTTAAGTTTTGTGGAATTTTGTTGTATTTATATTAATAAGTGGTATTGATTAGTAGATGGTCACTATTGGATTTGAATATACTTATCTAGTTTTTTTTAATTTATTTATGTGAAGTTCTAATAAAATACTATTACTAAGGAATACTCAAGAAGGTAAAAGAGTTGTACTTAATGTATGCAAATCAAGTTAATAGAGTATGATGTTTGTTGCATTACATGATTAAATTACAAGAATAAGATTATTATTGCAATATATATTCATTCTAACATTTAATGACATAAATTGATAAATGGGATAAAGGAATTTTCTTTCTCATTTCAGTCGAACTGACCTTGCCTAACCATTGTAGGAAAGTGAGTGAAGATTATAGGCATAAAGTAAAAAATGTCCTTGTTATCTAATTGAACCAAATGATTACTTTAAAGGATAAAGTTGTAGTCAAATTGTTGAATGGAGATATTCTTATTTATGTTAAAGAAGTTATTTGTTTTCATCGAGTAAGGGTTTTCTTGTGAAAATATACTGAGTACATTTATGATGTAACATGGTAAAGATTCCATATTTTGATCAATAGATACTTGCTTCATATTGTTGAAAGATTGTTGATCCCTCTCTGTAATTTCTGTAACAATTTCTACTAAGTTGTAGTAATATCGGTATAGATATGGCTATATGCCTATGATATTTTATGAAAATTGAATCATTAGATGACCGTATTGGAGGGCTGTTATAACTCTTTGATTCAACATTATATTAATTACCTTATGGACTAGATGAACCTAGTAATTTCAATGATGGAAATGGGAAGTTAAAAATCAGTAATATAACTGAAAGGTTAATGGAATACATTATGGAGCAATGTTGAAGTATTCTTTTTAATTTAAACTGATTAACTTATGGGAAATTAATAGTATTGTTAGTAAGAGGATGTGATTCCTCACTAGTCAAGTTAAAGGATTAATGCTTGGTAGATGAGAAATCATCTAGTTATGAACCTTGATGTATATGCATATGTATACATGTTTTTGGTAGCTTCTTCTAGTAAATTTTGAGTAACTATACTAGAGGAAAATAATATGATGAAGCTTCTGAATGATAAGATAAATTTCAACATATAAGGGTTAAGTATTTAAAACTTAAGAGATGTTCCTTTTTGGGAAAGCACTCCAACCTCTAAATGTGTTAAGTTGATATACTATGTAAAATTAGTCCATCCTCGTAACATGATGGGAAGCTCATCATAATACTGCAAGGTGAAACACTAAATGAGATTAGAACACGGATGTTCCTTGATGCTTAGTGAAAACTTTCATTCCATAAAATGGAGGAATGAAGTATAAGATCTATCATATTACCATCATTCAAAATATGATGTGATGATCATTAATGATGAAGTTTACTCCAACTAGCAAGGTGTAATGAAGACAATTCATTATCAATTAGGATAAAATTAAATACTAAAAGGACCCATAGGGTATGGGATGAAGTTGGTGAAGAACTTTATGGGAGACTAAACTCCTAGACACCAAACTTATATGAACCCTTGGTTATGATGCCTAATGAAGATGATGAAATTGTTTTTAGGAACAAGTAAATTGTGCTCACCTTGAGAACTTATTATGAGATCCATGGTGAAATTTTGGTATCTATGCTCCTAAAATTAGTGAGTTGAAATCAACCATAATTAAGATATGACGGTGTAGTCATATAAAGGATAACGATGATCTGATAGATGGAATGCATAGAATATATTTTGGATGCCAAGGAAATTGGTATAAGATCCAAGAAAAATGAATATATTGCCAAGGTGATAGTAAACATGCAAATAAACCTAAGACAGATTGGGCATTATTGTAGAAGTCCTCCAAGAGAATTGGGATTACTACTAAAAAAGAAACTTAAAATGAGTAAGATTCATATATAGATAAATTAGACCTGGCTAATATAAATGTTGAAGTAAAAATGAATAACAAGATTCTAATGAATAGAAAAAGTTTTATTGAAAGGAGGATAACGGGAATGACTCCATATGTCCCTAATGATGAGTAGTTATGTAGCTTGTATGATTTCTTATAGTAGTAAGAACAACATTAATGATTTTACTCCTTGATAATGTGAGGTAATATTTTATTCGGTTGAATTTGAATCATTAACAACAACAAGATTGCGAATTTATATCTAAACGGTGATCTATCTTATATCTAGAATACATAGGTAGAAATGAGTATTGTCAGAACTACATTTGACCTATCATGATACTATGGAACATAGATCTAGATAAACTTCTCTAAGTGATGAAGAAATGGGAACTAGAATAGCCTATCATGTTTAGTTTTAGGTCTCATTTTAGGACTCTTGACAGGTCAACTCACTACCGCCATTACATGGTCAAATCCATTTAATGAAAGTTTTAATTATTTTAATACCATCACTTAACAACTATACTAAGTTCCCTTTTCAAGACCTTAGAAAGTGGTATGGTATTACTTAAGTATAATCTTGTTAAAGTTACAAGGGTGGATGGAACCTCATGGGTTGGTACTCCGATGCCAACATATGATGGCTATAGGAAGGGAAGTTGTTTAGTAATGATGTAAATCGTTACAAAGACACTTTCTTTACAATAGGCATAGTAGGATGACATCAAGGTATAGCGTCATGTAGGTCAATCCGGACTCATACCTTGTACAAGACTTGTAGATGTTTACAGCATCATTGACTGCAAATCCATATAAGTGAACAAGTGATTAAGGTGAGATGACAAGATTCCAATGGCGAGTGTGATGTCATGGAATCGAGAATGGTATAAATGAATCATAAATCTTATGTAAGGTAGTGTAATTGTTGATTATGATGTCGATATTTCACCATTGTCTAAGTTATGAGATGCATATGGATTTCATAGGTGGAATTTAGGTATACACTTAGGGGTTATCACTTATATATCATATCTTGTTAAAGGATAACCAAAGGGATACATTTTATGTATGGCTCATAAAGAGCATTGAGGAAAAACGAATAAGTTCATTATTCTCTCATACATTTGCACATGGTTCATGATAGTTATCAGAAATGGATTTTATTAAGACTTATGTTGATTTAAATGGATTTAAATATATGGGTATTTAAATCAGCTACATGAGGTAGGATAAAAATATATTCTCAAAGATTGAAGTGACAAAAGTGGATGGTACATTTTGGTATCAGAGCTGAAGGTTTCATCTCTTGGGTCTAATGAGTCCTTATGCTTAGAAAATTGTATGAATAAAATAAAAGGAAAGAAGGATGTATTGTGGATGATGAACCATATAAAACTAATCTTTGGGTTGGGGTAAAAGACTTAGTTAATACTCTAAGATTCCTTCATGACACACTATATTGGATAGATGTAGGGAGTAGCTGGTAAGTGTGAATATGAGTAGCCAAGTAAAACAACTTAGGCTGAATGATGATGATCATTAGAGTGTTACTTGATTGATCAAATTGTATTATGACAAAATTGGAGCATAAATCCAATATTAAAAGAAATCCGCATAGGATAAAGGCAAGTATATAGAGGAAGACTAACTGCTAAAATGATAGTGACTGGAAAGGCCAATTGGGCCGAATGAAATTTGCAATAAAATTCTAGCTTTATATAGTAAAATCATGTAAGAGCATTAGCTCTTCTTTATTTCTAACTTTTAGAAAAGAGATAAAGGATGGGGAAAAGTTAGAAAGTGTGATCTTTCAGAGTAAATCCTAGTAGTAAAGCCTATCATAGTTTTATGGAAAAGAAACAAGTCATCCTATCATAATGATCAGGAAAGTTAAATAAGACCTTCTTGTTGCTAATCAAATACAAGATTAATGCAATTAAGTTCTTTGTGTGAAGTGACTAACTGGAAACTAAGTTGGAATTCAAAATTTTTAATGGAAAATAATAAGCAAAATTGCATGAACCATAACTTGGTGTCAGTTATCATGATATAGTCACTGATTGAACTCATTTTAGAAAAGAAGGAAATATTTCGATAAGGTTGATTTGCATATTTATGGACTATAGTATAGTTGCATGAGATTGTTTTTATAACAAGATGCAATGGTAAAGTGAATTGAAGATAGATTCAGGAAAATACATCCTTATGATATCCTTACAAGTAAAAATAAATTTGTGTAGGATTCGTATGTGTTATGAATGGTGCAACCTTGATTGGTCATGACCAGATAAGATTTCTATGGCTCTAAAATTGGAGTTTAGTAGAAGTAAAGGATGTTTACGAGACTAACTACAGATGTAAGAGGTCTGTTTTAAACTTGTATTGTGAATGTATAAAAATTTCACCCTCCAATTGGATCGTATACCTTGTTAAGGTATAGAGTGATTGTTTTATGTTTTACTATATTATGACCTTAGTTCTTAAGCTTCTTAAGGGCTGAAAGTAATAGGTGTAGATATTAATATGACTATATAATTGTATTATCATTATTTGGTTTGTTACCCTTGTGGTAGTGTGTGATTGTTGTATGGCCACTCTATTAATGTACTACTTGGATTATCATGGAAAAATAATTCTAGCTGGTTTACTTAAGTGTTATTGAGTAAACACTCTTCTGGAAGATTGAATGATAACTATGTTATTTACTTCACCTAAGGTGCTATATAATCTTGAAATATCATACAAGGACATGGTACTCATTATTATTGCAGAATTTTCTACAAAATTTGATACCTTGAGTTGAATTTAAAGTGTAATAAGCCCAAATCATATTTTGTGGGCTGAGACAACATTGTCAAGGTTGGTAAAGTTTCAAACCTAGTAGGAATCTAGAGGTTGAAAAGTGTAATGAAGAATCTCAGGTATGTAACTTGATATTCATGATTCCAAGGAAATATGTAAACTAACCTTCAAGGTTTTAAAGTCAAAAGTTTCCTTAAAATTAAGATTGTTATCAATATTATGTGCCTAAGATGGTAAATACAACTAGCCTAGTTGTAAAGGAATGTTAATTTAAAGCTAGCAGGAGTTACAGGATTGTGAAAGTAAAGTCTACTTAACTCAAGTCTCAGTCTTTGAACTTTAAATCTGGGAATCATTGAATTGGGGTGCCACATTATGGAATGTTTCATAAGGTTCTATTGATCCTTTTAACAATGTGATTGTTGTGTAGGCACTCTGTCATTTATACTACTGTTACTTGATTACATTGATGAACTCATAACTTACGTTATGAGATGACTGGTTAATTATAGTATGTATCTTTGTCTGATGATATAGTAAAGTATAACTTATATTAAAGAAAAAGGGAAGCTTATTCCATACCTTTTATGAAAACTAAAGAGGTATATACTCATATTATTATGATCAAGTATCAAATGTATGACCTTACTTGAATGATTAGTCTTATTATGATGGAATTGTAATGGGAGGTAACTCACTATACAATGTTGTATTAATATTATACATGACTGTATAGAAATTTAAGAATTAATTATCTTAACTAATTTCATATGAGTTGTCTGTGTATATAACTCAAAGATATATAGATTGATATTCTGCTCTATCAAGGTATCGATGGACTAATATATTATAACTGTTAATGAATTTGTGATATTCAAACTTAAAGGAACTAGAATAATAAGATTACAATTATTTAAGTATGGGCTTATATGACTGTAACATTATTATTCTAGCACCACTTGAGCTGATTGTGAACAATTATGTTGGATTGATTACTTAGGTTTATCTTGAGTAAATGCTTGTCAGGATCAAAATAGTGGTACCCTGATGCTTCAAACCAAAATTTTGAGAATATATTTTATATATATTACATAGTACTACATGGAATAATTGGTTGTAAAGATCAGGACTATGACATGATGTCGATTGTGTGATTGATTTTGATTTACCAACTATGACAGCTAGTAATGCGAGCTTATGAGACATGAAATTACTAGTTTCAATGAAAATAATGACGATTTTCTCAAATAGAAGTATATAATTTTGTACTTGATTGATTTAATTGAGTAGCAATAATAAATCATCGGGATGATGATTCATTAAGGGGGGAGAATGTAATACCCCATAAGTACAAAGTCAATAATTTAACAATATTTTTCCTTCGACAAATCATGACATTAAGCGAAGAGAAACAAGTGTTTTCAATAAAGGTTGAGAAAACAAGACAAAAGAAATGATATGGTTATTAAGAACTGATGTTGATCTGGTGATTATCTAAACTAAGGGTGTTGTTGATAATTAATTCCTTAGAACAATATTATTGTTACTAGCTTAAGCTTGTAAGCACTAAGTCAATAAGTCTCATGAAGTATTGTGAACAAATTATGGGTCAAAAGTCTCTACTTTATGATATACATTACTGTAAATTAATCTTGGGCCATGATATCACTTTAGGCCTGGTCTATATATTTCTAAAAACTAATATACATGTTTGTGAGATAATGTATCCTTGTGACATCCTTAGAGGGAAACTTGTTTTAAACATTAGAGTTGAGTGGAGAGACTCACTCAACCCACATTAATGATTAATCACTTTGGCGAATAATTCACATGGGGTTGTAAATTCTGGGTTGAGATGTTAATTTTGAGACCTTTGAATTATTGAAAATTGATTGTGTGATTTTCAGGTAATCCTTTTAGGATTCCGGAGTTTTTGAACAATGATTTAATGACCATAAAATGGTATAACCAAAACCACTATGTATAGATCTTTGATAACTTAAAGGAGGTCATATACCTTAAGAGACTTTCCAACATAAGTAAAGTTATGTATTGTAATTCATGGACTTTAGGAATAATGGACCATTTAAATAAATGTTTTTAAGGCCATGCATGTTGTATAACATTGTTCTTATACTAAATTATAATTTATTCTCTCCAAAGGTTATTCGACCTATGTTATAGAAAGTAATTAAGTAAATGATATTTGGTTAATTTCATGGAAAAGGTAAATGAGGATTTAAAATGAAGTAATCTCGCCAATTTTGGAGGAAATTTGGAGGGTAGTGGTAGTTGGATGACTCACTGGTGTGGTACTCCAACAATTAACACAACTAATTGCACATTTAAAAAAATTACGGAAATCTGTAAAGCTCCCTAAGGAAGTAAACCACATGCAACTACTCCATTTTGTTTTTGTTGTTGAAATTTGGGGAAAAGCTCCACTTTTGGTAGCTGTGCATGGTGATCAAGCTATGAGTTCCTATAGCTATTTTCAGAAGTGGAAGTTTACTTATTTGGGAAAATTGATAGACGGGGGACATCATTTTTGGATTTTAAGGAGAGTTGAATTGTTGGCTGGTTCGAGGTGGATGGTTTTGGAATCCATAAACTCTTTTTTTCTGAAATACTTGCTAGAGATATAATTCAAAAGGTTTAAGAATCAAATTTGTAGGAAATAAACGTTCCTTATCCCCTTTATCTTGTTATTTCATCAGATATTAGAGTAAATACATATTACAATTGTGTTTGAGATAAGGAAAAAGTGGGTACGTGATATTTTGAGGTTGTTTTGTATACTCTATTTTATGCGAAAAGAAATGGTAAATACTATGACTGTAAAACTTGGGTATCTGATATTTTATCTTTTATATTGCTCAAAGCATGTTTGCCAATTATGACTGTAAAGGATACTCCAGGGAGAGGTTTTGAGCCACTGTAATTTGTTGCATTGTTTCGATTAGATTGACCTAGTTAGTAGTGGGTTTTTGTGCAAATAATATAATATTATGCAACATTGAACTTTGGATCATGGGTTCTCTTTGTTTTGACCAAAATATTGATAAATGGGTCAGTAATAAATTGATTCTAGATACTGGTGTTTATTTATTTCACTTCTAGTCTATATGTATCATTTGTAGTAAACAAAGGTGTATTTGGGCATGTGCCAAGGTGGATCTAGTGATTTCAAGTTGGTGTTTCCATCTCATGCATAGGATATTTAATATACTTCTATTTCCATTGATTGGACTATGAGAGAAACAAGATTTCCGTTGGGGCTTAGGATTTTCTAGTTACCCATCATAATCTTTTACCTTTAGTGGGTCTGTGAGAAAATTACATTTACCACTCCCTCTTTGTAAAGTAAACCTGGGTATAAACCTTTCTGACATGGCTCAATTAGAATGGTGTGTTTTTAAACTGATAAAACTTCTTGTTATCCTTTCTTGATATGTTGATCTTTGTAACTCCTAGGGAAGTTTATTGGGAAGTAGTTGGGATTACTCCTAGTTTCATAGTAGTTGGAAAACAATATATGGCTAAGTTACAGAATGCATCTTCTTTTGCCACCATTTAGTCTAGTTTAGGTTGTAAGCTCAACATAAATGTTCCTTTTCTTAGGATATGGAAACTTCCTTACTTGTTTTAATAGAATGTTTATTATGTTGAGCCTTCAACTCAACCTGATTTTAAGGAATTTAACTATTTGTTATATTCTTAAGTGGTTGTGTAAACTAGTTTGAATTGATACACAAGAACAAAAAATATATTTGGGGATTAGGTTTTGAAGGATTGAGCCTAACTTATCTTATGTCAGGTATGGAAAACCATTTCTTCCTCCTTCAGGAAGCTATTCAATTAAGATATTATATATTTCTATAACCAGTTATAAACTTGAGAAAAGCTTGGTTGGAGTTTGGGCCTTGATGGATAAGGATTGGAAAAATGATTGATTGTATCATGTTTATAAGAAATATTGAAAAGCCTTATTTGAAACCAAGGGATCTTGGTTGGTTGGCACCTTAGATATATTTGTTAAGTTATTTTTGATCCAAATGTAAGGTTAACCGTAGTGAAAGCGAAACTTAGTTTTCTTTCCATTTCTTTAAGTCAATTTTTATTTAAGATTCTTTTATTTATACTATGTGGATCTTTTTTAACTAAATGAATCTTTGTTGAATGATAAAATCATGTGTATTACTTTCCCATTATAGAGGAGTAGTACGTACTAGTCAATATGACAAACTTGGGAAGTTTAGACTTCTAGACATAAGTTCAATCAAGATTAGTAGTGGTTATGTTTTTGGAATTCTTATTACAGCAGAATGTAGTAGGATATAACGGGAGGTGTAGTGTTGTATTAAGGAATACAAAAGTCTATATAGTTTTGAAACGAAGTCTATATTTCCCTGTGTTTTTGGATTCTTATTGCAGTGAAATATAGTAAGATATAATTTGAGATGTTGTGTTGTAATAAAGAATACACAAGACTATTCAATTGAGAAATTAGGTTTATATTTAGTTCCTATAAGTTATTATGACATATAAATTTGAGATATATAATTCTCTTTCCTTATTAGGATATTATTGGTTAATACAGAATATGTTGTTTTACGAAGTTATGACATAAAAACTTCTTGGAATGAAAGCAATAAGAGTGTAGTGTGTAGACCACACTTATTGTGATATATTTTTGTATTGATGAAACTAGTTGGTTTCATGTGTGTAGCATGGATTACCTTGTGTGTGTCCAAGGTTAATACTCGTTGAATTGCTAGAGCAACAACAATAGTTGCAAAAAATTTTAGTTATGAATGAGATGATATAGATACATACCGTGATTTATAAGAGTTTAATACTTCCATTTAAGTTTTTGGAATTTAGTTGTATTTATATTAATAAGTGGTATTGATTAGTAGATGGTCACTATTGGATTTGAATATACTTATCTATTTTGCTTAACTTATTTATGTGAAGTGCTAATAAGATTCTATTACTGAGGAATACTCAAGAAGGTAAAAGAGTTGTACTTAATGTATGCAAATCAAGTTAATAGAGTATGATGTTTGTTGCATTACATGATTAAATTGTAAGAATAAGATTATTATTGCAGTATATATTCATTCTAACATTTAATGACATAAATTGATAAATGGGATAAAGGAATTTTCTTTCTCAGTTTAGTCAAACTGACCTTTCCTAACCATTGTAGGAAAGTGAGTGAAGATTACAGGCGTAAAGTAAAGAAATGCCTTGGTTATGTAATTAAACCATATTTTTACTTTTAAAGCATAAAGTTATAGTCAAATTGTTGAATGGACATATTCTGATTTATGTTAAGGAAGTTATTTTTTTTCTTTGAGTAACGGTTTTCTTGTGAAAATATATTGAGTTCATTCATAATTTATTGTAACATGGTAAAGATTCCATATTTTGATCAATAGATACTTGCTTCATATCATTGAAAGACTGTTGATCCCTCTCTGCAATTTCTATAACAACTTCTACTAAGTTGTAGTAATATTGGTATAGATATGGCTATATGCTTGTGATATTTTATGAAAATTGAATCATTGGATGATTGTATTGGAGGGTTGTTATAACTCTTTGATTCAATAATATATTAACTACCTTATGGACTAGATGAACCTAGTAATTTCAATGATTGAAATGGGAAGTTAAAAATCAGTAATATAACTGATAGGTTAATGGAATACATTATGGAGAAATGTTGAAGTATTATTTTAATTTAAACCGATTAACTTATGGGAAATTAACAAGTATTGTTAGTATGAGGATGTGATTTCTTGTTAGTCAAGTTAAAGGATTAATGCTTGGTAAATGAGAAATCATGTAGTTATGAACCCTATTGTATATGCATATGTATACATGTTTTTGGTATCTTCTTCTAATAAAGTTTGAGTAACTATACTAGAGGAAAATAATATGACGAATCTTTTGAATGATAAGATAAAGTTCAACATATAAGGGTTAAGTCCTTGAAACTTAAGAAATGTTCCTTTTGGGTAGAACTCTAACCTCTAAAGGAGTTAAGTTGATATACTATGTAAAATTACTCCAATCCTCGTAACATGATGAGAAGCTCATCATAATACTGCAAGGTGAAACACTAAATGAGATTATAACACGGATGTTCCTTGATGCTTAGGCAAACTGTCATTCCATAAAATGGAGGAATGAAGTATAAGATCTATCAGATTACCATCATTTGAAATATGATGTGATGATTGTTAATGATGAAGTTTACTCCAACTAGCAAGGTGTAATGAAGACAATTCATTATCAATCAGGATAAAATTAAATACAAAAAAATACCCATAGGGTATGAGATGAAGTTGGTGAAGAAAATTATGAGAGATTAAACTCCTAGACACCAAACTTATATGAAACCATAGTTATGATGCCTAATGCAGATGATGAAATTTTGTTAGGAACATGCAGATTGTGCTCACCTTGATAAATTACTATGAGATCCATGGTGAAATTTTGGTATCTATGCTCCTAAAATTAGTGAGTTGAAATTAACCATAATTAAGATATGATTGTGTATTCATATAAGGATAAAGACGATCTGATAGATGGAATGCATAGAATATATTTTGGATGCTAAGGAAATCAGTATAAGATCCAAGAAAAATGAATATATTGCTAAGGTGATAGTAAATATGCAAATAAACCTAAGACAAGTTGGGAATTATTGTAGAAGTCCTCCAGAGAATTGGGATTACTACGAAATAAGAAACTTAAAATGAGTGAGATTCATATATAGATAAATTTTACCTAGCTAATATAAATGCTGAAGTAAAGTTTAATAACAAGATTCTAATGAATAAAAAAGTGTTATTGAAATGATGATAACATATGAGCTACTTTTATGAATGGAGCAAGAGTAGGAGTGGGAGCGTAATTTTCAAAAAATGGGAGAGTGGGAACTATTACAGGACATAGGTGACCCACGAGATCAAGGGACATCGGGTAGGGGTCCCAGGTACGACACAAGAAGGAGGTAAGTTTTCTTCACCTATCTCGTGGGCTGACAAGATTTTGGGCCATAGAAAGGATGTTGGGAATCATCCTCTAAACGAAAACATTATGGCTAGGGAAAAAGATGGGTTGATTAGTCTTGATATCCCAGATGGGTTAGCAGATCGGGCTAGATCTAGGATGGAGTATGCTTTGGTTGGTAAATTTTATGGATCAAGGCCGAATGTAGAATGGTTTCATGAATGGGAAAAAATAAAGTGGAATCTGAAGGGATCACTTGAAATTGCTTCATATGTGAATGGGTTTTTTATTATAAACCTCTCAAACTAGGAGGACTGCAAAAATATTTTGCTTAGTGGCCCATGGTTTATGGGGAGATCAAGTATTTTGATCCAAAAATGGACTCCAAGTTTTGATCCATTTAAGGAGAAACTAGATGAGTTTCTGTGTGGGTTAAGCTTCCGGGTTTGCCTATGGAGTTCTAGGAAAATGAAATTTTAATAGCTATAGCAAATGCATTAGGGTTGTTGGTGGTTTTTGATCCTGTTACAAGGGAAAGAACAAGATTAATGTATGCTTGTTTTTGTGTTACTGTTCATGTGGGGAACTTATTAAGAAAAGAAATTCTTCTTAAATCTAAGTTTGGTGAGTGGATTCAGAAGGTAGAATATGAAGCTTCTCCGTTGTTTTTCAGAAATGTAGGAGGATGGGACATGAGAAAAGACAGTGTAAGGAGGGTAAGAAAGGGAAGCAGATGTATGAAAAAAAGAAAAAGAATCTAGGATGGAAGGGGATAGTTCTTTGAATTTTGTTTCTTTAAACAAATTTCATTTGTTGGAAGATAAGGAAAAGGAACAGGAAGGTGAAAAAAAAATGATTTTCAAGTTAGTAATGAAAATGTATTGGAGGGTAGGGATTTGCAAGAGGAAGGAGAAAAATCTCAGTATCAAAAGGAGGTGTTGAATGAGGAAGATTTGGGTTTGGAAGATCAAGATTTTAGTGGGGGCATAAGTGTTCCACAAAGTCTAGTAAAGCAGCTTTTAAGTATGTTGGATGCTCAGGAGGAGAAAATGATGGTCTATATGGAAGAAGTCCCTTGTTCTTTCAATTTGGAAAAATCAAATATGGAAAGGGAAGAAACAAGTTTTAATACAAGAAGTTCTAAAAAACAAGACAAAGGTAAAGCAAATTGTGGGAAGATTCTACCAAAAAAAGAAAATTCGACAAATAGGGATAGGAGGGAGAAATCTACAGCAAAGGAAATTGATTTAAGAAGACAATGCTCCATTGAGGAGAGTATTTCTCCAAATAAATTGAAATGAAGGTTATTTCATGGAATATAAGGGGGTTAAATAACCCTAATAAACAAAATATTTTTTCCTCTTTTAGAAATAAGAATAATACTGATATTCTTTTAATTCAAGAAACAAAGATGTCTATTGATAAAATGAAGGAGGTGAAGAATAGAGTTTTCTTTAGATCTAAGTTTCAAAGTCCGTCGTCGATGGGGCCTTTAGGGGTATATCTTGACTTTCTGGAATCCTACTGATAGAGAAGGTAAGTTGGTGTTTTGTTCACATAATCATGTTGCTATTTTGTTTAAAGAGAAACTAGATGGTTCTGAGTGGATTTGCTCTAATATTTACGCTCCAAATTCGGTGTTGGGAAGAAGAAATCTTTGGGCTGATATTAGTCTTTTTGTAGTTAGTATAATGAGTTAAATTGGTTAATTGGTGGGGATTTTAATACTCCTCTATTTATGGAAGATAAAAAAGGAGGGTTAGGGGTTTATAGTGATAGTATGGAGGATTTTGCTGACTTTATAACTTCCTGTAATTTGGTGGATATTGAATTAAGAGGATCCCTCTTCACTTGGTCAAACAGGAGATTGGGGGATGATTTGATTCAAATTAGGTTGGATAGGTTTTTTATAAATCTGTCTTGGTTTCAAAATTTAGCTGGGTATGTGGGGGCTCTTCCTCGAATCGGTTCAGATCATAGTCCTATTAGCCTTCAAACTAGACTAAACAATGAGGTAGGTGGAAGACCTTTTAGGTTCTTTAAGATGTGGCTTCAGCATCCTGGTCTTGAGGAAGAGGTAAGGATGAGTTGGAAAAGTAATGTTAGAGGTAATCCGATGTTTAAACTTGTGGCAAAATTGAAACTCTTAAAGTCTAGGTTGAAGGTTTGGAATAAAGAGACTTTTGGTAACATTTTTTCTCAAAAATCTAAGATTAGTGAAGCTTTGAAGAGGATGGAGGAAGAGGTGGAGTATTTTGGTTTGACTATAGAGTTGAAAGATAAGGAGAAATCTCTATTATCTGAGTATCATAATTTGGAAGCCAAAGAGGAGGCCTATTGGAAACAAAATTCTAGGGTGCAATGGTTAAAGGAGGGAGACAAGAATACAAAGTTTTTTCATCTCTCTGCTTCCATGCATAAGAATAGAAATTCTATTGGGGAAATTGAGGATGAGAGGGGTTTGTTGGTAAGTAATCGGGGTGAAGTTTCTCAGGAATTTGTTAGATTTTTCTCTCATCTACTTTCAGCTGATAAGGATCCTAATTTGGGTAAGGAAAGTGACATTGCAAATCTTTTTGAAACTGTTATTTCTCATTAGGAAAATATCGAAAGCTGATAAAAATCCCCTTCGAGGAAATTGCAACTCTTTTTTGACCTTGATGGGGATAAATCTCCAGGCCCAGATGGTTTTCCTGCTTTGTTTTTCCAATCCTTTTGGGATATTATTCATAAGGATGTGGAAGAAGTTGTTCAGACTTTTTGAAAGTGGAAAATTATTGAAGGAATTTAATACAACTTTCATTGCTCTTGTTCCTAAGGTGCAAGGGGGAAGAAAATTCTAGATTATCATCCTATAAGCCTATGTAATATGGTGTATAAGATAATAACAAATATTATATCTTCAAGATTAAAAGGATTGTTGGAACACTTTATTTCAGAAAATCAAGGAGCTTTTGTGGAAGGAAGACAAATTCTGGATAGTGTGATAACTATTCATGAGGCGGTTCACTCGGTTGAAGTTTCTAAAAGGGCTGTTATGATGCTTAAAATTGACATGAACAAAGCCTATGACAGAATTTCATGGAGATTCCTAAAAATTATTTTGGGAAAATTGGGTTTTCATTGGCATTTTATAAATATCATTATGGAATGCATTTCTACTCCTAAATTTTTTGTTTTAGTTAATGGGAAGGCAGAGGGTTTCTTTTCTTCGGGGAGGGGGCTGAGGTAGGGTGATCCCCTTTCTCCTTTCCTTTATATCATTGTTGTGGAAACTTTGAGTAGACTTTGTGTGGACTATAAATAGAAAAACAAATTGCATGGTTTAATCATTTCTAATGGTATTGATCCTATAATATTATAACAATTCATGGATGATACTTTCCTTTTGGGAAATGCAACCTAGACGGAGGCTCTGGATTTTAAAGAAGTTGTGCATGATTTTGAGGAAGTTATGGGTCAACTTATAAATTTTAGGAAAAGATCTGTTCTGTTTTTCAATGTGGATAGGGAAATCCAAACCAGAATTGCGGATATTTTGGCGTGTTCTATACAAGAATTGCCATGTACTTATCTTGGAATGTAACTTGTTTAGAGGTAGAATGTAGATGGAATGCTAGAATCCCCTTATTTTGAGGTTTCAAAAGAAGTTTTCAACTTGGAAAGGAACCTTGCTTTCTCAAGCAGGTAAGCTTCAATTGTTGCAGAGTTGTCTCCAAAGTATGGTGGTTTATCTTATGTCTATGTTTCTAATGCCTACAAAGATTAAACACATTATTACTAAGATCCAATGTAGGTTTCTATGGTCTAGAACAAAATCTAAAGATAGACTTCCTTTGGTGGCTTGGGATAAAGTTACCCTTCCAAAGGGAGTTGGGGGTTTGGGGTTGAAAGATATAAAAAGTATGAATTTAGCTCTTATGGCCAAAATTGGGTGGCGGTTGGAGCATGAGCAAGGTTTGTGGGTCAGAATTCTAAATTCAAAGTACTTAATGGCTAATTAGGTAAACTTTTGTCTCTAATGATGTGCTACCTGAAGGATCATTTTTCTGGAATGGTCTGGGTAAATGTAGGGATATTTTTTTAAAAGGCCGTAAATGGCTATTTGGTAATGGGTCAAAAATTAAGTTTTGGGAAGATTGGTGGTTATTGGAGGCCCCCTTAGGCTAGTCAAGATCCTTTAAGGGATATGGTGGATCACTTTTAGTTGACTATGGGTGTATGGATTAGAGACTACTGGGAGGAGTCTAACTGGGGCTGGAATTGGAAACTTTTGGATAGAGAAGGGATGGATGATGCTCAACAGGCTAGCATAAGAACTTTAAATCAAAATTTAAGAGGTTTGCATATTCTGGTGGGTCAGAGGGAGGATGAGATGTTTTGGTCTATGACAAGGGATGACAGATACACGGTTAAGTCAGGGTATGTTATTGCTAGAAATTTCCCTCCTCCACAAGTTGTGTGGAAAAATCTTTGGGATAAAGATCTAACCCCTAAATTCAATTTGTTTTTATGGCATGTTATTCAGAATAAGGTTTTAACTATTGATAATTTGTAGAGAAGAGGTATGATGATTCCAAATTGGTGTGTTTTATGTAAAAAGAATAATGAATCGGTTCAACATCTTTTTATGCACTGTCCTTTCTCCCAGAAAGTTATGGCTCATATTTTGAAATTTTTCAAATAGTGTGGTTCTTATCGGAGACTTTCTACTGATTGGTATGAACAATGGGTTAGTCCTTTTGTTTCTTTGAATTTGGCTAAGGTTTGGAGTTTTGTTTTGCCTCATCTTTTGTGGGGAATCTAGCTTGAAGCAGAATAATAGAATTTTTAGAGAAAAACAAAAAAACCTGTTAGGGTGGGAAGTGATATTATGGGAGCATTGAGAAATAATATTTCTATAGTAAAGATTAAGGAGAAAGGGGATTACCTTACCATGAGTAGGAAATTATTCTTTCTTTAGGAATAATTGTAAAGAACTCTTCTATGGCTAAGATTATGGAGAGAAGAAGTGCAAAATGGTCTACTCCTTCTGATGGGTGGCTGAAGTTAAATTTTGATGGTGCTGCTAAGGGGAGTTTGGGGTTAGCAGTGGTTGGGGAATTATTAGAAATGAAATTGGTAAGATGGTGGTTGCTTATGCTGAGGCCATTGGTAATAAATCTAATAACTATGCAGAGGCCTATGCTATGTTAATTGGGTTACATTGGGCAAAGTCCTTACATATCAAAAAGATTTATGTGGAAGGAGATTCCCAATATATTATAAATGTTATGAATGGTAAGGTAAGACATCATATTAATATAGATCCCATTATAAGGGATGCAAAATCTATAATGTCAAGTTTTGAAGATATTATGTTTGGGCACGTGTTTTGGGAAGCAAATGAATGTGCAGACACATTAGCAAATTTTGGTATTTTAGCTAATCATAAAAAATGGTGGCGGGATGAGGAAGGGTTACCGCAAAGTACAAAGGACAAAATTTATGCAGAAAGGAGGATTCATGCTTGAGTTTGGGAGTGTTGTGATCTGGGAAATAAATTCATCACCGGTGAATTTATACTTTCAAATCATTAGTCTGACTACCGTGGGTAGTAGCGGGATTTTAAAACATCTGGTTAAGAGTTTTGGTACGTATTTGTTTCCCTTTTTTAGAAGGCATTTTAAGATGGGGGGTGCTAGGGTTAGGGTGGAGCCATCGTCATCTTCTTGTCTGCAACAGGATGCTTTTATTTGGGATCTGTTCAAAGAGGGTGGTATTTCCTTTTTTATTCAAAGTTTGAGGGGCTCAGATGATGTTATTTCATGGGAGTTTTCTCTATCCTGGAATAAGGGTTTGGTTTCGATGAGAGGGGTAAGTTTTTTAGTGTCTAAAGATTTAATTGGTAATGTAACAAAAATGGATTGTGAAGGTAGCAAAGTTTTTAAGGATAGATCTCATCTTCAGGAAGAGGTTCATATTTTCTTGGAAGATGAGGAAAGAATTTGTTTTATGGAGGATGGAATTACTCGTAACTCTTTACCAGGTTGGTGGGCAGAGGTTTGTTTCCATCTTATGAAATATATTACACTTGGATGGTAGATATAGGAAGGTTCATTCTCATCATCTTATGCTGCTAAACCATTTCAGGTGAAATAAAAAGATTAGTATTCCATTTTATATTTTCAATTCTCTGAGTGCCTCTATTAAAAAATTAAAGAGAAGAAAATAGAGCTGATTTTGCATCAAGGATTAATTATGTTGTTGGTTAGAGATGGAAAACCTATTCTAATTATGAAGGGGGTCAGCGGGCTTCTGCGTAGTGATTGGGAAGACTACATCCCATTGTATGATCATGCTAAACTTTTAAAAATCAAGGAGAGGGTTGTGAAGGAGCTAAATGCAATGTCGGCTTTGTAGGATTTAGCTAGTGAGAAGGTGGAAGAAGGGGAGAAATATTCGGTCTTTGTTTTTTTGGCTAGTAAATTAGAAGCCTTGGAAGAATCTGTTACCCAAGTAAAAGCTCAGAATAGGAATTTTCTTAGGGGAGTGCAGAGGTCAAATGAGGAGATCAAAGATTTGGAGAATAGGGTGGATACCCTTCAAGGTTTGGTGGTGAGTGTTATAGGTAAAAAGAGACAGTTTCTCATTTCATCCTCTGAGGAGGAAGATAGCTATGTGGGTGGTGTGGATGGAGTTGGGCCAAGCTCTCATACCAGGTCCAGGAATAAATAGGGTTTTTTTGTGGCCTTTGTGTTGACTGGTGGTTTTTGTATAGTTGTTTCTACTGGTTCAGGCTGGGCTTTTTGTGGATCAATTTTTCCTCGTTGATCCTTCCTTGTTTTTCTTTTTTTGGTTTTTTTATAGATATTAAGTTTCATCATGAACTTATTGTAATATCCTTTTTGTAATTGGTCCTTTGGAGCCTTTTTCCAAATTATTATCTATCAAAAAAATGGATGATAACAGGAATGACTCCATATGTCCCTAATGATGAGTAGTTATGTAGCTTACATGATTGCTTATAGGAGTAAGAACAACATTAATGGTTATTACTCCTTGATAATGTGAGGCATTATTTTATTCAGTTGAATTTGAATCATTAATAATAGCAAGATTGGGAATTTAGATCTAAAGAGTGATCTATCTTATATCTAGAACAGATAGGTAGAAATGAGTATTATTAGAACTACATTTGACCTATCATGATACTATGGGACAGGACTCTAGATACACTTCACTAAGTGATGAAGACATGGGAACTAGAACAACTTGTCATGTTTAATTTATTAAGATACCATGTTTCATTTTAGGACTCTTGACAGTCAACTCACTACTACCATTACGTGGTCGTATCCATTTAATGACAGTTGTCATTATTTGAATACTGCCACTTAATAGCTATATTGAGTTCCCTTTTCAAGACCTTAAAATGTGGCATGGTATTACTTAAGTACAAGCTTGTTAAAGTTACAAGGGTAGATGAAACCTCATGGGTTAGTACTCCAATGCCAACATATGATGGCTACATGAAGGGAAGTCATCTAGTAATGATGTGAATCATTACAAAGAAACTTTCTTTCCCATAGGTATCATAGGATGACATCAAGGTACAACTTCATGTAGGTTAATCCAAACTCGCACCTTGTACAAGACTTGTAGATGTTTATAGAATCATTGACTACAAATCCATCTAACTAAACAAGTGATTAAGGTGAGATGACAAGATTCCAGTGGTGAGTGTGTTGTCATGGAACTGAGCATGGTACAAATGACTTAGGAAACTCGCGCAAGGTACTGCGTAACTACTGATTATACTATCGAGATATCACCATTGTCTAAGTTGTGATATGCCTGTGGATTTAATAGGTGGAACCTAGGTACACACTTAGGGGTTATCACTTATATATCATATCCTATTAAAGGAGAACCAAAGGGATACATTTTATGTATGGCTCGTAAAGAGCATTAAGGGAGAACAACTAATTTTTCTATCGTACAATCGCATTGCACATGGTTCATGATAGTTATCATAAATGGATTACATTAAGAATTATGTTGGATTTAAATATATGGGTATTTAAATCAGCTACATGAGATACGATAAAAAAATCTCTAAGATTAAAGTGACAAAAGTGGATGTTACAGTCAAATTTTACTTTAAGGATGGAAAAGTGTTACATTTGATGTTTAGAGTTGGTGAGAAGATCATCTACGTAATCTTCCAATATGCAATGTATGATATTGTGGAAGATGTAATTCATGGCTCGTTGATTTGTAGGACCAAGTGTTTTTGAGGCCAAAAGGCATGACTTGATAGTAGAAATTTTCCAAAGAGGTGATGAAAGCAGTCTTGTGTTGATCTTCTAGAGCTAGTAATGTTTTATTCTAGCCCACAAAATCATCCATGAGTGATAGCATTTCATGGCCACCGGTGAGATCAACTAGTTGGTTGATGCCGGTAAAGGGAAATCATCTTTGGGAAAAGTGAGGTTGAGGTCACAGAAGTCCATGTAAATGCGGAGTCCCCTATCACCTTTATGATGTGAATGATGTTAAAAATCCATTGGGGATAGTCAATGGGTATGATGAAGGAAACCGAGAGAAGGCGTTGAAGCTCTTTTTTTATGAGAAGAGAAATGCGAGGATGTATTTTGCCTGAATTTTGTTTGATGGGTTTGACATCATGAATTGTTACGATATTGTGGAACAAAATTTTGGGTCAATTCTAGGCATATGGGCATAGGACCAAGAAAACATGTTGCTATGGTCCCGAAGGAAAGAGGTGAATGCTTCCTATGTAGTAGCATCTAAGGATTGGCTGACCTTTAGAATGTGTTAGTTGTCCTAAGTGTTAATGTTGATTTCGATGGTTGATTCGTTTCAACATGGTTTGCATATAAGAGGGTAAAACCCAATGAATATAAGTTTCTTCGCACCAAGGTAGGTGAGGATGGAATCATCGTCGACATTGAATGACATTGACACAAGGTGTATCATCATCGATCATGTCAAGATATAGAAATGGGAGAGAAGAAGGATGTTTTCCTTTGTGTTGATAGGCTAGCAGCGGTCCAGGGAAATGGTGCTTATGAAAAATATAGTTAGGAGGAATAGATTTGGGATCTATGGACTCCATGGGTGAATATGGTAATGTCGGTGAATGAGATGGGGAAGATTTCCCATCCCGAATAAGGTCGATGTGAACATACTTTAAAGGTGGAGCATCAAAACCAATGCCACTACGGTCATTGTGTTTATGAGAGGTACAGAAATGAGAGTGTGGCGACCCTCTTCATAAAATACAAAGACAAATCCTTTCCATTCGCATAGGTGGAGAAAAGTGTGAGAAAAGCGGAGGTTAGTGAGGGATTGTAGGTTGGATGAAATTTTTTTGGTTTGGGATGGAGGTTTGGGTTTATAGGTGGTGATATCAAGTCCCCCATATGTTATATTTTTGCGAAGGTAGGGAGGGCCATAAGGAAAAACTTCACCTATGTGGATGTCATAATTGGGATATCGACAATAGGTTCACATACTCTTACGAGGGTGAGGAAGGTGTCGATATTGTATAGGTGGTTTTCCTCGAGTGAGGTGTTGAAAATCACCTTCTAAGGGATCAATAGTCAGTATGTGGGTGGTGGGGATGGATGGCTCACAAGGTGATGGGTAAATAGGTGAGTAAGTGGTAGAGGCTGCAGTTGTAGTGGGGATAACAAGGTTAGATTTAGAAGAGATGATGGAAGTATTTTTGATGGGATAATAGGTGAAGGTGAAGTAGGGATAGTGGCAGATGCCTTGACTGGTACAAGCACATCATTAGGCTGGTATAACATGTTACAAGTCTTGAAAGGTGATGGGTTAGCAGGGATCATGTAATTATGTCCCTTGTGTTCAAATTTGAGGCAGTGGTGTAAAGTTGAAGGGACACAACCCATGGCATAGATCCAAGGTCTTCTAAGAAACAAGTTATACTGGAACTCCCCTTCTAGGACATAGAAAAGTTTTGGGATAGTGTAGGGACCCATATGGACATAGAGAATGACGGTACCTAGGGTAGAGGTCATGGCATCATTGAAGGAGCACAGCATAGCTAGGTTACTTTGCATGTAATTGGTAGGTATTCACATTTAGTCATATGTATGGGAGGAGATGATTTTAATACTAGCACCACAAACAATTATAATGTGTTGTATGTGTATATTATCGATAAATACTTTGAGATGAAAAGAGTGGGTTCGGGGTCATTTGACATGAAGGGAGTGATCTCTTCATCCGAAAAGCTAAGGGTGGCTACTTAGAGAGTAGGTGGAGGCATAGATGAAGGCAATGACTTAGTAAGATAGGAAACATGGTGAGGGGTAGTGATGGAGGCTATAGGTGTGGGATCATTTGAAAAAAAATTAATAGATTGAAGGACCTCCATGAGTGCTTGATGATGTGACTCGAGAGGTTTGGACGAGGTAATATAAAAACATTTTTAGAGGGGATTAGTTGTTTAAGCATTTTGTCTTTGTGTGACCCCATTGGAAAAAGGATATGCAAGACCGTGAATGGTGAGATTGGGTATGGGTATGGATGGTATGTTGGGTGCAAGGTTGGTTGATAGGCCCGTTGCCTTTTCTTTGTCCTTTTATTTTTAGCATGGGTGGTAACGTGAACCATGTTAATTTGAGGGGAGATAGATGAAGAGGGTGTGTAATTGAAGGTATAGTGACATGAGGGACAAAACCCTAGTGGGGGATATGATCCTTGTGAAATGTGTAGGGTGCATTAGCATTTGGGTGGTGGTTTCACCAACTTTTCTATAGAGACCATTTTAATATCGAATCTTGGGGTGGATCAAAAAGTTTTGGGGGTGGAGATATTGGTACCGAGTAGGTAATGGGAGAATATATGTGGAAATTGGTGAAGGTGAAATGGGGTCCTCATCAAGAATAACACCGTTGTCAATTTTTCTTTCGGGAGGACATAATTGGACAAGGGAAATCTTTAAAGCTTTACTGAGTTCTCTACACCATGTCCTAACACATGATGGTAGACACAAATTTTGGTTTCGTTAAACCCTTTTGGTTTGGGTTTGATTGGGTCATAAGGTTTAAGAGGTGGTAATGTGATGACAAAAGTTTCAAGGAGATTGGTTAAGATTTTGGCGTAGGATCCTGCTAGTGGATCACAATGGAAGGTGAATGTGGGTTTAGGTGTAGGTACGGCTGATTGTGGAGGAAGAGGCTTTACAAGAGGAGGCTGGATTGGTTTACTATTTTGGTGTGTGGAGTGGTCTTAGGTCTTGGTTGCATCTATTTGGGTATGGGCATGGTAGAAGACATAGCGGTGGAAGGTTTGATTGGTTTAACTACCTTATTGGAGGGTAGCGTATTTTTAGCTTTAGGTTACACATTTTTGGGCAATGATGACATGGGTGTACAAGATGTGGAGGGAAAAGTAGCTGGTGAAAGAGGATGGGTTACCCATGGGGGTAATGGCGAGGTACTATGGAGGTGGGTGGTGTAGGTTGGGTAGGAGGCATGAGTGAAAGAGAAGAAAGTGTCATGGGTAGTGAAGAAGTTATGGATAGTAGTGGAGGTATGGGTGGTAAGAAGGTTACAAGTGAGGGTGGAAGTTGTGTGGGTCACTTGGGTATATTAGAGGTCTAAGATGAGCAAATGGTTTTTGGGTTCTTGGTTTCTTGGTGGACGGGGGTAGTTTCACCAGTGGTCGATGGGTGAGGTCCTAAGATGGACAGAAAGGGTGAAGGTGATAATGGAATGGTATACGAGGTTGGTGTATGAGGCATAAGAGATTAGATCTTATTTTTAGGGACTAGGGTAGGTTTAGTGTTAGTTTTGGAAAATGTGGCTAAATATAATTTGATGGGTGGGTGAGTAAGGATAGTTGTCGGGATGACCCCTAAGGTAGTGATAGTTTAGGTATGGGAGATGATATATGCGTGGGTAAGTGTTTGGGTGTAGATGTATGTTGGGTTATGGGAAGAGGGGTGAGTTGGGCCATGGGTAGTGATGTGGAAGGTGTTGCAATAAATGTGGTTGTGTTTGTTTTGGTTACTCGAAACACTTTTGGGTAGATAGTGGAGGTTTCGGTGAGTGACAATTGCATTTGTGTTGATATAGGAAGTAGAAGGCATCCCCAAAGTAAGGCTCTATCAACATAGTCCAGGTGATTGGCCAAGTGTGAAAATGGTACTACTGTAGGTGGGATTGATGTGGATTAGGTAGCAATCCCCATGAAATGTGTTTGTAATACAAGGAAATGGCTAGCCTCGGACTCTGTGGGTAAGAGAGCCAACAACAAATTAGTGGGATCTTAAAGGTCCAGTGGTGAATGACCATCTAAAGGCAATGGTATTTTGATAGGATCCTCTATGGGTAGAGGAGCGGATGGGCCAGACAAGGTTGAATCTCCTTGTGATGGTGTAGGTTGTGGACTGTATCTCCTATAAGTAGGAGAGGTGCCACCGACAACTATTTGAAAATTTGATGGGTCAAAGGTAGCGTGCTGATTATAGGCTCTCTCATAGGTGAAGGAAAAAATGAAGGGGATTCCTCTATGGGTGGAGTACATGAAATAGGTTATGGTTTAGGTAGGGGAGCTTGGGCTAATATTTCATCTATCAAAGGAACATGTGGCAATTGGGGAGAAACTAGTATGTCATAAAAAATAGGATGGACCTCGTGAACATTTCTATCATTGTTTGAAGTGTCACCCACTTGGTTGGAATAAGGGGCATGATTTGGAAATGGCTTCTTGAATATATGTAGGTTTTGGTTAATGGGTGCATTCGGCTATTCGGGACTAGATATCCATTTTCTAACATTTCTTGGATGATATTCTTAAAGGTGGTGTAGTTATTATCATTATGACCTTTGACATGATGATAGTTGAAAAATTCATGTTCCTTATACCACGTGCGCATGGGGCGCTCGTGTGTCAAAACTAGTATGTGGTTTTATAGATGGAAGGGTAATGACATCAACCTTAAAAAGATTTTCAAAAATAGAAGAATAAGATTCCCTTATCGAAGTGTACTTTTGTTTCTCTCGTCTAAACTGGAAAGTTTTGACGGGGAGAGAGATTAGAAAGAGGTTTGGTTGGGTTTGATTGATGAGGGGACCAGCCTTGAGAACTACGGAGTTAGCGAGATCATTTGGGTTTTTAATAGTTGTTTTGGGGTTTCGAAGATGAAGAAGCATCATTCGATTTGAATGATTTTAATTTTCTTCTCTTCGATAGCACAAATTTCCATGCTATGGTGAATGCCTTGTCAAAAATGTGAAAGGTTTGGACTGCAAGGTTAGGAAGATGTGTCTAGTGCAAGACTAAGTAAATAACTCTATGAGCTTAATTTGAGGTAATTGAAATGTGTGCTTTGGTTAATTAAGCTACACCAAGTAAGTGAAAAAGTCGGTGATAGACTCATCGTAAATCTTGTCATGTGGAATAAAGATCACTCGTGGTAACCTTCTTAACAATGTTGATGGAGAAGTGATCTAACAAGGCTTGGTCTACTTGATTAAATGAGTAGATGGAGTTTCTTGGTAGTCCATTGTACTAGTCCAATGTAGGTTCTGTCAGGGACATTAAGAAGGTTCGTAGGAGTAAAGCATCATCATGGGTGATCAGGTAACACCCATGTTTGAAAGACCACAAATGCTTCTGTGGGTCTTCTTTACTATTGAAATGGTTTAATTTTGGCATTTCCCAATGTACATGGTAACAAAGAATAGGGATGGATAGATGAATGGTCTCATTATATATTTCATTGTAGATGAGAGAATTGTGCGAGCTTCAAATTGATGATTCCGGTACCGCATGCTTTCCATCATTAATTTGATGAGGTCATTAGTAGGTTGTGGTGGAAGGGCTCCTCCTGTGGCATAAGGGGGCTAGTATTGAACCTTTGATGTGGGAGGAATTCCATTATAATGGTGATGCCGAATAGGGAGGTTGGGAATAGGGAACCGAACTAGAGGGTATGTATCTAGAATGGATGACATACAAGATAGGGGGTTGTTAATAGTATGTATATTTAGGTGGGATGATAGTAGTGACTCTAGTAGTGATTGGGGGAAGTGTTTGTGGGATGGAGAGGACAAGATTCTGGATTGGAGTACGGATCACCGAAACCACGGGTGGTTGTGTTGTAATGGGTATTTGTGAGACAATGGGTGTAGATGGGGTTATGGTCTGGGTGGTCGATGAGGGGACAACAGATGCTACAGGTGTGGGTGATACTGTAGACATAGCGGTCATGGCGGGTATGGGTCCTAGCTGTGAAACTATTGGGGGTGAAGCAGGTGAAGGTAATGCCGCATTATTAGGGGCTGATGTAGAAGCAAGAATAAGGGTAGGAGAGATGGATACAGGTATGTTATGCATCAACTAACCCAAGAGTCTCGAGTGGAAGAGTGGGAAAGGTATAACTGTAAGGCCACGGGACTCTGATCAAGGTGTCATGAAAATTCCTCATTTCCTATGGTAATGGTGGTAGGTAGGGTTGGATCCATGGGTGACAAGATAAAGGGTGGTGAAGGACTAGGTGAGAGTGGTTGATGAATTACGTGAAATGTAAGAGTGTTAGCTTGATTGTGAGTCAACACCATGTGAATGAATGTATATCAGGTGATGTTGTATCCTGCAAGTGACATAGGGAGTAGTGAGAATGAAGAAAATAGGTGTTAATAGGTGGATTTGGGTAATATATTAGTTAATATTTAGTACAGGGTAACCGAGGTCAGTTACTGTGAAATAGGAACAATTTTATCAAATTAGGAAAATAATAGTGATAGTCATATGAACAAGTTGTATGATGACTTTCTATCAAATCAAAGAGAGTAAAGAGACTCACAAGAACTCTAATAACAAAGAAAATGAAATAAGGGTTCTTGTAGGCACTTTAACACAAAAGAACATAAAGCGATGCCGGTTAATAAATACCAATGCCGGTTAGGGGTATCGATGCTGATTATTGTGAAAATTGGAAAGATGTAGAGAAATGGATTATTGTGAATTTTCTTGAGATAAATAATCAACCAGCAGGTCCTGGAGATGATGCAATGAAGTCTTGACACACACTCAAGAAGTCTGAATATTCCAACTATGATTTTGCAAAGTGTGTAAGGCAACAAAATGGAAAAATGGAGAAGCATATTGTCGCACCTCAAACGCATATCAATCAAAACAATAAAAACACATACATAATAACTAATTTTTAATGTGTTGAGCCTATGTTGTTTAGAAAGACTGGATCATGAATTTAGAATAGTTTTTTTAGTGAGGAAGGTTTCCTACGAAGAAGGATATCTAAAGGGATAGGTTTTAGGTATGTTATGGTGGGGGTGGGCTGTCCTCTGAGATAATGACTCGAAAAAGGTAACAAGATGGGGAGTACTGTCAACTGATCAATCGATTGTGTGATTACAGATAGGTGTTCTAGGTAATATGTTGTTTAAGAAGGATGTGTATATTTCAATTTTGTGCGGTTTAGTAACACATAGAGAAAGAGAGAATGTGCTTTCTACGATTCTTTATGTCAACCATCAGCTGGGCATGACTTCTAGCATATAGGTTGCCCTCATTTTAATGTGAGCTAAATGCAAAGTAAATCATAATGTAATGCAACCAATTTTAAGCCCAAATTGAAAATATTACGTTCGATGAAGAAAATGATGAATAGGAGAGGGTATGTTATTTAACTAAATGCGAGAAAGTGAAAGAAGAATGATTCCTTTTAAATGCACCTATTGGTATCCAGATTTAATCTCCTTCACAACTTGAACAACATCATAAACTTGCACAAGACACTCAAGGGTAGATAGATGTTTTGTATGTCATTTGTAGCTGGGGATGCACCTATCTACTTGTTTGCATTCAAGAATTGAGGGAGTGGATAGCACCTTCAAGAGGGTTTTGATCTAACCCTCACTATTTTAGGTTGTGCCTATCAACCAAGGAAAGAGAACCTATATTGCAGCCCTTATATGGTAAGGAGATGGAGATATCCTTATGTTTTGCATATGACATAGAAGAGGCCTTGTGAAAACATGATCAAGTATCCATTATCCAAACTCAAAGGAGTTGTCACTACTAAATGATGGAAATGTTTTCAAAACAAAGCTAGAGATGCTAAAGACATGATAAAACCCTGATCAACTTTGTGCATTTTAGTGAAAGGATTGAATTCTTTTGTGGACACACAATTCAGATGTAGGGGTATTGTAGGTAGGATGAGTTAGTTTAAAATGATATTCTGATGAGATATGTTGGGACAAGAGTAGTTACAAGTCATCACCTTCTTTGGGAAACTTTGCAAATGAATTACAACACCTAAACAACAAAGATGTTTCAATGAATTTGAAGTGCTCTTTCAACTAGGATGTGCACATATATGGATGCCCAAATATAAACTATTCCATAAAAACTTTGATAACCTACCACAAAGGCTTGAAGCAAAATATCAATGAAGCATTTAGAAATCCCTATTTAATCATGACCTAAGGTACACCCAAAGATTTACAGACAGTCTCATTAATCAAGGACAGTAAGATGATTTTAAATCTGTTTATCTTCTATCAGATGAAACCTCTTCTGAATACAAGATTGTAAATTCCATTAAACCATCAACTAGAAATGAGACCCTGTATGCTCAGAGAGATCCTAAACACAATATTGCAACATGTGCATGAATCACAAATTGAAAACATACTAAAATATAAGTGTATGAAAGCTTTTCCAAGAGATAAAACCAATTGATCCAAGAATTTGATCAAATATATCAGCAAGGGAATGTTATTTAGACAATCTCAAAGATTTTTGATGGCTTTACAACTGAAACCAACTCAACATGATGAACATTTGATGCAAACAGGAATCAAAAATGGCTCTCAGGTAGTTTCTCCAAAAGAAATGGAACACTTCTAGTTTTTCTCCTTAAAATTCTTCTCTCTTTCTCCAAAATTCTCAACAGAACTTTCAAAATGCCTCCAAAATACATCATATACCCCCTTCCAGCTTGGATCCTTGCATCCCAAGCAAATAATATGCCAAAGGAATCAAATTTGTTACACAACTCTTATCCATTTCATGAAAATGACATCAAACTGTAAAATAGCTCGCATATTGCCAGGGATGCACAAATATTTTAAAATATTGCATGAACTCAGATCCTTATCCATCCCAGGGTCACGTTTTTGTATTTAGACATGCCAAGTATGCATTTGCAATCATTTTCTTCCTTTTTCCTTCACCATTTTTAACTCTGCAAGTTTAATTTTCACTTTTCATGTTTTTTTACATAGGTTGAGAAAATATTTCATGAAAAACACAAAAGGGCACCGAATTAGCTCAAATGAATGATTCCATTGTGTTCAAAAGGCCGAGGGGACATGATTTCATATAAAAATTCATCTGATTTGGTGTAGAAATGATGATTCCAAGTTCTTTGGAGCTTTCATGGCACCCAAAAATGAAAATGCACAACTACCATCGATTAAAACCAACTTTAAATCTCTACCCTCCACGTGTCAGATTCAAATCCCCTTCAAAAACACCAAAATTACCTTTTTCCTTTGAATAAGGTGGGACACATGTCCAAATATGATTGGGGTGGGCCCCAATCCTAAAAATGCATTTTAAACCCTTTTTGACTTCGGGAAAATTTTGAATATTTTCCCCGCGAGCCCCCTGGATGTGCCATGTGTCCTCCTGTGGGCCCTACTAAAAACCGCAGGCCAAAATGATGAATTTTGCTCCTTTTTTGAGAAAAGGAAAATTTTCTCAAAATGCTTCGCGCCCCCGAACACCCGCTACTTCTCTGCCACATGTCACTATCCCATTGGATGCAGAGCCAACCCATCCAATTTGCTTTCAATCCTCCATGAGCAAAAAATCCTTTGCGGGCCCATGCTCTTCCTTTTGCCATTTTGAACCATGCCACGTGTCTCCCCCTGATTGGCTATGGGGAGACACCTTAAAATTTTCCACGGGTTCACTTTTCACCTTGAGATTTTTGCCAAAGTTTGGAAAATTTTCCATCTTTCCTCCACGCTCCGAATTTCCATCAAAGGTTGGACATGTGTCCATTATTCATTGGTGGCGGGACCTTGAGCCAAAATTTTCCTTTTTACTATTTGAAGTTAAAAACTTCAAATTCCTACAAGCCTCTGCCCCTCCATTTCATCCCTGCATACGTGTCACTTTGTGATTCACACGGAGATTTGGCTCAAATTTTTACTTTGAAATTTTGCCTCCAAAGGCAAAAATCCAAAAAATGCACAACCCCGCTTCTCCTTGGCTCCCCTAGACACGTGTCCACCTCCCATTGGATGCGGACCCCGAGAAAATATTTTCCTTTTGCATTTTGAAACCAAAAACTTTCAAATTCTTCTAAGTTCCCACTTTTCCGGTTGACCTCCCTGGACACGTGTCGCCTTTCCATTGGGCGCGGGCCTCTAGGTCGAAATTTTCCATGACATTTCAAGCCAAAAATTTGAAAAAAATTTCAACTCCACCACCACTTGCTTGATTATCCCATGCCACATGTAATCATACCATTGGGCCCGCCCTTGGAGAAAAATTGACATTGTGAAATTTTCAAAAATTGAAGAAAATTTTAAGTGACCCCGCCACCCGTCGGTCCATCAGACCAATCAAATTATGCCATGTAGGAATACTAGGCAAATGCGGGGCTGTAGAGAATAATGTTCCTTTTGCTAAAAGTGAAAAAGACAAGTTATAACACTTTCCTGCACATCCTCGAGCCAATAGGAGCCTGCCATGCTAGCATTATGTTGTGATGATGAAATTGACGGGTAGAATACACCCGTATGACTGTCAATACGTAAAAAATGTAGAAGATGCCCTAGAAATCAAAATTTTTGACAAGGAGGGTAGAATTCGTGATCTTAAACCAACTGAATCATTTTTTGACATCATTTGCGACCTTGGGATTGGGGAAATACTTACTCAAATTCAGGATTTGATCAAGTTCGAGTTCATTCACGACTTGACAAAGGAGAAATGACTACACCCATAAAAATGAGGAAAATAGGGCACAAATAGGGAGAAAACATGGATTTTGTTTCAGATCAAGGAAAAATAATAACAACTTAGGCATTTTCGAAGGTATTCAATTGGATAAAACAAGTTGTAGATCACCCACTCAAGCAAATGGACGTTTTGGAGCAAAATGGAACATGGAAATTAGAGCAGAGGGTGCAAACCAAGAAATTGCACCAACATTGGCTCCTACTTGGGGATGGGCACTCCGATTGAGTGCCACAAGATCACAACGTAGACCAAGTGCCAAAAATCCATTGGGTAAGGAGTCTAAAAATGCAGAGCGAGTCAAAAACCGGACCAACAATGGTTGCCAAGGACAAAAGGGCAAACCACGAGCCAACAACAACAAGAACAAGGCAAAGACAAAACAAAAACAAGGGCTATACAAAATGTACAACTTGTGCATACCTCACATGGGGATTTAATCCAAGAAATGTTTTAAATGTCTACCATTAACAAGAAGCTCCAACAAATCCCCATCCAAATCCTTAAGAAAAAATGTATTTTCTCCAATCTTGATATCAATGGCATAAGGGCACATCCATAGGGCATCAAAATTTCCATGCTTTCCCTTGTCTTCATGCCTACTATCCCATAGCAAAACCAGATCTTCAAAACTAAAGGCTCTAGGAGTGACCTTCTTATCAAACAACTTCTTCAATTTCTCCCTAAATCTGACATGCCTTTGGTGAGAAGCTCTCCTTTCTTCATCCAACTCAATGATCTGATTTATCCTTGATTCATATGGGCCATGATCTTGATCTTCCAACTATTGGGTAAACTAAAAAGTGGATAATTACAGGTGTAATGGAAGCAAAGTCGAGTTCCATACACCAATCAAATGAACTTTTACTAGTTTATCTTTTTGGAGTGATCCTATCTTTCCATACTACAAATTTCAACTACTCTCCCCACTTCTTCTTGTTGATCTCCAAGGTTCTTCTAATGATCTTGAAAATTTTCTTGTTACTTGATTAGTCTTGCCCATTCCCTATAAAATCCATTGCCCATTGTTTGAAAGGAGCTTCAATTGATACAGGTTGCAAAGGAAGGGATCTGAAGCCTTGATCTTCCAGAGAAGCGTTGACAACTATCACATCTTCTAACTAGTAGGTTTGCATCTTTAAAAAGAGTTGGCCACCAATAACTAGCTCTTAAAATCTGTGTGTTGTCACTCTACCGTAAAAACGTCCTCCACAAACTCCCCCATGGAAATTAGAAATCAACTTAGGAGCTTCATCTTCATTTATGCATTTCAAGAGGACACCTTCAGGGTTCTTCCAAGCCATCCCAAGGTCTGTTATGATATATTTCTGAGAAGCCAGCTTGAGGGCTCTTTTCTAATTTTTATTCAAGTGACTAGGACAACATAGGTGCTTGAGGTAGAAGACCACATCCTTGTACCATTCAGAATTCATCAATTTTTCAAGTAGATCTGCCCTTTCTTCCTCTAGCTGATTCACTTCTACATTTTGCAAATTACTCTCAGCCATGAGCCTGGCAAGACCCAAACCTCTTACCAGCTTTGTAGTTTGAATGTCCATGTCATATTCTTGTAATTTGTTGACCCATCTACATCTCTTGCTTGATATCTCCATGTCTGATAAGATGTCTTTAACCATTGTATGAGGAACATAGGCAACAACCTTTGAACTCAAAATGTAAGGTCTAAAAATCTTTGTTGCTTTCACTAATGCAAATGCTTGTTTCTCCATAATTGTGTACTTTAGTTCAGCTTGCTTGTAAAGCCTTGCTAAAGAAGGAAATAGGCCTCTCAGCTCCATTCTCATCCTTTTGTAACAAAACTGAAGCAATAGTAAATTCAGATGCAAAAGAGAAGATTTGGAAAGGTCTCTTGTAGTTTGGAGCTGCCAAAATAGGTGCATGCTTAAGTGCATCCTTTATTCCTTCAAAATATTGGATGGTAGCCTCTTCCCACTTAATAACTTGATCCTTTCTTAGCATGCTTGTGATTGGGAGAGTTATCTCAACAAAATTAGATACAAACCTTCTAATGAAATTGATTTGGCCAAAAAAAGATTGAATACCTTTCTTGGTTCTTGGAATGGGCACTTTGTTGATTTCTTCCACTCTCTTTGGGTCTATCATAACACCTTCTTTAGATACAATATGTCCCAAAGCAACTTGGCCTTTTGCACACCAAAATGACACTTCTTTGGATTAAGTGAAATGCCATACTCTCTACATCTGATCAACATCTTTTCTAGGTGTTGCAAATGGTCTCCTCGCTGCCTTGAAAAAATAGTCACATCATCTTGGTAAACTACTATGAATTCATTGATATAACCAGCAAAGGCAACATCCATTTCCCTTTGAAAAGTAGCACCAGCATTCATCAATCCAAAAGGCATCCTTACAAAAACATAAGTCCCCCAAGGAGTAGTGAAGGTTGTCTTAAGTCTTTCTGATTCTTTGACAACTACTTGATTGTATCCGGAGAAACCATCCAAAGTAGAAAGAATTTCTGACCCTGTTACAAGCTGTAACATATTCTCCATGTTTGGAAAAGGATAGTTGTCCTTCATAGATGCTTTGTTTAGATTCCTAAAATCCACACAAAGTCTGATATCTCCATTCTTCTTTCTAACTGGCACAAGGTTTGCCACCCAAGATGAGTATCTAGTAGGCTAAATGATGCCACCATCTCTCAATTTCTTCAACTCTTCTTACATTTTCATGGAAAGCAATGGGTTAATAGGTCTTTGTTTTTGTCTAAATGGCTTATTCTTGGCCTCAAGGGGAATCTCATGCTGAAATAAATCTTCTTTATATGCCTTCAGCTCTGAATAAGACCAAGTAAGGTAGTCTTGATATTTCTTTAAAAGTTGGGCATAGGAATGTTTCTCCTCTTTTCTGAGATAGCTGCCCAACTAAATCTTCCTGGGTTTGTCTTTAGTTCCCAAGTTGTGCTCTTGCACATCCCTTGAAGCAAACAAGTTTCTATTAATGATACAATTAGCATTGTTAAAATTGGATTCAAGTGCAACAAGACCTTTGGGAATGGTGTTTGTCTTCAATTGTATAATATCCTTATCAAACAAAGTTTCTCTACCTTCATTCATGCATACCAATGGTTCCCAATCAATATTCTGACCAGAAAACTCACCTTGGCATTGTAAGAATCTCAACACTTGTGCATTATCATCAAAAATTTGCCAATGTTTCACATTATCCGGGATAGTTGGCCTTGTTAGCACTTCAATGTCATATTCACAAAAAGGTGAAATGGTGCAATTATCAAATCTAGAACACAAAACAGCCAGCTTATCAAAGCATCAGCATTAATACTTCTATCATTGTAAATAATTTTAAAGGAATCAAACATTTCAATCAAGTCCCAAACAACATGCTTATATTGTTTCATACGCTGATTTTTTGTAGCATACAACTTTCTTACTTGCTTGACAACTAGCTTTGAATCTCCTTTAGCAACAATATCCTTCACTCCATATTTCCATGCAATCCTTAACCCCAATAATAATGCCTCATACTCAGCAATGTTGTTAGTGCACTCAAAATTGAGCTTGAAGGAGAAAGGAAACTCTTCCAAACTAGGAGAAACCAACACTATACCAGCACCATTTCCAACTTTGGAGCAAGCTCCATCAAATAGTAATGTCCATGGAGAACCTACCATACCAAGGCACTCTGATTTTTCCATCTTATTCTCTTTTCCATCAGCAAAACCAATGAAGTTATCAACATCTACATCAGCAAACAACACTTCATAAGAAGCATTGTTGGGATCTTCAATCAAGTGTAACATCTTCTTCTCACCATAGAGCTTGACAAGATTTCCCTCAATAGGAATGGTGGCATAGGACATGTCCATTTGAACACTACCACCAACACTTGCAGCCCATTTTCTTGACAAAATCATACCCCATTTGGCAGGGCAGTCAACAATTACAACATCAAGTTTTAAATTCTTACCCGGATAGGCTGCAAGTTGCACTACTAAACCTTTCACACAACCAACAACTAGCACTTCCCTTGAATCCATGGCTGTACACTTCCCATATGCTATTGTCACTTTGATATCCAACTCATTCATGACTTCTAGAGGCATGACATTACATGATGCACCGGAATCAAACATGCAGTTGTGAAGAAACCTATCTTTTATGAGAAAAGTTGTGAAAAATGGATCAACATTCAATTGGTAACTAACCAAGGATGTCCCCAAATATACTTTAGGTGCTTCTCCAAGATCTTCCATTGGTGGTGGTGTTTCAAGGCCAACAATGCTTTGAAGAGGATTCTCAACAACATTTATATTTCTGCTTGGGGTAACCTTTTCTTCTTTCAATCCCAAGTACTTGAATGCTCTCTTCTTATGTTCAAGAATTCTAAGCAATTCAATAATTGGAACACTCACTTTAATTTGGCTCAAAACTTGGGCTATATCATATGGAACATTCTTTGGTAAGACAACATTGGAAGAGAAACAAGAAGGTTCATCAGATGGAGAAGTGTTCTTGGTAGCCTGGGCATGAAGAGGACTAATATTCTTGCATGGGATAGCAGGGTTCTTGGAAATTGTTTCTTTTCTAGGATTATCTTTGGGAATGCTTGTGAGCAAGGGTGTCTTTGGTTTGGCTTGAGGACTAGCTCCCCTAACAACTTTACTTCTAGTATTGTACTCCTTTTCTTGACCAACCACAACATTCATTAACAATTGTCTATCTTCCTCTGAAGGAATACCACCATCATACTTCTTGATCATTAAAGCCCTTAGATATTCAAATTCATTATTAGGAATTTCAAAAGCCTAAACTACATCTACATCCTGAGTTTGAGGAAGAGAAAGAAATGGTACCCTCTTTATGCAATCCCAAAAGGTTGTTCTAAGTCCTTGCACTCATCACATCTGTTGATGTTGCTGCTTGTTGTGATCCTGAAGAGCTGCCCATCATACAGATGTCATCATCCATTTCATCTTCATTATCATCTTCAATATCTTGTTGGTCCATTTCACATGGAGGATGAGGAAGAAAACATCTATCACACCAATCCATATCAGAAATTTCTTGAACAACAGCAACTCTTGCGATCGACCAAAGGGTCGAGCACCACTCTATTTTCATGAGCTTGGGGTTGTCTATTTATAGATCCCAGTAGGCCCTTTACATCTATCATCTTGTCTTTGATCACCCCTAGAATGATTGCCAAATCTATCATGGTTTTGAGTTCTTTTCTATCCTTGTGAACTTTGCCCAATTCCTTTCTCAGTCTGGGCTAACTTTTAAGAAATTTCTTTGACATCCCCTGCCCAAGTCTTGACAACATCTTCCAAATCAGCACCCTTGCTAGCTTGAGGCTTCTTGGGGTTTATCAGCTTCACACCATCCCTCTTGAGTGGTTTACCAATAGCTTTAATATTATTTTCAATTTGAAGTGCCATGGTGAAAGTGTGTCTCAAGTTTGTAAGATTTTTGTCTCTCGAGTAATAGGCTACCTTTTTATCAAATGCATCTGCATATTTGATCAAGAAAGATTCATCACAAGGCCTCAAAATGACAGGAAACCTTCTCAATGTTTTATTAAATCTTGTATTAAAGTCATGAACGGTCTCATTAGGGTTCTTCTTGATGTTCTCAAACTCGGATAGAAGGAACCTTGGATCTGTTTTGTCTCCATATTACAATCTGAATGCATTACTCGTCTAATTCCATGAATCAATAGAGTTATCAAGCAGAGCTTTATACCAATCTCTTGCATCTTCCTCAAGTGTATGGATAAACAACTTAATATACACATCCTCAAATTCTATCTCAAAATATTCCATCATGTTAACAAAGAGTTTGAGATGTTGATCTCTAGTTATGGCATTGTTACCTTGGAATTTTGGTAACCTATTTCTCACATCTTGTGGGACAACATTTGGATAACCATCCATTCCTCCAAAATTTATAGGACCAAAGGTGTTAATGACAAATAGAGGTCTAGGCTAAGCCATATTGTTTGGTAGGGGTGATCTTGGAGGTGAAACAAGCTGATGAGGAGTAGTAATGGGTCTGATTGGGATAGATGAATGATATTTAAAATGATAAATCCCCAAAGGATCTCTCTCTTGATAAACTTTAGAAAACTTAGAAACCACAGGAGAAGATCTAGGAGTAAGTTTTTTAAATACAGAAGAAGGTCCCTCACCTGATGGAGAATGAAAATCAGCAAGAAGATTGCCTGACTTAGATCTACTTGAAGAGGAATTTTAGTCTTCAATAATAGGTTGCTCTCCTTCAAATTCAACTCGGGGATCTCTTTTCTTGCAACCAAATCACGAACCACTTTCCACACTCTTCTTCCTTCTAGTTCTAAGCTTCTTGATTCAAAGTGAGCAACTTCTTAGTCACACAAATGCTTAAACCTCTCAAATACTTTAAAACCACCAAGAAATTGTAAGAATTCCCCAGCAATGGTGCCACTCGGGTGTTGGTATCCAGATTTAATCTCCTTCACAACATCATAAATTTACACAAAACACTCAAGGGTAGATAGATGTTTTGTATGTCGTTTATAGCCGGGGATGCACCTATCTCATTGTTTTCATTCAAGAATTGAGGGAGTGGATAGCACCTTCAAGAGGTTTTTGATCTAACCCTCACTATTTTAGGTTGTGCCTATCAACCAGTGGGAAAGAGAACCTATATTGCAACCCTTATATGGTAAGGAGATGGAGATATCCTTATGTTTTTCATATGACATAGAAGATGCCTTGGTGAAAACATGATCAAGTATCCATTATCCAAACTCAAAGGAGTTGTCACTACTAAATGATGGAAATGTTTTCAAAACAAAGCTAGAGCTGCTAAAGACATGATAAAACCCTGATCAACTTTGTGCATTTTAGTGAAAGGATTGAATTCTTTTGTGGACACACAATGTAGATGTAGGGGTATTGTAGGTAGGATGAGTTATTTTAAAATGATATTTTGATGAGAGATGTTGGGACAAGAGTAGTTAGAAGTCATCACCTTCTTTGGGAAACTTTGCAAATGAATTACAACACCTAAACAACAAAGATGTTTCAATGAATTTGAAGTGCTCTTTCAACCAGGATGTGTGCACATATGGATGCCCAAATCTGCACTATTCCATACAAACTTTGATAACCTACCACAAAGGCTTGAAGCAAAATATCAATGAAGCATCTAGGAATCCCTATTTAATCATGACCTAAGGTGCACCCAAAGGTTTATAGACAGTCTCATTAATCAAGGACAATAAGATGATTTTAAATCTATTTATCTTCTATTAGATGAAAGCTCTTCTGAATACAAGATTGAAAATGCCATTAAACCATCAACCAAAAATGAGACCCTGTATGATCAGAGAGATCCTAAACACAAGATTACAACATGAGCATGAAACACAAATTGAAAACATACTGAAATATAAGTGTATGCAAGATTTTCCAAGAGATAAAACCAGTTGATCCAAGAATTTGATCAAATATATCAGTAAGGGAATGTTATTTAGACAATCTCAAAGCTTGTTGATGGCTTTACAACTGAAACCAACTCAACATGATGAACATTTGATGCAAACAGGAATCAAAAATGGCTCTCAGGCAGTTTCTCCAAAAGAAATGGAACACTTCTAGTTTTTCTCCTTAAAATTCTTCTCTCTTTCTCCAAAATTCTCAATCAGACCCTACAAAATGCCTCCAAAATACATCATATACCCCCTGCCATCTTGGATCCTTGCATCCCAAGAAAAGAATATGCCAAAGGGATCAAATTTGTTACACAACTCTTATCCATTTCATGAAAATGACATCAAACTGTAAAACAACTCACATATTGCCAGGGATGCACAAATATTTTAAAATATTACATGAACTCAGATCCTTATCCATCCTAGGGTCACATTTTTGGCATTTAGACATGCCAACATGCATTTGCAATCATTTTCTACCTTTTTCCCTCACCATTTTTAACTCTGCAACTTTAATTTTCACTTTTCACATTTTTTACACAGGAGAAAATATTTCACTGAAAAACACAATAGGGCACCGAATTAGCTCAAATGAATGATGCCATTGTGTTTAGAAGGCTGAGGGGACATGATTTCATATAAAATTTCATCTGATTTGGTGCAGAAATGATGATTCCAAGTTCTTTGGAGCTTTCATGGTGCCCAAAAATGAAAATGCATAGCTGTCGTCGATTAAAACCAACTTTAAATCTCTACCCTCCACGTGTCAGATTCAAATCCCCTTCAAAAATGCTGAAATTACCTTTTTCCTTTGAATAAGGTGGGACACATGTCCAAATATGACTGGGGTGGGCCCCCAATCCTAAAAATGCATTTTAAACCACTTTTTGACTTGAGAGGAGAAATTTTTTGAATATTTTCTCCGTGAGCCATACATGGGCCATACTTAAAACCATGGGCCAAAATGATGACTTTTGCTCCTTTTTTGAGAAAATGAAAATTTTCTCAAAATGCTCCGCGCCCCCGAACACCGTTGCTTCTCTGCCATGTGTCGCTGTCCCATTGGATGCGAAGCCGATCCATCCAATTTTCTTTTAATCCTCTATGAGCACAAAATCCTTTGTGGGCCTACACTCTTCCTTTTGACATTTTGAACCATGCCATGTGTCTCCCGTGATTGGCTATGGGTAGACACCTTAAAATTTTCCACGGGTTCACTTTTTACCTTGAGATTTTTGCCAAAGTTTGGAAAATTTTCCATCTTTCCTCCGTGCTCGAATTTCCATCAAAGGTTGGACACGTGTCCATTGTTCATTAGTGGTGGGACCTCAAGCCAAAATTTTCCTTTTTATCGTTTGAATTTAAAAAACTTCAAATTCCTACAAGCCTCCACCCCTCCATTTCATCCTTGCATATGTGTCACTTTGTGATTCACGCGGAGATCTGGCTCAAATTTTTACTTTGAAATTTTTCCTCCAAAGGAAAAAATCCAAAAACACGCACAACCCCACTTCTCCTTGGCTCCCCTAGACACGTTTCCACCTCCCATTGGATGCACGGACCGCCAGAAAATATTTTCCTTTTACATTTTGAAACCAAAAACTTTCAAATTCTTCTAAGTTCCCACTTTTCCGGTTGACCTCCCTGGACACGTGTCACCTTTCCATTGGGTGCGGGCCTCTAGGTCAAAATTTTCCATGACATTTCGAGCCAAAAATTTGAAAAAAATTCAACTCCACCACCGCCCGCTTGATCCTCCCATGCCATGTGTCATCATACCATTGGGCACGGGCCCTGAGCAAAAATTGACATTGAGAAATTTTCAAAAATTGAAGAAAAATTTTAAGTGACCCCTGCCACCCATTGGTCCATCAAACCAATCAAATTATGCCACATAGGCATACTAGGAAAATGTGGGGCCACAAAGAAAAATTTTCCTTTTGCTAAAAGTCAAAAAAGACAAGTTATAACATTTTCCTACACATCCTTGGGCCAATAAGAGCCTACCACACTAGCATTATGTTGTGATGATGAAATTGATGGGTAGAATACACCTGTATGACCGTCAATATATCAAAAATGCAGAAGATGCCCTAGAAATCAAAATTTTTGACAAGGAGGGTAGAATTCGTGATCTTAAACCAACTGAATCATTTTTTGACATCATTTGCGACCTTGGGATTGGGGAAATACTTACTCGAATTTAGGATTTGATCAAGTTTGAGTTCATTCACGACTTGACAAAGGAGAAATGACACAACCCGTAAAAATGAGGAAACTAGGGCACAAATAGGGAGAAAACATGGATTTTTTTAGATCAAGGCAAAATAATAACAACTTAGGAATTTTTGAAGGTATTCAATTGGATAAAACAAGTTGCAGATCACCCACTCGAGAAAATGGACGTTTTGGAGCAAAATGGAACATGGAAATTAGAGCAGAGGGTGCAAACCTAGAAATTGCACCAGCAACACCAATAGAAATGTTTATTTTAGAGAAATTTGAAAGAAGTGAGGATTACAGGAAGAAAATTCTTGTGTAAGCCTTTTAAAGGGAAACAAACAAATAACTTTCACATAGAAATGAAGAAAATGTAATAGAACCCCTGATGGGTCACACTAGGTGTGCTAAAAATTTTCACCATTTTCTTTATGTTTTTGAATGATGAAATAGATGGTTTATGGCCTAGGAGGAACACGTTAAATGGGCTAGTTGGAGGTTGATGCGTGTGTTCTAAATTTTTGGCTGAATACCGATTGTGAGAGCTTCCTTTTGGCTAGGAGGAACTACCCGTAATTGAAAAAAAGATTACAAAAGAGAATTTAAATGATATATGACGGTGGAGTGCCTAGCATATGCTAGTTGGGAAGTGTGATAATTCCTAGATAGCTATCAATCCATTGTGTAAAAAAATTAAAATGAGAAATAAGTAAATTCCTACTATAGTTTATATGATTTAGGTATCTCATTCAAATACAATAAGCAAATCCAATCATAACAGGCTAGGCTATAGTTTGATCTAAAGGATGAGGTGACTATCAAGAGTCTTGGGACTAGTCAAGTCGATTCCGATTCGAGTTGTTTAGGTCAATTGGTAGGAAATTTTCTAGCTCGGTCTTGGGTAGGGTATAAAAAAGAGGTGATGTCGATCCGTATGATCGGTGATGGTTTATGTAGAACCGATGGCGACTCATCTGCGAGTTCTCAATAACTCAATAGTTCATGATTTATGGATTTTTTTTAGATTGACTCGAAGATGGTGAGGAGTGGGTATAGGTCCGGGGAGGTGTTGGAAATACTCAAAGGTGTCTAATAGTCAGGTATGGGAAACTTCATGATGTGGATGAAGGAATGATCAAAATTGTATGGAAATAAATAGTGGGGAAGTGAGAGTTTAAGTAGAAACTAATAATAGATGTCACAGAGCCTACTAGAATGAAAATAGAAGAATGTTGGTTAACAAGAAAATTACTATGATGTAGGTTTGATGGATGGATGGAGGTGACGGTTAATCAGAGGAATGGCATTTGGTGTCGTGGACGTGCTCCTCGAGAATACTACCGTGGGTGCAATTCTTCTAGATCTATTTGGATGATGGTTCGGATGTCCTGGATGCATGAAAAGACCTTGGTTATGCTTACATGCAGCTCCTCTTTTACTTCTTTGATCTCAGAATGTGCCAGACCTCTCCAACAAGGTTGCTAAGGTGAATAAATGGTAATCGAAGATGGTTCCATCTTGACCGACATCGGTTTAGGTCGACCCAGGCATCAGTCAAGGTGAGATTCCCTAGTTTTACTAAAATGGGTAGATCTTCCTAATTTCTTGGGCCAAGTTGGTTTGTTGTTATGGAGCAGAATTGAAGCATCCCTTCTAATGGGAATGTGGTTCGAGAAATCTTAGGCATTGATTTTAGGGTTACACCAAACTTATCTCATTAAGGCAAGTAATACATAGTTATTGTTAGTTATGGAAACATGCCAAGAATAGGTCTAGGGTGAGGTGATTAGATGAGGTGTCTAAGTGAGGTGGAAATCAGGTCTATTAAGGTAATAAAATAATGGATATTGTGAGGATGGATATTTAATTTAATTAAAATAATTATTAATGTGGGGTGAAAGGGGCCATGATTTGGTGTCCCATGTTTAAGTTGGTTATCCAATCAAGGGATAAGGGGAGTGTGACCCAATTTTGGTGTCTACACCTGTTGCTAGCAATTTTTCTAGTTCTTATTTAACTAAATGAGCTACCTATGGGTGCATTTTTTTGAGTTTTTATTTGATGTGCTTAGCATTTGCGTGCACAACTAGGTTATGCACCACCCATGTTAGATCCAAGCGACATATCCTTATATGAACATGCGAATATATCTACAAATTCCCATAGAATCATGGTGAGTGTATTTTCCTCTTGTGCGGAGAGTGAAGCTCCCAATTTGACTATCTTTTGGTCATCTTCTATTCTAATATTCACATCTATGGTCTCTCTACTAGAATTATTTACAAATCCTCCATATGCGTAGGATTGGGAGGAAGATTGAGATCTTCTTCCAAGGGTGTTTCTACAAGATTTTAACCCTTGGCATGGTCATTTTCTTGTCCATTGATTTTTTTACTTGTTTATCAACCAATGCCTCAATTAGGTTTTCATTGTGTGACTTGGGATTTTGTTTTTCTTGAGGATTTTCATTGGAGATTTTTCCCTCACTTTTTCTTAATTTTTACTAACCACGAAGCTCATCTTCCTTGCTAAAGTACGTATAGGTATCTAAGTAAATCTATAAACCCTTCTTATGGTCTCTAATTGCAATAATATATCTAATTCCCATGAATTCTGAAATGGCCTCATTAGTTTCAAAGAGGTCCAGTGATACGTGACCTTGTTGGTCCCATTCGAAAAGGAAAGGGTGAAATAGGTCAAATTTATGTTTAGTGAGGGTTAAGGTAAGGAAATTGGTATCCATGCATAGTTTCATGGAGGCAAGATCCTCCTATTGGCTATAGTGGGAATTGGTTTCGATGTCTAAATAATCAAAACTATTTAATGCTTAGAACAAGTAGTGTATTGATCATTGGGGTTTGATCTATAGGGTCAAATGTCGATACCGTATCTTTCTATCTTGAAATGTGGGAAAGGAACTAGATCTCTTGGTACTTTCTCATTCTTTTCACATGATAGATCCTTGTATCCCAAAAATTTATCTTTAGTGAGTAACCCCCCAGGTAAAATGAACCAATAGTTTTCTCATCTCTAGGCCATCTGAAATGATAGTTGGGTTGGCCTCTAGTTTCAGGTGAGAATGATAGGTCTGAAACTAATATAGCTTGTCTCAATTTATATTCTCCACAACCATATTCCGTAACCTTCATCTCCCATGAATCAAAAGGATAATTCAATGTAGAATCTTCATGGGAGAAAGAACTTAGGGAATTTGAATCTACATGTGACTCCATGGCTTTAGATTGAAGAGGAACAACTATATCAGCAGAGGGACATGTATAAGCACCCTTACACATAAAACTATTGAGATCTCTGTAGTGAGAAAAGGGATTTGGATCTCCTTGTATCATGATAGTGTGTCCCTCGTTTTTCAATTTGATGCACTTTGATGGAATGTTGACAAGATGGCCTTCATGGCATGAATCCATGGTTAGCCAAGAAGCATATTATATGGAAGTTCCAATTCCAAGACATGAAACTTCATCTAATGACAAGTTGGTCCTACTTCCATTGGAAATGTGATTGTTCAGTGATTCCAACTTTGCGTTGTTGTAAGCGGTTATGGTAATCATATGGGACTATAGATCTTCTTTTTTATGTCCCATTTTCTTAATTATTTTTAGAGTGCATATATTTAACCATGATCCATTGTCCCACAAGTACCTATTTTATCTTTTGGCAGGTAACAAATAACTCAATATATAGGGGGATATTTTATGCAGGATCTTTAATAGGGATCTCTATATGATTAAAGGAGATGTACTCGGTTGGTGCAATGATTGCACCGTAACTTGGAGATGAAAATGGTCTACTTCTAGTGGCACTCCTAACCCCTTAAGACTTTTGTATAAGAATTCCTTATCGACATTCAATATTTTAAGAAGATCCAAGACTGAAATCTTGGCGAGATGTCTTCTCAAGTTTTTTTAAGAGGTTATACCTACCATCTTGTGGGGTAGACAGGATATGTTTCAAGAAGCATGAGGCAAGCACACCTTTTTACCATAGCACAATACTTTCCCTTGATCTGAATGGTATTAACATGGTCATTAAGCGAGTGGATAAATCTAATGAGTGAATCATAATGATTATTTTCATTCTTGGTATATAGATAATTCTTTGATTTATAACTTTGGGATGAATCTCCTCGATATGGCCTTTCCTCATCGACTTACCATGTTTAGGGAATTGTTCCTTGAATATTCCCATTTTTTTGGCATGTTAGTTTTCTCAGGGGTGTCAACTTCTATCTCCCCATTTCCAATGAGATCTTGGAATTAGTGACGAAGTCATAGAAATTTGTTTTTTTGTTTCCCTTGACATGATGCAATTCAAAATAGTCATGCTCTTTTGTACCATGATGTCTTTGGAGCATTTTCATCAAAGGGTTGTGTCATGGGATGAGTCATCATGTGAGTTGCATCCAATTGCTTCACTATTGCAAACAAAGGCTCATTGAGAGGAGTGAATGTTCTATGTATGAGAGGTGGTTGAGTAGGTCCCTTAGTCATTTTAAAAGGTTAACCAACTTGAACCATTTGTACATGTTTGGAATATGTGATCCCATCTCCCACCAACTTCTTATTTTTGTTAAATATTTTTGGATTTTCCATGGGTTTGGCGTTTTGGTTATCCTTAGAGTGTGATTTAATGGTTCCTTTGGAAATAAGTTCTTTCTCTATTTCAATGCCCTTTTCAATTACCTCTTTAAATATGTGAAAACAATGCATGTGCAGATGAAAAGAGATGACTTGGTTGAGATTGGGCACAAAGATACTCACAATTTTTTTTTTTTTTTTGAAACACGCATGAGAAGCAATGTGCTATCCCTTTCCATATTTGAAAGAAGCTAGTGGATGTCTTGTTAGGGTGTTGTTTACTACCACACAAGTTTGCCATAGTTATGCCACTTTATATGTTGTATGAGAAGTGTCGAATAAACCTTTCTTCTAGTTCAGGCCATGTGAAAACAGACCCATGAGGTAAGCGAGTGAACCATTCCAAGGTTTGGCCCCCTTACTCTTTGGAAAGAGTCATATGAGGTAATTTTCAATGTAGGAAACTTCTTGGCATGCCATGTAAAAATCCTTCACATGATCTCACAGTCACCTTTCCTCTATATTTATCAAATGTTTGCATGTCAAACTTATTAGGGAAGGGTTGAAGCATCATAGTTTTATCAAATGGATGGAGACATAGTTCTTTATATTGATATATTATGTTATTCCCCACATTACTCTCTTAAAGGCTTGTAAGCATTGCTTTCATAGATTTCATTTCTTGTGTGAGTAATTTTTCTTTAGTAGGAGAAGTAGGGATATATATGTGATTGTATTCCATATTGTCTCCTCCTTGACTTTCCATGTGAAGTTCACTGATTTTGACCTTAGGTTTAGTATTTTGTACATTCTTGTTTGTTTATTTTTGTACATGAGATGTTAACAAAGTTTTGGATTTTTTGTTAAATGGTGAGTTCTTCTTTTTCTTCATGACGTGGAGGTTTTTCAACCTCTTCATGTTCTATTATAATTTTACACGGTACTTTGATGAAAATCATTCTATATCCCAATACATTATCGTTTCCCACGTTAGAGGTATAAGCATGTCCATGTGTTAAGATATCCTCCATATTAATAAGAGGTTTCTCCTTGTCATTAGCATTGTTTGTTGGTGAGATTATTTCTTGTTCTATAGGAATTCTAGTCCCTAACTCCACCACTCATGCTAGCACTGATCTTTGTTTCTAAAGATAAATTCATCTACCAAGGTAGGGTTGAAATTGAATTCCAGTGTGGTGATTCTAACTCATCACCTCTATGATCTATCATTTCTTCTACTTCTTTCTCCACGGAGAATAAAGTCCAAAGGTCATGGCCAATAAAGGGATTTTACCCTTACTTTTTTTAGGTTTCCAAAGATATTGTTCTTCTTGTTTCCAAAGCCTACGTTTTGAGCCCTAATCTTGTTTTAGGATCCATGACATGTAATAGTTTCACTAAGGTTCTTGTGAATGTGTTCAAAGATTTTTATCAAACCTAAGTGAAACATAAAAATAATGTCAAGAATTCAATTTATATTATGAATGTCAAAGAACCAATGTGAAAAAATTATTTCTCTTAAATGAACAAGTTAATAGTACACACAAGATTCAATCACACAATTTTTAGTTTCAAACAAATCAATCAAGTGAAGTACTTCCTAAATATTTTTTTAAAAAGGGGATTTAGTGTTGTAAGATGACTAAAAATGTCCCTACTTATGTTTAGTTCGAAAAAATGAATAAGGAGTGAGTAATAACAATAATTTAACACGATGTCCATACAAAGTATACTATAAGAAAGCCCAAATTCAATCAAGACCTATATTCCTAAAAGTGCAATTACGATTGTGAGTGACACAACAATTTCACCAAGATATGTTAATCAAAATTTGTGAGAAAGTAATGTATTGATATCAAGATAATATTGATATAACACACACAAGTGGTAATACTTAACACTTTTCAGAATCAAGGTAATAATTGGAATCAAACTAAAGTGATAGTATACCTAGGAATTATTAAAGTTTATATAGCGTAACCTTACAATGTAGATATTTAAGTCAAGTTTACAAGAAACAAGATGTAAATACCAAAATTGTAGTGATACAAAATAAACAAGAATCAAGGTGATGAACCAAGCCTAACTACGATGACGATTTTAAGCGAGGTATCAAGATCAAAAAGGCTACTAATGATATGAAAACATCTCCACACACTTTATACGTTTAACAACTCAGCCGCAAACATGGATGAGCGTAAAAATACAAAAAAGTGGCAAATATAATCAATTAGCAACACATGGGTAGTCACCTCTCTCTTGATCAACAAAGATTCAAAAGAAATTGAAGGAAGTAGATCAATTGGGGATGAAAAATGTTGGCCTCACCTTGGAAGAGTTTCACCTCACCCTAGGGAAAGTGAAAAACTAAGCAAAAGTAATGATTCACACATTTTGTGATGAGCAATGGATCTTAACTCAAATTGTCTTTGTTATGGTCCAAGTTGGCTCCTAGTCAAAGATAACTTCCTAGGTGGTTCACACAACTAGGTGTCACAAGTTATCTAAGAGTGAGCTCGATTTACCAAGAAAATTCCATTGAATAATTATTGGAGTATCTCAAATTTACTTTACCCCCTTCGATAATAGTGGGAAATAAATTTGTCCATTGTGTACTCTCACTAGGGTCGCGATACTGAGACAAATTATGACGTTAAATCTCATAAGTGGTATTACTAGTTAAGTAGGTTACGTGGAGCACTTCTTATTTCTTCCACAAGGTTCCCTCTTGTGTGCACCATTTGGGGTTCCTAGGACCAACCCCATTGTTGTAGATTAATACATATTCCAAAGGGTTTATGTCCTAGTTTTAAGTGGATGAGGTGTACCTTTATCTAAACCTACAAATACAGTGTGATGTTTGTGGTGTATTTTTTATCTTGTTTAATTTGATGTGGTTTTCTTGAACACCTTTTGGAAACCTGCATGAAAACTATATTAGTATTTTAGTTTTGTCTTGACTCCACCTTTCTTTGACAAGTGTTTTTTTGGTCCACACAATGGATTAGTAATTTTCCATGAAAATAATAAACGCCATTTCTTATTCTCAAGATCTCCCTAGGACACAAGAGAAGAGCATACGTAACACAAAAATCTAATCAAGAAATCAATAAAATGGAAAACACTTAATTCAAATGCAAAATATATTTATCTTGGCTCAATTTGGACATTCTACACATTTATCAAAGCAATAAAAGATATAAGAATCATTTTTATTCCCAATATCACCTCAAAGGATATAACGGAAAAAATACATGACCTTACTCTTATAATTAAGCATGCAAGGTTTATCCAATGTCTAGTCTAGAAAAAGCATGTAAACGTACTTTGTAAAAATAAGAATTAGCTAGATTAAACCTGCAATAATGTTAGTACTTTAGGACACAAACCTTTGGAAACATGGAATTAAAATTAAAACATGGACAGAAACACCTATGTGTAATGTAGGGTATGTGTGCATGGGTTAGAGAACCTACGCCCCTCTGTGTAAATCTAGGTATGCGGTGTGCTGCTACCTGAGAGATACATGCACTAGGATATATGTGTGTGTGCTAAGGTATAGGCGTGTGTGCTAAGGTATAGGCATGTGCGCATGGAAAGCAAAAAATATGGTATAGAAATTATGACAGGGCATGTGCATTAGTCAAGAGATGTATACTCTAGGGTATGGGTGCATGTTCCATAGATGCAAACATAGAACATGTGCACTAACAGAATGGTATGTGTGCCAAGGTTATGGTATATGCACTTGAGTTTAGGGCCCATACGCTAGCTCGACATATTTGCGATAGAAGCAAAGGTACAAAATGTTAGCAGTGTGTGTGTGCATCGGGATGTGTGTATATGCATGGTTTAGTGTGTCTTCCCTTGGGTTTATATAACTACGCCTCCCCTACAAAAATTGTACTTGGTCACTACTTCAAAATATGGCCAAATGACACAAACAAGTTCAAAATGCTCCAAATTTTAGTATGTTAGCTCGAAATTGACAATAACCCATTAGAATTAAAGCTCTAAATGAGATTCTACACATGTAAGATTGTCAAAAAAAGTCATAAAGATCACTTCACATATGTGTATAGAAAGGGTTAGCCAAATGTTGAAATAACAATAAAATTTGAACTAGAATGCTAAGGGACAAAGGATCCGTCCCACCAGTGTGCCAAATGTATATATGTATTAGTTATCTATGCAAAGAGAATTGAAACTAACACCTTATTAGTTTCAAAACATGAACTAACTACACAAAGATCATCATGCTAAGATATGAACAAAACTAAATTCTAACATTTGCATTAAAAATTTGAAATAGAAATCAAACTAGTATGCTAAACATTAGAATGTCTACTCTTTAGATCACAAAAACATTAAATGAACCTAGATAGATCCATGGAAATCAAATTTCATTGTTTTATCTTAAAAGGTTTTAGAATGGAAGCTCATCAAAGTATGTCTACAAAACCATTTTGATTCTCTCCATATGACCCAAAAGATTAGATGAATGAAATTGAAGAATGAGGCTATTAACTCAAATGAAAGATGCTCTAAGATGAAATGCCTATAGATTAGCTATAAACATGTAAGGTGTAAGAAGAAAGGTAGGAGGAGGGATCCTTATATAGCCCAATGGATAGAAGAATCTCTACATCCCTCTTCATGTGGGATAAATGGAGAGGTTGGGTTAGTTGTGGATAAGGAAGGTTTAGAAAGGGTTGAGTCAACCTTAGGAGAGTTTAGTTTGTCCTTTAGTGACCCATGGGGTTTGAGGGGATTTATTAATTAACCCAAGTGATTAATTAATTCTTTGTGTAAGCTTATATAAGCTTTTTAAAGGAATAATTAGCATGATTTAGAATATGAGAGGGATTTAATCAAATAAATGATGATTTATTGATTTAATGGAAGAGGAAGCTAATTAATTAATAATAATTAATTAGTCTAGATAGAAAGGGGAATTAATTAACGGAAGGTCATTAATTGGTGTATTTGTTGGATAGAAGGGTTAATTAACTAGCATAATGTAGCTAATTAACGGTGATGGAAGAGGAAGTGTGCTATATTGACGATATGTTGTCAATTTGTGGGAAAGAGGATAATTAGCGCAATTTAAGTATTTAAATTACTCGGGTTAAATTATAGGTGTCTACATTTTACACTCTTTTGGTTCTTTGTAAGTGACACCACTTCAAATATAGTAGATAGATAAATTTTGAAGGCATACAAGAAAAAATATTAGAAGTGAGAGATGCCCCTCGAGTGTTAATGGGTGGTGATGAAAGAAGGTGATCGAGATCAAAAAGGTGAGAAAAATGGATGGAAGAATGGGTAGGATGCCCAGTGGGGAAGTAGAAACTCATAGAGATTGGTCGGGATTAAAAACTTTAGAAGTGGCAATCCCTCATGAGGGAAAGACAAGAGAAAATATAATAGCCAATGATTATAATGTCCAACTTATTCCCTTAGGAAATCCTTCAAGAGACCAATTGAAACTAGGGAGTATCAAAGGCAAGTAAGTGACTTGTTGCAAAATTTGGATGAGGATAGGATAACTAAGAAACAATTGAAAGAACAAGTCAAATCTTTGATTTCTAGTCTGCAACAATTAATTGGGAAGTCTAGTAAAACTCAAAAAAATACCTCTGCCAATACCCCTGAAGGAATGGAAAAGATTGATAAGGTTGTTAAGAAATTGCAAGAAGTGGACACATGGGTTGAGAAATTGAAAAAAGGGGAAAAGAAGTAATTGAAGAAGCCAGGAAAAAGTATGAAGAGCTCAAGAATAGGCTTAATGAAATTGATGACCTAATTGAGAAGTGTGATAATGAAATATTCTACTTCAAGGAAATTTTCCCAAGTAAAACCATATAACTCAAATTAGTGATGAATTGGTTGAAAAAGAAGGGATTGTGCCTTAGGAATTTAGGGGAACTTGGCATGCTATGGAGGAGTTAGTAGGTATCAGGGTGGAATTTTTAAATAGAATCAAAGAAAAGATCGAAGCTAAGAGGAAACGGGTTGATGATACCTTAGATGCTATTGATTTTAAACTTAAAGATATAGTTTTGACAAATCCAAGAGAAGCTATGGTGATCAAAAGGCTGAATTTTTGCTTATTTATTTTGAGAAAATCATTCAGAAAGATGACTTATCCTATGAAGTTATTAAAGCAATGAGGAAAATTGAGACCAAAATTGCATAGTTAAGATCTAGGCCATTGGAACACAAACGAGAAAAATGCGTCACTATATGAATGTAATAGAAAGAAAAACATTGATTTTCCAACACCATACAGGGCCAGATGAAGAAGAAATCAATGAGCTCTTTTGAAGGTATGATGCATATGTGGCAAGGTTCCTAGAAGAAGAAACATAAGAAGAAGATGAAGAAGAAAAGGATGTAGACATGAAAGATGATGAACAAGCTTAGGCTTGTCATTCTTAAAAATTATCTTCTTTTCATATTTCATTTATAATTATGTTTGATTTGATAAAATCTCTTCATGAAGGATGAATTGTTCTTTTTGAAAATATATTATTCTCTAATATAGATTGTAATTTGATACAATGCATTAGATTTTTATATTGCTTGGATGAAATTTTATGTCCATTATAAAATCATATAAACTAATGAGATTTTTTTACTTTCTGTATTTTGAAAAAGGAAAAATGGGGATCTATAGGGGCCCTATCCCATGAAAAGAAAGATTACATATATCCTCAAGAGTTGCATCACAAAAAAGGGGACAATAAAAGGAAACTTTAGTAATCCAATAGTAAAAATCCTTTACAAAATACTCCTTGCAGAAAGAAAGTTTTTCACTAATTTTTCTTCCTAAGCCCATGTTCATCTGTCCCTAGTGCCATTTGAATAAAAATAATGTCTCTACCAAAGTGTGCAAGACATGCCCATTTGTAAAAGGTCATCCATACTAGAAAAGGGACTATCTAATAGATTAAGCAATTTTGACCACTTCTTGTAAGAAGAGACCCATTCAATCATATCAAACACACCTTTAGAAAATGCCCTTTTCCCTCTAGTTTTTGTAGAAGAAGTTAGTTGAGAAGATTGCCTTTGGAAGTGCAACCATAATTGACCTGGAACAATTGGAATACAAGGCATGGAGGTAGTAACTAGAGCAAAAGGTGTGGATGTAGTAATTGGAATAGAAGGCATGGAGGTAGTAATTGGAGCAGAAGGCCTAGAGCTAGACTCACCCTTATGTTTTTTCACAAAAGGAAATGATGGTTTAGGAGCTATAGAGGGTGTATTCTAAGTTTTCTTAATCCAAAACTAAGAAACACTTCTCCAATGCATTCAATTATTGATAGAGGGAAGACACTTTGTTCAAAAAAATATTTCCATCAAGCACATATGACTTTAGAGGGATTTCTTTCACAAAAAATGTCTCATTGCAAATGAATGGGAACAAATTTTTTCCAATAATTGATACATTAGGCCTATTCGAAGCCCAAATTTCCTCATTGACTGGGAACTCTCTAAAATTCAACCCCTGAACAAGTCAAATTACATCATCTAAAAAGGCATAGAACATGGGAATTATCTTGACAAGTCTCCTAACTAATGCATCTCGAACATGTGGAGGTGTTAAGGCCCCTGTTGTAATCCTCGGGGTCATTACTTTCAAAAAGCATCATCACAAATGCTTGATCTGGACCTGATAAATCAAAGATGGAATTCAAGTCTTCATAAGATATTTATTTCAAACTATATCCTACTGATTCCCCCTCCATGATACAAATGAATTTATTCAAAGTGACTATATGCAAAAGAAGAAAGTATGAAATGATGAAGTAAATGGTGCATTTTTATAGGAAATTCAAGGCAAGCAAGTTGATCTAGGTGCAATCATGGTAAAATTTCTTCATAGATCCTAATAAGATATTTGCACGAGGAAAATAAAGGTTAAATGAATTGGAATTTGAGAAGAAAATGGTGATTGATTTGATTTGACAAGAACCATATGTGATAACTAACACAGAAAGTCATGGAAAAAATAGACAACATCAAATACAGATTCTTGAAAAGAAAATGAGAGCATATGTCAAATCAAATCACCTAAAGGTGCTTGAAAACAGATCAAAAGTGGATATCCAATCACCAAGTGAAAAAGAATATTTAAATAAATGGCCAAAAGTGATGACATAACATCCCAGTCATATGTAAACAAATCAAAATTGAAAAAGGATCATAGTTCTCAAACATGGAAAAATTTGATGAGGCATATTCATGAGAATAACATATACTAAACTATATATGTCATAGAGGGAATATTACCTTTAAAGATTCATGTTTCTGGGGGGAAATTGGAAAGTAAATGAGTGAATAAAATTTTATAAATGCGATGAGAATACTCTCATGAAAAGGGGGTTAAATTTTCTGAAATTTTAGAAGAGAAAGGAAAACTAAGAGAAAACCAATTTCCCGTGAACTCATCTGAGAAACCTGTTATTTTATTTTATACTTCAAATTAGATCATGTCAAGATGGTTGTAAGTGTAAAACCATTTACAAGAACTGAGACTGTAGATTTACTTTCCCTTGTTGATAAATTTGATGAGCCTTGAATTAATTGTGTTAATCATAAGCATTGTTGTATCTGTTGTCAAGATGAAATACTTTAAAATAGTTATTCATGATCCCATTGAAATCTTATTTTAGATATCCTTTAATTCACATGGAAATTTATCATCTTGGTAGAAATATAGAAATTAGAATTACATTGTTGAGAAGAGATTTCATTTCATTTGTGTAATAAACAATTTGAAATTTATTATGTATGTACTTTGTTAAATGTTGCTTGTAAGCCTTTGAGTGTATCTTAGGCGTGATAACTTGCGACCCTTTGATTTTTAAATAAGTCTTTGAATGATATTTTTGTTTGAATCCTTAAATATTGTGTTAAACCATGCATTCTTGGCCTTCTATGAGTTTACATCTTCTAGTTGAAGGTTCATTGTGAACTATTTGAGGTGTATTTTTACGGCACTTGGTAAATCTCCCAAAATTTGTTAAAAGTTCCTTGAAATTTGGTATAATCAACTTTATCCTACTTAATTTCCCAATCAAATACAAACAGAACTAGCTAGTCCTATTAGAACTACACATGCTTACCTCATTAAAGCTAAAAATATGCTAAAGCAAGCTGGTTCCATATTATCTTTAGTAGTTTGAGCTTTGTTTAGAAGACATCTGCACTATCTAGAAGTGATAACTCATGAGAGTTATCCTTTGTTGAATTGACCATGTCTTCCTAGAGCTATTTTTCAATTCATTTATAAAGGAGTGCCAAATATTGTTGATACATCTACCCCACTCAAAAATATAGACTACCAAATGGGTCCTCTCACCCTAGTTAAAGGTGAAACCTAAAGTTGGAGGGTATGTCATACCATCGGCACAATCCTACCCGAGTCCTCTAGGCCCGAGTAATAAAGAGATGATGAGATCCTCCCTCAGCTACAAAACAACACAAATCTAGATCCATAACCCTCTAGGAATCCATCTCATCATGTTGATGCTACTCAACCATAAAGGAGGACTAATTTGGGTACTAACAGGCACCCTAGTCAAGGCTAAAATTATGGAACATGTCAAAAATAGAATGGGCATATGTATAGTGAATGTCGGGATTTACGACAAAAAGTAAATAAAAATGATCAAGACACGGGGATTAATTAGTAATTTCTTCACTCAAAAACCATATAAATAGTAGTATAAGACAATAAAATGCTTATTTCACTAAATTGGGACATATTCTAGTGAATTGAGACTCCAGTATTTCATGTATTGGAAGAAATCCATTTCCATTTTTCCTTATATTGGATTCCATTTTTGGTTGTCTTTGGATTCCATTAGTAGCAATATTAGATTCAAATATTGTCATTATCGGACTTATTCGAGTTCCAATTTCTTTATTATTGGATTCCAATTTTGCTAATATTGGATTCAATTTCCCTATTATTGGACTCCAATTTCGCTATTACTAGATTCCAATAATGTTATTATTAGATTCCACTTTTGCCACATATTCCTGATGGTCACCCACTTACATAAGCCTAGCGGTTTTTATCTTATATAACCCAAGTGGTTGCTAACTTACATAACCGAAGAAGTTGCAAACTTACATAAGCCAAGCATCCGCTAACTTACATATGCCAAGCGGCCACTAACTTCAAGATAGTGTGTAAGTGATTGTTGTCATTTATGCCACATATCAATCTTAATATATTCATATATATACAATTATTCATGCATACCTTATTCAAATCAATAAACATTGACGTTGAAAATCCCTTCCCTAAACGTCCTTGAATGATGTTAAATTTAATGGTTGTTTAGATGTTTTTTTTTAATTTTAGATGTAACATATTTATAAATATTTTATAGAACTAGAACGTGTGACTAGCATGTTTAAAAGGTGATAGTCAATATTTATATACATTTATATAAATAATTTATTTGTCTATATTAAGCATAGTTAAAAAATATGGAATTTTCATTTATAAATTTTGTAAGTAGTGTGTAAGTGTGAGTGATCGTACTTACAAGTGCAATTGGTCACACGTCTAAGTTTGATTTTTCACACATCCAAGTGGGATTGATCAAACGTCTAAGTGTGAGTCTCAAGTTGCACATCTCTCAACTCGAAACTTAAGTGTGAGTATCGACTGACACTACTAAGTATGAGTATCGACTTGCACTTCTAAGTGTTAGTCTCGACTCACACTTCTAGGTGTGAGTCTTGATTCGCACCACTAAGTGTGAGTCTTGATTCGCATAGCTAAGTGTGATAACTCACATGTCAAACAATTTTTGGGTAACGGTAATTTGTCAACACTTCCCTTTAAAAATACAAAACAATGTTTATTTATACCAATTATTCGTATAAATTTCATTATTTTTAATATATATTGATGTAAATTTTGATAATTTTTGTAATTTATATATAAATATATATTAATAATTGATGGTTAAATATTAAATATGTAATTCACATGTGACATTTATTACAAATATTTGCAAGTATTTGCAGATTAATGATTATAGACACCAAAATTGGGTCACACTCCCATTGGTCCTTTGTCAAATAACTAGCTCAACCATACTCATCTAACCATGGCCCCTTTCACCCCACATCACCATTAATTTAATTAATTTAATTTAATTAATTAAATTAAATTAATATATATCCTCACAATATTTAATATCTAATTACCCTAATTTCTACCCCACCACCTCACCTAGCTACCTCACCCTAGACCTATTTTTGGCATGTTTCCATAACCAACAATAACTAAGTCTCAGCTTGCCTTAATGAGCTAAGATTTGGTCTAACCCTAAAATAAATCTCTAAAATCTCTCTAACCATATTTCCACTCATTAGTAGCGAAGTTTCCATTCTTATCGCGAGAATAAACTAACTGGGCCAAAGAAATTAGAAATATCTGCCCATTTAAGTAAACCTAGGGAATCCCACCTTAACCGACATCGGTCACCCCTAAACCGATGCCGATCAACCCGAAACCATCATCGGTTACCATTTATTCACCCAAACAACCTTATTTTTGGGTTGGCACATTCTGAGAGCAAGAAAGGAGATCAGAGCTTCATGAAAGCAAAACAAGCATCCTTTTATGCATCCAAACATCCACAACCATCACCAGGATCAATAATAGAGCTATTGCATTCATAGGATCACTTCCGGAAATCACCGCACAAGAATACATACATGTATTCTCCGATCAACCACCTCAACCACTCAACCATCATATTCTTAACACATTAAGTATGGACCTAACCAAAGAGGGTTTATTTCAATTAATAATCTTTATTACTCCTGTTATTAATCTATTCTTTGCATGCTTATTGCTTCATCACCTAATTTCCTATGAACTCAAATATCCCTTCACCCATATCACCAAATCCCTATCCTGACCTATTGTATACTTATGAGCATACCTAAGACCTCTACAAACCTTCCCATTCACTCTCCCAAAATTTATTTGACCTCAGATCACCCCTGTCATTTAATCTATTTGAGTTTATTTTATCTCAACCATACCAACGCCAATTATCCATAACTTCCATCGGATCTAAATAAATTGGCATCGCTCACACTCATCTGATGTCCATTTATGTGTTTTACACCTTGACCAAGAACAGAACCAAAAATCACCCTACCATATGACCTAAATAACCTAGAATCAGACCTTGATCAGTCCCAGTACCTTGACAGACACCTCACCTCTCAAATCCAACTATATCCTAGCCTATTGTGATTGGATTTTCTTATTGTACTTGAATGAAATACCTAAATCATATCAACTACATTAGAAATTTTTTATCTATCGTATTAACTTGTTTTTAAAAGTGGATTGACAACCATCTAGGAAGTATCACACTTCTCAGAACTAGCATATCTTTAGGCGAGTCCTTGTCATATATCATTTAACTATCTTTTTTTGGTCTTTTTTTCTATTACAGGTAGTTCCTTCTAGCCAAAAGGAAGCTCTCACATTCAGCTATGGATCAAGAATTCATAACGCGTGCAAAAATCATCAACCTACCAACATTTAACAAGTATTCCTCCTTGGCCTTTACCCTTATCTGCTTTGTCATTTTGAAAACGTAAGGAAAACGATGAAACAATGATAGCCATTTTATAAGGCAAAATGCTAATTAATGTTGTCATTGTCCTCAACATTAATTAGCCATTAATTCAAACTATATAAAATTCTCCATTTAAAATTACATGCACCATTTGAAATATGTGCACCTTTTTGAGCATGTAATTGTTGTCACCATTTAATGAAAATCAATGTAAAATCATACGCGTGCCCTCTTAAATTTGCATGCCAACAAAATTTGTGGTTGGATTTGTTTACATATCACTATAAGTAGACAATTTTTGAGTTTATATTTTTAACATTTTCCTTTCTATTCTCTTCATCATTGCATAAGCTTATTCATCAATAGAAAAATCTCATCATCACAAGCATCAAAAATTTTGTGCTCAAGTTCTGGAAACGTTTTGATTTCCTCTCCATGCCAAAAATTGGTATGAATTCTCACCTTCAGTCCCTCCAAAATTACAAAATTTTGTTAATGTAAAATTTTCCATAGCTAATTAGGGATTATATCCATGTAAAATTTTCCATAGTTGATTAGGGCTTATATCCATGTAGGAATTTTGTAGATAATTAAATGGAAGCAAGTTTGTTATTCAATATTTTGTAGAAGGTAGTTTTGTTTATCAAATAAATAATTTCGTAATATAGTAAACATTTGTTAGATTAGTGAAAGAGGATGGAATGGATCACATCTTGACAGAGAAATGACACAACTTAATACATAATAACATGAAAAGAAGATTTGTAGATTTTTTAACAAAAAACACCTACAAATAACTTGTTTTATTGAGTTTTGAAAGTGAAGCCTGGTGGTACGGATGGTGGCTTAATTTTAAAAGTAAAAATTGAATATTGGAATCAATTTATGGCCATGGTGGTCCATAGGAATAAAAGAGTAGATGTGTTTTATAAAATTGATATTATTTTTGGCCTTATTGTTGTCCACAAATAGTCCTCTATTGCACATACTAAAGCAAAATTCGAGTTCTTTATGACATCGTTTGCATTGTCAATGAAAATATTTTAGAAGATATTCATGTTGAGAATGAGTTTCCATTGAATGTGTTGGTGTTGGATTACAGTGACCTATTTGCAAAAAAATATGGTAATACAAGAGTAGGAGAACAAAAGAATGAGTACAAATTTGTGCAAGGAAAACTGGAGGAACAAGGAAACTATAAGATGTTGCTACTACAAAAGCAACAACTATACTCAAAACTTTTCACAAAATGTAAATTTTCTTTGTTCACGTTGTGGCTGTGGATTTTTGTCTTTTGTTACCTATAGGATTTCTCTCTTCTATGCTTCAATGTCATATTATTCCTTAAGGACTTTTTTGTAAAAGGATGTGGGTCCTTTCAAAACCCCCATATTAACCCTTATACAAAAAAATGGACATAGTTTTTGTACATCGGAATATGTTATTGTGGCATAACCTAGCATACTCTATGATGACAATATCTTACTTTATTTTGTTAATTCCCATCGATCGATAATATCCAATTAATATGGTGTCACATAAGCTAGTAGATGCTAAGCTAAAAATAATATTCTTTGACTTGTTAAATGCTAGTGATCCATAAGCTCATTTTATATTGTGGAAGTATTAGGTTACCTTAGTGGGTGCTAAGATCAAAACATCTTACTTAAAATTTCTCCTCAATCCACCACTCAAAATAAAAAAATTCTATTAAATTTTCAACTTTCTAATGTTTGTAATTTATTTAAATAAATTTTTACACTACAAAACTTATTTATATTTTTCTTTATTTGCTAGTTAGTATTGATTTGACAAATATGAGGCCTTGTTGCAACATTGATTTATTCTATTTAATAAAAATCATAATTATAAGGAAACAATCACACAACTAGCACATCTAGCATGATCACACAACTAGCACATCTCCCATCCATGAGGCATGAAATTAATGCTCTGTCTTGTTTAATTTAAAATATCATTAAAAAAATTACTATTAACAATATTTATTAAATATACGTGAACATAATGATTTCCTAATTTATATAGGGATTAAGGCACCTAGAAACCTTACAATAGAATGCATCGTGAGCATCACCAAGAGTGAACAAAAAGAAATAGGACAAAAATGGCTAAAAAACTTATCCCAAACTATAGTCCAACAAATCAATATAAGGAAAAATTGCAAAACATGGAAGGGAAAACATCCCAAATGATACAGTCCACAAATAGTCAAACAAAATCTCCAAGATCTAATGGACTAGTTAGTCTTCAAACACTTGTACTCCTTTAATTGATGTTCCTCCTGTCCTTTCATATTATCATCCTTCTTTCTCATGATAGGGATGTGGTCTTCAACCTAATCTTCCTCATATGAACTACTGAGGTGGAGATTATACTTGTGAACTTTGTGTCCCTACTCTAGCTTGACCACATGCCCTTGTAACTCCAAAAAAAAAAATTGATCTCTACCATATCGGCCCTGATAGAGTTTTGGGTGATGCAAATTTTCTTAGAGGCGTCGATGTAATGCATGACACTATTTCCCATATCCGTTCCAAATTTTCCTAAGGCCTCCATATCCATTTCCACCTAACTCACCCTAAGAGAAATTTTATCAAAAGCCACATTCTAACCCAACTCCACTCTCTTTCCCTTTAGATAACTCCCCTTTCGTATCAATCAGAGAACCTACAGCTCTAGTACCAAGATTTTCATTCCCTTGAGGTGCCTTACTCTTATTTCTCCTCATTTTGTTCATATGGTCCACAAGAGTACAATTTTCATCTGAATCCCCATATTTAAGCTCTAATTCCTTTTCCACCACTAGTTTACCATTCTTAAAAAGTAAAATAATTAGTCCATGGTGTATTGGGGTATCAATATTTCCCTATTAAAAATCATGCAATCTCAATAAAACAATAAAAAGGGAAGTCTCATAGCAATCTTATTCCTAAACATATTAAGCATAATGAGATGATGATTTCATATATTTCTTTGATTTTATTCAAGAGTAATGTAACTCGTAAGGTGGAGGTAGGCCATATTACAAATATTAGCGATACATAATCTAGTTATACCATATACCAAAGTAGGTAAACCAATTATTTAAAGTGGAAGAAAGTTTTAATTTCATGTTTGTTTTAGTGGAGTATTTGAATATATTTAATCCCTCCATCTCCATTCCAGTCACCTACACTATTGAATCCTCCAAAACTTGAATTTCCATGTCGCAGATCACCATACTACCATTGTTCCATACCGACCAAATTCCAATGCAAGATAAGGATCAGACCCCATGATTTTTGAGATGAAATTCCTAAACCCCCAATTTTCAGAATACACCACAAGGAGGGGTTGTCATTTAAGGAACCATAGCTCATGGGCTCGGTTCTCAAATGACCACCTCCCATGGTTTTAGTCGACCAAGATTAAAAATTGAAGATAAAATGGCCAAAATGAATTGTAAGAGAAAAATTAACCATAAGTACAAGGATGACATCCCAATGAGGGAAAATAACCACCATCACATCAATAATTAATGTTCTTAATGAGATTAATAACATTGGTGATATCATCTCCCCTCTCACACACTTTAAAATTACTACCTTTAGCCCCCAATTTGGCAAGATAATCCACACATTTATTACCCTTTCTCGGGGTGTGAATAATTAATTACATTTATCAAACTCTTAAAAAAAAATCTTTAGTATCTTTAAGGATATTGCTTATGGTCCAATTATTTATTGTATCCTTTCTTGAATTTTATAGTGTTAAAATATTGTTTTGAATAGCTAACCGAGAAAAACATGTTGACATTGGTGAGTAAATCTTAATCAAATTTTTCTTGTACGAATCATGCACAAGGCAAGGGTCATGTTAACCATAACTAGAAGGATGACATCCCAACGAGGGAAAAAACCATCGGAACATCAGTACTCAATGTTCTTAATGAGATTAATAACATTTGTGATATCATATCCCCTTTCACACACTTTAAAATTACTAACTTTAGCCCCCAATTTGGTAAGTTAATATGCACATTTATTATCCTTTCTCGGGGTGTGAATAATTTGTTACATTTATCAAACTCTTTCAAAAAAAATTCCTTAGTATCTTTAAGGATATTGCTTATGGTCTAATTATTAATTGTATCCTTTCTCACATTGTCTAGAGTTAAAATATTGTTTTGAACAGTTAACCAGAAAAACAAGTTCACATTGGTGAGTAAATCCTTAATCAAAATTTTCCTCTACAAATCCTTTGCAAGACAACATATGTTCAGACAATGAATATGTTTGGTCCAAGAACATATATTTCAGGTGTTATAATTAAGAATTATAGTAATTGATCTCCATAAACGTATGTAGGAAAATAATTGATCTAGGACATTTTAAAAGACATCAATTTATTTTAGAAACATGTTCAATATTTTTCATTCAAATAACAACATATTATAAGTACAACATAAAACATATTTTGCATTAAGTAATTTTTTTATCAAATAAATACATTTTTGTCCTCTAATCTTTACAATTGAATTCCAGCTAGGCGGGTAGTATTTTTTTTTTTTTTTTTTTGACATTGGGAGTAAATCCTTAGTCAAATTTTTCATCCATAAATCCTTTGCAAGACAACATATGTTTTCAAAATGAATATGTTTGGTCCAACAACTTATATGTCACATGTTATACTTAAGAATTGTAGTCATTGATCTCCATCAATGTATGTAAGAAAAGCATTTTTGTGAAATAAATTCATCTAGGAAGTTTAGAACACACTAGACTATTTTAGAAACATGTTCAATATTTTTTCATTCAAACAATAACATGTTATAAATACAACATAAAAGGAATTTTTAGTAATTAACAAATCTTTCAATCCTTTCAATAATAAGAAATTCTAATATCCACGACGCTAGTCGCACTTCTATTCGAGCAGTAACAAATTTAAAAAATAGGTTACAAATTTCACTTCAATCCCAAACTATTATACCTTTTACGGAATATCAATTCAATCCTCAAACTAGGAGGAAGTTCATTATGAGATTAATACTAGAGATACTAACATAAATTAAACACAATTTCTTTCTTTAGCTTGTTCAATGGTAGTGACTCTTTAGCTTGAAATATTATATTCCTAAAATACATTCACTCGCTTAAGCTCAAACTAGGTTGATTTAATTTGTTAAATCCTAGTGATCACTAAATAATATCTAACTTTCATTTTTCAAAACCATGATACCGAAAAGATCCAAATATTATGTTGTGTCATAAGCTAGTGGATGTCAAGTTCAAAATATCATTCAATAACTTGTTAAATGAAAGCAATGGTTATGCTTGAAGTAATATAAACAAACAACTACCGATTGTACCTACAACAAAAAAATATTGATTCAAGTTAATATATATACCCACACCATTTTGAAGTCATGTAAGGGTTCAATATAAGAAGAAATTTTAACATTCATGAGGCTAGTTAAAAGATGAAAAAGTATATTATTCTTGTCATGTACTTGTAATTATACCTATAATTTTGAATACAATTATACATGTAAGAGAACAAAAACCCAATAAGGATATTATTCTTGACACATACATGTAATTGTATCTACATTTAATTTTATATTGGACTAAACTAAACACTCTGCTCTTTTTTGAAAAAATCAGATCCCAGGATGGAGAGGAATCGTGGGGATGCATTTTTTTTCTAGACAATATCGTCTATGTCTTATTCCAAGAAAATAGTTTTTTATGAAATCACCTTACCAAATCTCGCAAAAAAATCCCATCACAAGTGTTGTTTGTGCTCCATGTAACATCTCTATGCTTACCCACTTCATTTCCATGTGTAGAATGAACAACCTTGGAGAACCTAAATGTAACAAATATAAGTGTTAATAAAGAAATTCTAATAAGATATTGTTTTATGATTTGTTGTCTGATAATCTATACAGTATGAAATCATGTCTAGCAATGTTAGTTATTTCACCTTGCTTCATTTTTTTCTAGATTCTTCCTTTATAATATATATTAACTAAATACATCTAATATTACTAACATTCTAACCTTCAACCTTGACTAAATGCAGTAATTGCAATAACATTAACTAATTAATGTTTGGGTTGGCTTAAAATAAATTAAGATTAAAATTGTTAGGTTATGTTGAGGCATAACCTTTTTTGTGATGGCAAGACGATACGGTATTTGTGGGTTTTTGGTCATTTATGGCATTCATAAATTGTGTTCATGTGATGGGGGGACCATTTAATGACTATTAATAATAATTTCAGATTTAAATTAGAAATCTTGGAGACACATGTTGAATATGGGAATGAAGGTGCTTGATATCTCTATTTATAGTCTATATCGGGCCTTTGGCAATCATCGTCAAAAATCTGTTCAGTATGAGTAAGCACTAACAAATGCATCGAACCTTCTTCATATGAAGAGGTCCAGTCGATCTGGTTGTATGGAATTATTTTCATGATGGTAGTGTTACGTTGTTTATGGAAAGACTGTCTGGTCACTCTCTTCAAGTAACGTGTAGTGTGTTGGAAACTGGAAGAAAGGAAGATTCAAAGTGGGAAAGACTAAATTTCTTATTTCAACAGAGTCCATTATAGCTGCGATAGGGCTCCCTATGGAGGGAGACATTTATTTTCAATGCTTAATTCAGAAGGATATGGATGATTTCCTATATCCTGGTGAAAATATGATAATGTATCACTTGGGCTATGAACAAGACTCACTTCCAAAACCTTGGGATAGGGTTGTTGAGCAATTGAGGAGGTACTTCATGCTTCAAAGAACACTACAAAGTGATCTATGGACCTCAAATTTTTATTCTTACACATCTTCAACATGATCGGAAGGTAAAATTTGTGAATTTTCTGTTTCAATTGCTTGAGAAGTCCCTTAAAATGGATATAGAAGATGATATTCATTTCCCACAAGAAGGCATTTTGTATTTTTATTTAAAATAGAAGCTTCCCATAAAGAAATCTCACACCTCCCTCTATGCCGGGAGAGAAAAAAATTTCCCCCTCCTCTTCCATAATCATCTCCCTATATCCTTCGTCGTCACCACCACCCTAGTCTCGCTTCCGACTCTTATTAGGACACCATGATCATTATCCCCCATTATTTCACTTTGAGGTCTCCCTCATCTTCTCTAGTGGCTCGTAACCCTATATACACATCAAAACACTCTCCTAAGGTATATAAACTACTTTTTCACCCAACATCTACTTCCCCTCCACCTCTTGCTAATGATTCTTTGGCTTCTCCTCTAATCTCCACTAGCATTATAATGGCTAAAACCATCTCAACTCAACTAATCATGGAAGCCTATGCGAATCCCCTCCCACATTTTTGGATTGAAGTTAGCATGGAATTGGAAATTATTTATGTGTTGTATGATCTCTCCTTGGTTTTCCATTATTCTCACTTGTAAGAGAAAATGGGTTCCCCCACTACAGCTTCAAAACACAAGGATCATTTAAAGAAGATCTCTCTTGATCTGCATAAGGCCATCAAAGATTATGTTTCACTTAGTATCTGCTATCAAGGAATGGAAAACTCACATGGTAGTGACATAGATGAAAATAAATGAAGTCTTCCTAGAACACATTAATTTAGTGGACGAGATGGTTCAAGGAAGGCTTCTTGCCGATGCTAAGGATGAAACAACGACTTTCATGAATATCCATAAAATGTAATCTGGATTTTTCGAGTTTAGGATTTTTATTTTTTTGTTTTTTGTTTCATACAAGATTTTTCTCTTCTTATTTCACTGTAATACCTGGCTATGAGAAATTTTTTGTGTAAGTATTTGGGTCATTTGGGAAAACCCCCTTTTACTCTAATTCCAAATAGTTTTATGTTTTGGCATATCATAGTCATGGCTAAGCTCCTAATATGTTAATGAGTTTTCTTACATCCTTAACATCACTATGCTCCAAATTTTATGCTTTGGTATAACCTAATGACTTCTCAAATGAAAATGTCCTACCTTATTTTGATAAAACCTAGTGACCACCAAGCTCCAAAAATTTATGTTGTGGCATAACGTATTATTGTCTAATATCAAAATATAATTTTCTTACTAGTTAGGTGGTAGAAAAACTAAACTCAGAATATTATATTGTGGGTTTAGAACAAAATAATTTATTAATTTTTGCATCTAATTTGCTATATGTTGTAAAAATTGTGAATTATTAAACCCTAGTGATGAAATCACCAAATAACATGTTGTGGAAAAACCTAGTGGCCAAAGATCAAAATAATATATTGTTTAAGTACCTAATGGCCACTAAGCTCAAACTATGTTGATTCAAATTTTCTAAATCCCAATCACCATTAAGATCCAAATATTATGTTTTGGCATAACCCACTAACAACCAAGCTAATAATATTTTATTTCTTTATCTTTCTAAAAGAGGCTTCTAGATGGCTAATAGATGTTTCTTGTGTGAAATGAATATGGAAACTATAAATCATCTTCCTTGGAATTCCCTATGCCCATCTAATGATGTCCTCTATTGCAGGTAACTCTAACGAGATCATGGATGCCAAGAATCAATGGAACCTGTCCTTTCTTTAGTCGAGGGCTTAAAAATCTCGGGTCATGAGTTTGGGTCACCTCTAACAGAAATTATGGAAAGAAAGAAACAAAAGGATTTTTAAGAATAAGAAAATTTCCATTAGGTTGACTATTAGCAAACTCCTTTAGGCTGTTAGAAAAAAAATTTCTATCTTAAGGAAAAATGAAATGGAAATTCTTGACAATGAACAACTTTTTTTAAGAATTGGAACATTATAGGTGACCCCAAACCAAAAAGAAGTAATCCTCATTTGGGGATTAAGTGGAATTCACCTAGGTAAGGTTTCTTTAAACTCAATTTTGATGGGGAACAAAAGGTAATCCTAGGAAAGCGGGGAGGTGGTGTTCTTCGGGACTCTCTTGGTAGTTTTCATTTTTCCTACTTCTTCGACTTGGGCCTCCAATCTAACAATGTTTTTGAGACATCTGCAATGTTTTAGGGAGTGAATTTAGCTTGAGGAGAAAGGCTTAAAACTCCTTGAAGTGGAAAGGGTCTCTTTATATATCATTTCATGTATGAAAGGAAAATATCAACCTTATATTTCTATTGATGAATTCATAAATAAAACTAAGCTTTTATTATCCTCTTTTGAGGTCATATCCTATCATCATGTGTATCATGAAGGAAATTCACTAGCTGATTTTATGGCCAATTTGGGGGTGAATACTAGGGGTCTTAAGGTGGTCGAGGACCCTAATAAGATGAAAGACAAATTTATTGAAATCATGAAAAGGGAAGGTAAAACTAATATTACTCCTATGAATGAGGAGGCTGTAATTTAGACTCGTGACATCTCCTTTTCATGATTCCTATCCTCATGAAAAATTTCCTTTCATATCCTCGAAGGGGCATGCCGGATTTTTTGTTTTACGGAAGTGGGATGACAAGATCAAAGAAGGTGACTATTTGTAGAATAGAAAGAAGAACAGGGCTAGAAGCATGGGGGTGACTTAGTGAGAACTGAACCTAGCAAAAGGTAGGAGATGATCAGTGAGGCTAAGATCTTACTTGAAAAGGTGGGTATGTTATCCTTTTTCAATATCTTTTATGGTTACGATGAAAATTTGAGTGAATTTTTGGCAAAAACATGGAAAGATGGCCATGTTTAGGTCGGTAATTTTTCCTTTACCATTTCTCCAAAGCTTATTGCCAAATTTTAGGTTTATCTCTTGAAGGTAGATGCATCTACAAAACCAAGTTGGACTATAGCCTAGAGATTAAATGCTTTATGCAAGGTAAGGGAGCACCTATCTCTCTTCATAATGGTTATGCTCGAGGAAATTTTCCCCATCCTTTTGATGAAATTTCTCAGTTGTTTATGTCCTACATTACCCTAGAAGGGCAGTATAAAGTGATATATGGATATCACTTCCCTATGCTGAACCATGTCGAAAAACCAAGCCTTATAGTTTCTCTTTCTACCTATTTACCTCCCTTGTAAAATCCATTGTCATGGTTAAGAAAGGTACCTTTTCCTTACCTTTGCACCGGGGCCTCATCAAATCACTTCTTAGGTGAGAACTCCCCTATTGGGAAAAAATGATAAATTTGGGGCTTATGTCACCGAAGGATCGGTGACCAAGGAGATAGTTTTAGTGAGGATATGTTTGGAAAATGAGTGGCTAAAAGAACCAGATCTAATATGAGTTATGGTGGTGTTAAGAAATGTAGCGAGGGTAGAGGAGGTTCCTAATAAGGTTTAGGAAGTGGAGACTATCTTTGATTTTGGTGAGAACCAAGATGGGAACCCAACCTTTTTTTTCTTTCCAAAGTAAGGATAAGGATGATGTTGATAGGGATAACAATGAGGAGATGGAGAGTGAGAAATCCCGGGACACCTCGGAAGATAAGTGTTTAAAGAATTCAAAAGAGGCCATTGAGATCCTGCACACTCTTAAAACAACCCGAATTAATTTTTTCACTACACAAGACTCTTCTGTCAAGTCTCATACTTTTATATGGGAATTTGAGCACTATAGGCTTGACACTGATATCAATAGACACAAGATTAGTATGGTTTCCATGGATATGAAGAAACTAACGATAAATTGGAAAAGTTCTATTCTTTGGTCCTTAATGAACAACTCAAGAATGCAAATGAGAGAAGCCTAGAGATGGCTAAGGATATGTTGAAGATGAAATAATTTGTTATCCATATTCGTGATGTCCATCTCCTCAATGTCAAAATAACCATCCACCATCTCAAGCTATTAGCTGAGATGATTCATTCTATGGAACTTTTTAAGGAAAGGGAAAAAGAAGGAAAAGGCCCCACTGTGGTGATTCTTGAGCCAAACTATAAGTACTGGAAAGCTACCATCGACTCCTTTATCAAAGAATGGGATGGTTGTATGAATGATGTGGGGGGCATGATAATAAAGTGATGAAGAAATGGGATACTGGGATGATGCTATTAGTTCTATGTTGTTTGGTTGTTAGTTTCTCTGTTGTGTTATTGTTTTGTTAATTCTATGTTTTTCTACTGTTTAGATACTTTCCTTTATGGTTGTATCTCTTTGTTGTTTGTTTTGTGATGCTATGGGTGTTTGGTAGGGCTTGAGGGTAATCCTTGGCCTCTTTGTAAGGAAGCTGGTAAAATTTTGTATGGGATAGGGTCCTCTCAACCCTTTTTACCTCTTATAAAAAAATATCTTATTTCTTTTGTTTAAACCTAGTGAGCGCTAAGCACCAAATATTATGTTGTTTCATAATCTAGTGGATGCTAAGCTCAAAATATCATTCAATAACATGTTAAATGATAACAACCACTATGCTTGAAATAATATATTGTGGAAGTACCTAGTCTCCACTTAGTTCAAAATATGTTAATTTAATTTGTTCAATCCTATCAACTGTAACCTCCATATATTATGTTGTTGTTTAAACTAGTGTCAGCTAAGTTATAAATATCTCCTGTAATTTTTAACTGTTGTAAAATATTGTAACTATGAATTATTGAACCCTATCAAGTTCAATCTCCAAATAATATGTCGTGGAAAAGGCTCTTGATCGCTAATCTCAAAGTATATATAACCACCGTTAGTATCCAAATATTATTTGGTAGCATAACCAAAGCGGGTGCTAAGCTCAAAATTTCTTAATTACAAATCTTAAATGCATAAAAAAATCAACTAATTTAGACTGGTCTTGATTGCTATAAGGATCTCCAAAGTCAATGTATTTCTTTTTTTTGTTAAATACTATTTATTTTTTAGCTCAAAATATTTATATTCTTAAGTTCTTTCTTTATTTTTTTGAAACCTAGAGTTTGATAAGATCCTAATATTATGTTGTGGCATAACCTAGTGGCCACTACGTTGAAAATATCTTAATTTAATTTTTCAAATCCTAACCATAAATAGCATGAAAATATTTTTGATAGCATAAACTAGCGGGTGCTATCCTTGAAATATCTTAATTTGAAATCTTAAAATCATACAATAAAGTCTTAATAATTTATACAGATCTTGATTTCTATACATTTCTCCAAAGTTAACATGGTTGATTAACTTAGAGGTCGATAAGCTCAAAACAACTTACTTTAATTTGTCAAAATGTAGTGACTTATAAGAGGATATGGCATCTACGACTTTAATGGTCATTTATGACATCGATAGTTTGCATTCATGTGATAGACAAAATTGATTAAGGGTTATACGCACACAACATGTAAGATGGTGTTGGAAATTTAATATTCTTAATGGAAAGCATAACATTTATGATAAGGATATCTAATCAATGATTTTCTATATTGTCACACTTACCTTTGTTCATGTGTTTACGCTTGTGGTTTTATATCTCTAGGCCGGCTGGAAATTTCACTCTTGCTTTATGTTTTTTATCTTTGGTCATTTTTTTTCATGTCTCTCTATAATGGTGAAAGTGGTGTTGGTGGTTTATTAGGTAACATGGAGTGTGGTCCTAACAGGAATAGGTGGAGAGTTATGAAATGAAAACATGCGAGGGAATCATTTACTTCTTAAATGAGCAAGAAATTTTAGAACACAATTATGTGGAATTGGCTCAAGAAGGTTTGGTCAATCGCAAAGTAGTTTGAAGAAGAAGATGATGGTGATATTTGTGAGAGAAATCACAAGATAATTCTTTATCCAAACTAGCCCAAAGGGAGAAGAAACATTTTTGACATGGCTAAAGGGTTTACCATAGAAAACATACTATCAAACTCTTCAAGAAGTTTATCTTACATAAGGAGAATGAGAAGTTGGAAGAGCATCTAGTTAACCTTGATAAATTATTCATGCATTGATGTGGGGGATGCATGCGATTGCGCATGTGGTCGGAGGAATTTTTGGAAAATTAGGGTATAGAACTCCCTACTTGTGCTAAAGTGAAAATGTCAGAATGGTGTGTCGATTCTTCCTCCTCCTCTAATAAGAGTAAAGGGGATTAGATTTCGAGATCATCAACAAGGTAGAGCCGAGAGGTGAACAACCTAATCTTTCCTAGATGAATTTTTCTTTATTTTTGAAAAAGGATGGAATGGTTGTCTACATAAGAAAGTGTATAGATATAGGAAGTATTTTTGGGTTAAGTGAATTTGATTACATCTCTTCCCCATATTTTGGCATATATTTAGTAAGATAAGTTTCTTGTAATCATCATGGGAGTCCACTTCTAGAAGACTTATCATGGACTCCTCATGTATTTTTTCAAGACTTATCATCAAAATATCCTAGTTTAAAATCTTAAAATTTTGGAATGAATTCATCTAATTTATATATATCTTCTTTGTGATACATATAATGTTTGTGCTATATAAGCTAGAAAATTGAGTACCCAACTACTATATTGTGGCATAACCTAGCATCCGCTCAGCTCTTAATACCTCAATTTAGTTTTGAAATCCTAACTAATGCTAGTTTACAACAATTATGTGGTAACACAACATAGTGGGTGCTAAACTTGAAATATCTTAATTTAAAATAATATATTGTGGACTAACCCAAAGTGGTTACTAAGCTCTTAATACAATTATTCACTAATATCATATTATTATGTTCCATAACCTACCCGCTTCTATGCTTATAATATCTTACTTTTTTTACTAAAACCTAGAGAGTTCTAAGATCCAAATATTATGTTCCATTTCCATAAGCTAGTAGGTCCTAAGCTAAAAATATAATTGGGTTATATTGTGGCTTAACCTAGTGGCCATTAAAGTCTTAATACCTCAATTTAGTTTTAAATCCTTACTACCACTAGGTTCTAATGATTATATGGTAACATAACCTAGTGGGCGCTAAGCTCAAAATATCATAATTTAAAATAACATATCTTGTTTGTGATACATAACCTAGAGAATTAAATACCCAAATAATATCTTTTGGAATAACCTAGTGGCCGTTAAGCTCTTAATACCAATATTCACTAAGATCATATTATTATGTTGCATAACCTACCCACCACTATGCTTATAATATATTACTTTCTCTTACTTAAACATAGACACTTATAAGATCCAAATGTTATATTGTGTCATAAGCTAGAGATGCTAAACTCAAAATACAATTGTGTAATTTGATAGATTATAGTGCCCATTGAGCTTGAAATATTATATTTTTGAAGTACCTAATGCCTACTTAGCTGAAAATATTTTAATTTAATTTGTTTAATCCAACCCACCGTAAGGTCTTAATGTTATACAACATGATATACTCGATGAATCCTAGTGGCCACTAAGATATTCTTAGTCATAAAGAAAATGATCACTTGACCCAAAAAAATTGTTGCCTAAAAATAACAAAGTGAATTAACACAAGAGAAATGAAAAATAAATCACTTGACCAAAAAAGTGTGTTCGCCATAAAAAAATCCACCTATCCTTGATTCCACAAATTTAAACGAATACTTCGTCTAAATAAAAATTATAGCCTAGCAATAACTAGAGTAGGAAACATTTTTCATTAAGATTGTATTCAAAAATGAGTTTATATAAATGATAAAAAAATAAATATGGAATTTATGTAATAGTATACATATAGACTTGGAATCGTTGTACCCTAGCAGCCACTAAGCTATACTTAAAGGCAAAGTATTTTTACATTTAGGATAAGAAAAGAAACCTGGACTAGCGACCAAGAAGTTATACTATAAGTTTTTAAATAGAATGCTATCTACTCGTTCCACCCTAAAGAACCACTAAATTATTCATAAATTTTAATATATCGTGTTCATAAATATTATACATGTAAATTCTTAATGTTTTCTATAAATCATATTGAAAATGTATAAAAGATAACAAATAAATTTATCATTTATATAATGGTGATCTTGAGGTAAAAATGGGGAACGGATGTTCCCTAAACTTCCCAGGATCAAAACAATGTGAAATTTGACTCGAAAGCTTTCCATTGACTATTTGAATGTTGAAAATGGAGTCTATACGTGAAAATTGTGGGTGGTCAAAGTTGTAGTCAACCCTAGGTAGGACCGAGTCAATAGAAAAATTATGATGAGTGGTGAAAAGAAAAAAACGAAGGTTGTTCGGGTTGTTTGAAACCTCCAGTCTTCAACACATGTAAGAGTGGGTTGAATAAGAGTCTCAACTTTTGTAATGGAAGGGATCCCGACCACCGTTACAATTATTTTATCACCAAGATGGTGGGTCCTCAAGCCACCACATGGCTTGCCACCAAAAGTTTATATTTTCTGAAATTCCTATCGAGGATTGATTTGTGCTCAAAGAGCTATTATTTTTAGCTTGGTGGGGTGATCAAATCCCAATCGAATTGACTACAATATTATCCAAATTTTTCCACTATGGTTTAGGATTACTTTTATCCCTATTACCTTGGTTAGGGAAACTCCATATTATTTGGGTTGCTTCTTAGATACTCTAGCCAAATTGCATATATCTTGGCCCCAATGAATAGGTCATTTTATCTATTAGCTCAACACTATATTCAACAAGCACAACAATTTTATATGCCATGGTGGATTTGAAATCCAAAAAACTCGACATTTACTTGGTACATGACAAGATCATAGGAAGTTACAACAACTTGGCCCACAATGGACAATCAACCACATAGGTTGGCGATCGGTAGGCAGCTAAAATAATGCACCGACCAATGTATTTGGCAAAAAAACATTGCAAATGTGGTTGAAGCAATGTAAATGGTGGATGGTTTCATTTTATTTTAACACCAAACCCCTTTATTCCACAGAATATGTGGGATTTGTTTCCCAAACCACCAAAATAGGTCACGAAACAAAAGGTGGGTAGATAGTTTTGAACCCATGACCTCGGCGGGAAGTAAAGTGACCCAACCAACTTGGCCAATGACTTGGTTGGGATAAGAACTCGTGGATATGGTATTTAAGCACATATTTGAGATTTCATAAGCCTTATAAAAGGCCATCTCTCTCTCCCATTTGAGAACATGATAAGCTCATTTTTGAGCTTCTCTCTTTCGAAAAGGTCGAGGCAATGCATTTTGAAGGAAATCCTAAGTTAGATTATTTTGGAGGATAACAATATAATTCCTATATTATTTTATAAAGGAATTATTTTTACAAGTCCTATTAATATTAATTTTAATAGGTAAATATCATGGTAGTGTTATATGTGGCCTTAGGAAATTATAACGTCTATATATATACATTTTTGGAGCTAAGGCCTATTATTATAGGCATGTAAATATGTAAGTCCTATTATAGGCATTATTATTATTTTTAAGTCTTATTATATTTAATAGAAAAATATTATTTTAAAGCTCCTAATTCTCTCGAAGTAGAGTTCCATGACCGAGCAAGAAGGACAACTGATGAAGTTTGATGGCGATTGTGTAGATTGAGAAACAGGACGGAATCCGTGTATATTTTATTAATCTCAATTAGTAAAACATTACAGAGAATGGGCTGCAATATTTATAGATACTTCACAGCCAAATACATCCGGGAAAATGAGTTGCACAGGTGCAACCAAAAACCAGATTTCACAAGCTTCCAATAACATCCGGGAAGCAAAATTACATAAAGACAAATATATTGTTTATAACAATATAACAATGTGCAAATAGAAAAATATGGTTGTTTAACCATATAACAATTTAATCATTAATTATTTAATTAATAAAATGAATTAAATAATCCTACTATGCATAATTAATAATAGGATAATAAAATTTATCCTAACATTCCCCCCCTTAATTGTGCATTGTCTGAAGAGATGAGGAGAGAAATGCTCTGAACAACTCGAACTTGTCACGTGCAAGTGACTTTGTGAAAATATCTGCTCGTTGTTCAGCTGTTGGACAAAATTGAAGCTGGATGTTGTGCTTCAATACATGTTCGCATATGAAATGAACACGAACTTCCATGTGCTTTGTTCTCTCGTGAAAACTGGATTGCGAACAAGTTTGAGAACACCTTCGTTGTCAACATACATGGTGGTCGGTTTGTCTGTGGTATTCCAAGTCCTTCCCGTATGCGGCGTAGCCAAATCGCTTCAACACAGACCGCTTCTCTGCAGACCGTACCCGGCTTCCGTGGAAGAGAGAGAAACAAAGTGTTGTTTCTTAGTTCCCCATGATATTGGTCAGATCCCATAAAGAATACAAATCCGAAGTGGATTTTCTATCATCAATGTTACTTGCGTGATGATCCGAATCCGAATATCCGATCAAGAAGAAGTTTTCGTTCTTCTTGTATTCTAGACCAAGATCCACCGATCCTTTGAGATATCTTAAAATGTGCTTTCTTTGCTTTCCAATGACAAACTTTGGGTTCTTGCATGAACTGGATAGATAGCTTCACTGCAAAGTGATATCCGGTCTAGTGTAGGTCAGGTAAATGAGACTCCCAATCAGCTGCCGATAGAGAGTGGCACTTACCTCAGGAGATGGATCTGAACGAGATAACTGTAATCTGTTCTCCATAGGTGTAGCAATTGGTGTGCAATCCATCATCCTAAACTTCTCGAGCGTTGTCTTGGTATATTTCATCTGAGAAACAAAGATGTGATTCTCTTTCTACCATACTTCCAGTCCAAGACAGTAGTGCATAAGCCCGAGATCTGTCATGTCGAATGATCGCTTAAGATCTTTCTTTGTTTCATCAATCATCTTCACTGAACTGCCAGTGATGACTAGATCATCGACATAAACTACAACAATCACCATCTCCCCCCCTTGCTTTTTGAGGTAGAGATTGGGATCGTATGGATTTCTGACGAATCCATGTTGTACGAGATGCTCATCAATCTTGATGTACCATGCCCGGGGTGCCTGTTTGAGGCCATACAGAGATTTCCTGAGTCTGCATACCTTTTCTTCTTGACCAGGTACTACATATCCCTCAGGTTGAGTCATGTAGACTTCTTCTTGCAAATCTCCATTCAGGAAGGCACTTTTTACGTCCATCTGGTGAACTTTCCATCCAAACTGAGCAGCTAGAGCAAAGATCATCCTGATCGTTTTGATCTTAGCTGTGGGAGCAAATGTCTCCTCATAGTCAATACCTTCTTTCTGTGCGTACCCCTTTGCTACAAGTCTTGCTTTACACTTGTCCACTGTCCCATCTGCTTTGTACTTAGTTTTGAATATCCATCTGCATCCAATGGGTTTCTTCCCTGGTGGAAGATCGACAATTTGCCAAGTGTTATTTCATCAGCGATTGATATTCGAGAATCCATGGCATCTTTCCAAGCTTTTGGCTGTAGGGCTTCCTAGGACTGTAGAGGGCTCGTCTGATTCAATGACTCTACTCATCAAAGCAAAGTTAACTTCTTCTCTTGCTTTTTTCTGCAGTCCGTTGTCGGGGGTGGATGTATCCGGTGGAGCATCCGGTCTTGCATCTCGTAATGTGCTTGTACACCATTTAGGCATATGTTGAGCTATTCCCATGGGTTGTGGTCCTATCTCGATCAACACCATCATCCCCATCATCACTTTCATCTTCCGAGGGAACATTTTCTTGTTTTTACAAGCTGGTGAAAAATCTACATCTTGCGAGTCAGGAGGAGGAGTCTCGCTTCCTTCTTCTCGAAAAACTCAACATCTCTGCTTGTGTAGACTTTTACGGTCTTAGGATCCATCGAGTCTATACCTAAGAGTCTCTTCACCGTATCCATGAAGATGAGATTTTGTGACTTCATGTCCAATTTCTTTCATTCTATTTGGGTATGTGCATGCGGCTTTGCACCCGAATACTCTAAGGTGTGCAATGGATGGTTTCCTTTTTGACCATGCTTCTTGTGGTGTAATTCCATCAAGAGCGGATTGTGGCGCTCTGTTTAACAAATACATCGCTTCTTTTTTCTTGCTTCGCCCAAAATGTCTTTGCAAGTTCGGGATCATCGATCATGCATCGCACCATTTCCATGATAAGTACGATTTCTTCTCTCGACAACACCATTTTGCTGCGGTGTGTGTGGAGGAGGCATTTGTCGGCGAATCCCATGAGTTTGTAGATAGTCTCGAACTCATCATGGTGAATTCCCCCTCGATCGAGCGGAGAGTTCTAATGTGACAACCAGTTTCTTTCTCAATTGCCACTTTCAAATTTTTGAACGCGTTTCAAAGGCTTCACTTTTCTTACGAAGACAGAAAATCCACATTTTGCGTGAAATAATCGCCAACACAGAGCATGAAATCTTGGAACCACCGAATGACTTGGCTGCATTGGACCGCATAGCGGATCGGTATGAACCAGTCAAGTTTTCCATGAGCTCGAAAAGTACTTGTTTAGAATGGAACTTTGTGTTGTTTTTCGCTATTAGCTTGAGTGAGGACACTTATCTGTATCCTTACGAAGAGATGGTAGCCCATGTACCATATTACACCGCGAAGTGTGTCGAGATATTTGAAACTTACATGACCAAATCTCCGATGCCACAACCGAGTGAGGTGGAGTTTTTAGCCACGAGTGCTTGATCATTTTGTGAATGAAATCAAGTTGAAACATTCATCCCACATTTGAGGCTTTGGCAATTATTTTCGAGCCTCTCTGGATTTATCTCGAATCAAACACATTTTCTTGCCGGATTAACTATCAAAGTCAATTTTCGGGTTATGATCTAGGAGTTGGTGACCAGAAAGAAGATTCTTTGTCAACCCTGGGACATATAGAACATCGATAGTTTGCATTTGCGTGAACCAAGGGGTAGAGAAATGTTTCTAATCCCTGTCATTGTATATGAAGAATCATCTCCCAACGAAACATGATTTTTGATGGCATGTCCCTCATTGAAATAAACCGGTCTCTGTGGCTGGTCATGTGTCGAGTGGCTCCCAAATCAACATACCAAACGTCACTAGATGGCGTGGATGGTTCACTTGATCGAGCGGTGAACAAGAAGTCTTCATTGTCGGTCGATCTTGTTGCTCAAAGCAATATTACCTTCTTTGGTGGGGTCTTCTTTCCAGTTCCCCTTTTACGCCCGTGATAGTTGTTTGAATGTCCCTTGTAAGTTTGTTGTTGAGGTCAGAATTGCTTGATGAACCTTTCTTATATGTGTTAAACCAACATTCTTGCAAGTCATGTCCTCTTTGCAAATGGGACATCGCTTCTTCGTTGATCGTCCCCATGATCTGATTCGATGTGGGGACTTCTGATAGGATTTAGGTTTTCCTTTACCTTTTCCTTTCCATTTTTGATGTGAAGACAGTGCCTGCTCTTCTTCATCATCCTTGTTGTGCATTGCTTCCTCTTGTTGCAGTAGGTTTACTAACTTGTCAAAACTAATTTTCGTATCTGACAAGTTTAGAGTTGTGACAAAAATTCGGTAAGAAGAAGGAGAGCTCTCGAAACAATTGGAATGAGAGACTCATCTTTGACCTCTTCTCCTAGGGCTAGAAGTGAAGCCCTCAACTCTGCAACTCTTCTTAGGAAGGCTTCAATTTTCTCATTCTGTTTGAATTTCAACGTATGTAACTAACTCTGCAAATTGAGTATGACATTCTTGTTCTTGGCCTCATATATTGTGCTCAGTTTATCCCAAGCTTCTTTTCTTTGATGTAGCATCTCGAATGTGGACTTGCACATCGTCGGATACTCCAAACAAGATGATGAGTTTTGCTTTCTGATCTGCTCTATCAAATTGTCATTGTTGTGTTGCATCCGTGGGTGATATGGTTAGAGTACCGATCCTGCAGGCTAGATTTCTTCAAACTCAAGCGTGTCTTGATTTTTGTCTTCAAGCCGCATAGTTGCTTCCTCACGAGCAATTGTGAATCCGGAAGAAAAATTTGGGGCATTGGTGCCCATTTTGCATAGATCAGCGTGGTTTGGCTCTTATCACTCCAGGTATAAGGTCTCCCAATCTATATACCGTCAGTCCGATATACCGAACCTTTCTATATACGCGCCCTTCCGATATACCCGTCGGTACGTGGAAGAAGCTCGCCCTTTCTATATGCCGGCGATGCGTGAAAGAGGTGTTAGCGTCACGTGAAAGAATTCGATACGTGGTACCAAGACAATCGATGGGGTGCATGACGATTATTGACACGGCTCAAAGAAATATCCTCATACGCGCGCGTAACTTCGCTATATACTTGGATAATTTCTCAGTCCGGATTTATGTCATGCAATCATTCACAGACGGATGGGATGGTTCATAGTGTGTGCATTGTGACCTTATTACTCCCCGTCGATTTATAGGGACGATGCCCGAGATGACGTTATTGCAGCTATATTAGGCGTTAAGTGCAGTAGTAGTCACGACGGCTTTACCTGTAAGTGCTTCCCAGAGGCACTGTATATACCGAACGCTGCGAATGAGATCTAGGATCTCGTGAGTGTTACAGAACCAAATTTACTATTTTTGATTACAATTCTACCAGTTTCTGAGCAGTTACAAAGTTTTGCAGTTGACTATGGCAACCTACAAATTAGTACAATATACAATACAATTTGAATGACAGGCAAAAATTTACAATTTCGGGGTCCTGGTGACCTCCTGAACCCAAAATGCTAAAAATTGCAAAAAAATAGCTGAAAATGCAATTTTTAGGTGGGTCTCCTTTTGCAAAAAATGTCTGGAATGAGAAAACAGACCAAATAGGAGAAATTTTTTTTTACCCTAAATTAGGGATTCTCCGCTAAATTTAGTTAGTCGTAACTAAATTCAAAAAACCGCTAAATTTAGCAGTTCTGCCAAAATTTCCTCCAGATGCAAAAGGAGAGTTTTTGAGTGTTTTTTGTGGGATTTGATCCTCAAACCTCTCACTCCTAAGGCACATGCACTAACCAACTTGGCCACTTGGGGCGCTTGGACTATGAATGGAAGAAATTTGTATTTAATGTCAAATAAATTGACTTACCTCTTGAAAAATGAATGCCACGTGGCGCATGCTGGTGAAGGGGCGTTTTTAGGGTTCTATTTGCCCAAAAAACGGATCTGAGGCTTTATTTCTTTGCTCAGGCCGCATTTTCTCCTTCCCGTGCTGCGTTTTTGTGTTGGGGCACGTTTTTCTCCTTTGGCCGCAATGTACAGGCCGTTTTTGCTGTATTTTTCTCCATGGGGCGTTTTTTAACTTGCTTGGCCGCATATTTTAGTTCTTTGAGCACGTTTTTTTTTTGTATTCTTTGCCAGGACTACGTTTTGATCACGCGCGCGTTTTTCAATGCAGGCCACGTTTTTTTGATAATGTGCTCACGTTTTTGTTGAATGTGCTCACAAAAACGTTTTTCTCCTTTGTGCAGGCGCTGGGGGCAGCAAATGGCGCGTTTTTCCTGTTGTTTGCCTTTGGACAGGCCGTGGGGGACAGCAAGGGTGCGATTTTGAGCTATGGCTTCATTTTTAATTGTTTATTGCTTGTGCAGGGCGCGCATGGGACAGCAAAGGGCGCATATGCTCTCAAAAAAACACTTTTTTTCTCCTTGTACAGGTGCTAGATCAAGAAAAACGCCTCTTCTCTCTTTTTTTTTTTTTTATTTTCTTTGCTCTGTGTATTCACTGCAGGTGCATATACACAGCAAAGCAATCCTCCAAAACAAAATATACCTCTAAATGCAGTAAAATCAAAACCCTGATTGGGAAATTTTTTTAAAAAAATTCAATACCTGTAGCAATTTTTGCCTGGTGTTGAGTGCACCAGTGCAAAAAAATTTGCCTTCCAAGTACCTGGAAGGAACAGGCGGATGTGGGGGAGGCAGGGATGGGGCTGGGAGTTTGCACGAGGCTGCACAGGCTCTCGAATGCTGCAAATACGTCTCCAATCTCCTCTCTCTCTGCTGCTCTCTCTTCCACACCTTCACACGGGGCCAAAATTTCACTCACGGTACCAAATGTAGATTGAGAAACAGGACGGGAAGCTTTGTGTATATTTTATTAATCTCAATCAGTAAAACATTACAAAAGAATGGGCTGCAATATTTATAGATATTGCACTGACCAAATACATCCGGGAAAATGAGTTGCCAGGAGTGCAACCAAAAACCAAATTTCACAAGCTTCCAATAACATCAGGAAGCAAAATTACATAAAGACAAATATATTGTTTATAACAATATAACAATGTGCAAAACAAACAAATATGGTTGTTTAACCATATAAAATTTAATCATTAATTATTTAATTAATTAAATTAATTAAATAATCCTACTATGCATAATTAATAATAGGATAATAAAATTTATCCTAGCAGTTATGTAAAGAACACTATATAGACTAAAGACCTATTTCAATATAGGCATTATGGAGAGATAATAAGAGCTATATTGTATAGGCATCGTCTTCATTGAGGACCAATATTATTTTTTATCAACAAAATGAAGATAACATGTATTATTTTAATAGGTGAAACATTGTTATTGGGAGTTATTCAAACTACCCAATAGGTCACATTTGATCCACACTTTAGAATGCATAGCCTAGAGAATCAAATGGGGTGTCATCTAGAAGACCAATTGGTATACCAAAGGACTTTGTGCTTAAAGGAGAATACTACATCAAATATGTTATAAGATGGGGTAGCTACTTGGTGTTTAGGTTCATGTTCCTTTTTGTATTCAATATTATCTTGCTTAGATTGTATTATTCATTGCAGTCATTAAGTAGATAATATATCGATTCTATTGAATAACCCGAATACATAGGCATTCTACTTGAACTTTGTTATCAACCTCTATGTAGATTATTTAAATCATTGCATTTCTTTAAGTTGATTTTAATGGGGTGATTTCGGAAAAGAATTTAATGCCTATAGGGGTCTATGGTCGATTAAAAAAATTGGTCAATTTTCGGATCAAGTTGGTATTAGAGCGAGATGATCGTGCTTGCAAAATTCTAATCTTTGAAGTAAGTTGGTATCGAGCTAGTTTCTCTTGGGAAAAAACCTACTATTGTCTGAGTATGTTGATTAGTGCGAGCTTATTTGATAGTGATGGCATCAACTTGTACTTGTGGAGTCCAAATTGGTGGGATAGGCTAAGGGATAGGTTTATCATGCAAAATTATTTTCCTTCTAAATTTGGTATTAAGCTTATTGTACAAAGACTCCAGAAATGGATCATTATTACAACTAATTTTACATGATGTATTAGGAAATGTTTTCCTTACACTTGTATTTAGAAGTTGTAGAAAGACCCTTTTAAGGGAACATATTTCCTAATCAATATTTGAGTGTCTCTGTTATAGTTAGATACTCATACCATAAATTTGGATTTTTTTAGCTATTTATATAGTTGAGCTCATGGTGGTAGCTCAAAAATTTGATCTGTGTAGAGGCATAGTCCATGTAGCAAAATAAGGATTATCTCGGATCGTCATTCAAAGTGTCAAGGTATTGGCTGTATATCTAAATGGAAGCTAATCAACGAGACTTAGCATTGTAAAGTTGAAGCATTGAGGTATGGAAAAGAGAATTAGCACCATATAATGGAGGCATGGACATCTTCTGAATATTTCAAAGTGGCGTAGTAGGAGGCAATGAGCCCAAGTGCCACATGTCTCGAAATTAAACCAAGTGTCGTATTATAGAAGTAGCAGTTCAAAGAATATGGTATCGATTGCAAAGATATTTTCAAAGTGATGAGTTCATGATTTAGGAGTGGAAATATGAGATTATTGGGACAAAAATCCTTTCCCATTGGGGAGGTGTGATATTTAGGTCAATACAGAGAACATATATTCCCTAAACTTCCCGGGATTCGTATAGTATGAAATTTAACTCTGAGAACTTTCTGTTGACTATTTTAATGTCGAAAACGGAGTCCATATGTGAAAATAGTGGTTATTCAAAGTTGTGATCAACCATAGGTGGGACCAAGTCAACTGGAAAATTATGACAAGTGGCAAAAAGTGAAAAAATAAGTTTTTGTGAGTTGTTTACAACCTTCGGTCTTCAACACACCTAAGAACAGGAAGAACAAGAGGATCAAATTTTGTAATGGAAGGGACCTTGGCCATCGTGAGGACTATTTTATCACCGACGTGGTGGGTCCTCAAGCCACCAAAAGTTTTGATTTTCCCAATATTCATATCAAGGAGTGATTTGAGCTTGGCGAGCTATTATTTTTAGCTCGGTGGGGTGATCAAATCCCCATTGAGTTAAGCACACTATTATCTACATATGTCCACTATGCTTCAGGATTACTTTTATCCCTATTAGCTTGGTTGGGGAAACTCCATATTATTTGGGTTGGTTCATAGATACTCGGGCCAAATTGCATATATCTTGGTCCTAATGGATAGGTTGTTTTATCTATTAACTTAACGCTATATTCAAACTAGCGCAACAGGTTTATATGTCATGATGGAGTCGACAAAAAAACATCTCGGCATTTCCTCGGTACACAATAGGCCTACATGTAATTACAACAACTGAGCCCATAATGGACAGTTAATCACATAGCTCAGTCTAATTGGGCAGCTAAAAAAATCTACTGACCAATGTATTTGGCGATAAAATGTTACAAATGTGGTCACGGTAACGTAAATGGTGGACGGTTTAGTTTTATTTAAACACCAAACTCATTTATTCTGTGGAATATGTGGGATTTAGTCCCCAAACCACCAAAATCCATCACAACACAAAATTTGGGAACGTAGTTTCAAACCCTCGACCTTGGCGGGGAAGCAAAGTAACGCAACCAACTCAACCAACGAATTGGTTGGGATAAGAACTGGTGGATGTGGTATTTAACCACATATTATTTTTTATAGGAATTTTTTTATAAGTCATATTATTATTAATTTAAATAGGAAAATATCATGGTGGTGTTATATGTCGCCTTAGAAAATTATAAAGGCTATATATATAAATATTTGGAGCTAAGGCCTATTATAATAGGAATGTAAATATGTTAAGTCCTATTATATGCATTATTATTATTTTTAATTCCTATTATATTTATAGGAAAATCTTATTTTAAAGCTCCTAATTCTCTTCAAAGCGAATTCCATGCCCAAGCCGAGAAGGATGACTGGTGAAGTTTGATTTCGATCGTGGAAATGATATGGAGACAAAAGACCTATGTTAATATAGGCATTATGGAGACATAATAATACCTATATTATATAGGCATCGTCTTCATTAAGGACCAATATTATTTAGTATCAAAAAAGTGAAGATAAGACCTATTATTTTAATAGGTGAAACAATGTTATTTGGATTTATTCAAACTACCCAATAGGCCACATTTGAGCTACACTTCATAATGCATAGCTTAAAGGATCGATCGGGGTGTTATCTAGAATACTAATCGGTATACCAAAGGGCTTTTTTCTTGAAGGAGAATATTGGATCAAATATGCTATAATATTGGGTAGCTACTTGGTGTTCAGGTTCATGTTCCTTTTTGTATTCAATATTATCTTTCTTAGATTTTATTATTCATTGTATTCATTAAGTAGATAATATATCGGTTCTATTGAAGAACCCGAGAGATGTAGGCATTCTACCGAACTCCATTATCAACCTGTGTGTAGTGTATTTTAATTATTGCATTGCTTTAAGTTGATTTTAATGGGGTGAATTTGGAAAATAATTTAATGCCTATAGGGGTACGTGGTCGATTAAAAAAATGGTCATTTTTCGGATCAAATGAATACATAAATATATGTGTAAAATTGTATCTTTAATATGTTATACAGGTAAATGTATAGTTTTATCTAGTTCTTACAAGATTCTGGCAGAATTATTTTATAGTTATGAAATCATATGGAAACTCATAATTGCGTCTGAGAATCTATAAAAATTTTTTTACATATGATGTCATCTACTCATTGCATCCTAGTAATCGCTAATCTATTCTTAAAGGTAAATATATCATGTTCATAATGAAGTTGTTTTATAAATCTAAATTGTTAATATTTGCGAATATAACAGCTGATGAAGAATAAAAGTGATCACTAGGACCAAAAAACATTGTGTTTCCGTATAAAAACAATTGATCTACAAGGGGTCAAGGAATATGAATGATTTTTCCAAATTATAATTATATCCTAGTGGATGCTAGGGTAGAAATTTTTTCCTATGGTAGAGTTTATTCATAGAAAAAAAAATCATATTGAAAAGATACAAACAATAACAAATAAATATAGAATTTATATAATGTATATATAAATATACATGTAGAATTCTATATGTAATTTGAAATAGAATTGGGTTTTTGTAAATAGGTTTTGAACCAAACAATTATATCGTGGAAGCCTTAAATCTATGTTAATTTTTGGCATAGATTAGCGGGCTCAAAAGGAAGAATATATTAATTATAAAATGCATATTGATTAAAATTATATTTAATAATATTATTGCATATATAATGTGTTTAACTTCTAATGTACATACCATAAAAATGATGAAGACATTACATTTGGTTAATTCTACATGGAAACACATATATAATTGGAAATAATTATCATACAATTGAATTCTTAATATAGTTTTGAATTAAATTTTTAACCTCGTGTATTTTCCTAAAATATCTAAGCAGAAGCCATGTAAAAAATGTAATATGAATTAATTAGTGAGGTTTCTTTGCATCATCTTGATGAAAAACATTAGACTATTTTTGGTTTTCCGACCAAAAATAAGGTGATTATGCCGAAGCTATCATTATCCTAAAAACAATTGCAAGAACAAGAACGAGAAATTCAAAATGAAAATAGCCAAAGAGAGACATAGAATGATGGAAATGGGAAAGCATTAAACAAAGATAGATACTAGAGTAGAAAATCGATTAAAATTTCTTTCACTAACAAAAAAAGTGAATTTTCATGAATAACAAGGAATTTTGGAATGGAGATCAAAATCAATTGGAAAGCAAGGCTTAACTACGGAGCACAATTTAGTAGGAAAAAGTAGGGTTTGTGTGGATCCCGATTGGGACCTGTCTTGAAAAACACATGAACCCGATTGACTACAAAGAAACTAATAGATCCCACAATAAAAAAAGGTACACCTTTATTATAAATACTGGTTTAGTAATATCTGGGATTATTTTGTGCTTTATGTTGTCTATGAAACCTCCATCTACTATCTCATTGAAACAATCATCATGATTCTTTTTACAACCTATGTTGTTATCCTCCTTCGTGTGCGTCATTTGTGTGCATCCTTTCTATGCTTATTTTTTGTCCTTTCTCTATGAACAAGATTATAATCACATGCAAAAAAATCGCATTCAAACACCCAACCTTGTAATCTATGGTCCATGCATTTATTTATTTAGTTTTTAAACATGATTTTTTTATTGATCGAAAAAATATGAAACCGCATCTTGAATATTTCTCTAAGGTATTTAATAATTTGTTTAGTGCATTCCACAAAAGAAATTTCAAACATAGAAAAAGAGTGAGATACAAAAATTTGAAACTTTCACTTTCCCCCTCTAAAAGCAAAAGGGCAGGCTATTAAAATTTCAAATATTTGAAAACTTATCCCATATAAAAGAAAAGGGCATGCTCTTGAAATTTAATATATCTAAAAACTTACCTCCTCTAAAAGCAAAAGGGAGGGATATTGAAATTTCAAATATCTGAAAAACTTTACCCCTCTAAAAGCAAAAGAGCGGGATATTGAAATTTCAAATATCTGAAAATGTGGGGGAATTTGAATTTCCCTATTTTTATTTTTCTATGGTTTAAAAATTAAAAACTAAATTTTTTTCATTTTCCATAGCCTATAATAGTAAAAACATAAAAACAATATATTTTACAACATATAATTGAACCAAGCATAACAAAAAAATATATTAAAAAAATAGAAGAAATAAATCCTAAACATAGTTTTTAAGATTATTAGAATAATATATAGACATTTACGTACCATTATTTATCAAAATCAATTTCTAAATGTTTATATATAGTGTATGCTTATATAAATTAATTATCTAATGAAAATGTGCCATGCAAATAAGGTTAACAATCCAAGACTTAAATTTAGTGTTATTGTACAACTATTTTAAAAATAAGAAAATTTTGAGCCTAGGGTCTGATGTGTAATTTCTATTAATAAATAAAGGACATTAGTAGGTGCTAATAATTTTATTTATTAAGAAATGATGTGAAATATGTATTCAAAACATTTTCCTTATCAAGCATTTTCTTATGGAAACTACATACTAATCCTAACGATCCACAACTTTACAGATAGTGTTTAAAAAGAGAAGAGGTAAAGGTAGGAGCCTAGCGGCTGCTAAGCTAAACCATGATTTATTATTTTATGTCTACTTTAAAAATAATAATTTTTTTTGCCTAGGGTCTGATATGTCATTTTTTTCAATAAGTAAAGGAGATTAGCGGGCACTACACATTTTATTTGATAGTAAATGAAGTGAAGTATGAGTTGAAAACCATGTATCTCATTGGAACTACATACCAAGGCCAGGGATCCAAAACTGTAATGATAGTGTTTAAAATGAGAAGAGGTAAAGGTAGAATCCTAATAGTCGCTAAGGTAAAATGTGATTTAAGTTATTTCATGTTTACTTTCAAAATAAGAAAATTTTGAGCCTAGGGTCGATATGTTTTTATGTTAATAAGTAGAGGAGCTTAGTCGGCACTATGAATTTTCTTGGATAAGAAATGATGTGAGGTATGAGTTGAAAACCATGTATCTTATTGGAACTACATACCAAGGCCAGGATCCAAAACTCTAATAATAGTTGTTTAAAATGAGAAGTGGTAAAGGTAGGAGACTAGCGGTCACTAAGATATAATGTGATTTATTATTTTATATCTACTTTAAAAATAATAAAATTTTGATCCTAGGGTCTGATATGTCATTTATGTCAATAAGTAAAGGATCTTAACGGGTGCTTATGCATTTTCTTTGATAAGAAATGATGTACAGTATGAGTTGAAAACCATGTATCTTATTTGAAGTGCATACCAAGGCTAGGGATCCAAAACTATAATGATAGTGTTTAAAATGAGAAGAGGTTTTTGTTAATAAGTAAATGAGCTTAGCGGGCGCTAAGCATTTTTTTATTGTAAACGAGATAAAATATGAGTTGAAAACTATGTATCTTATGGGAACTACATATTAAGGCTAGTGATCCAAAACTGTAAAGATAGTATTTATATTGATAAGAGGTAAAGGTAGGATCCTAGTGACTGCTAAGCTATACCATTCAATTCAATAGGTTATGGCATTCCACTAAATCTATACAAAAAATTAGTGGTAGTTATGCATTTTCTCTCATGAAAATAGATGTGAATTAGATTTTACAAGCAATGAATCTTGTGAGTACTACATAAAAGATGACAACACTATAGAGACCGAAAGTTATATACGTATGGTATATATAATGAATGATAGTAATGGTGGGGGAGCCTAGTGACCAATAAACTAGAGCATGATCTTTATTTTATTGGTGTTTTCATCTTATTATACTATTGAACCTAGTGTCGCTATGACCTTACTTTTGATAAGGAAAAATTCGTAGCATTCGCTAAGCATATTCTCCCACAAGATACAATGAAAATTATGTGTTTCTAATAATATTCCTTATGGGAACTACGTAATTCTTGATCTCTCATGTACCTTAATCACTCTAATAAATAACAACATAGGAAAAAATGCCTACCTTTAATAATGTGGAACCTAAACGATAGGAATTTTTTTACCCACCTTTAATATTGTACCTTAATTACTCTAAGAAATAACAACATATATTACTAAAAAAGAAAACAAAAGTTAACAACCCTAAGTCCAAGTACAGATAAAGACGTAGGGTTTTTCCTAGTCTTCCCTTTTAGCAAGAGGCGACAAAGTTGTAGAGGATTTACGAAAGAGACACATTCGAAGGATTAAGGAAAAATGATGCCAAAGTTGGACCCATTCAAGTTGTGGATATTTTTTCCTTATGACAAGAGTAGAATTTGGAGTGGCCTCTTTATTAGCCCATAAAATTTTTCCTTTGGGTCTTTCACCAAAGAAAATCGGGAAGACATTGCAAAGGAGACTGCAAGAGATTGGAAGGGTTTGAGGGTTACCGTGAAGCTCACTATACAAAATTGTCTAGGCCAAAGTTACAGTTGTTCCTAGTGTAATTTCCTTGGTGATTAAAGCCCTGAAGGAACCTAAATGTGACATGAAAAAGATGAAAAAATTAAACATATTGGGAACATCTCATTAGATGATGTTATTGAAATTTTGAAGCTCATGAAGCCCCGATCCATGGATAAACATCTTACGGGAATTGTAAAAGATATTTTTGGTATGTATTTTTCTCTAGGGGTCAAGGGTAAGGATCCCAAGGATTTAGAATCAGAGATCAATGAAGGAGAGGTTGATATTTCAGAGGATTAATTAGAAAGAAGTGATTTTATTTTGGGTATGTTTTATTGAGTTTTAGTATATTGGGTATTTTTTATTTTTAAGGATTGATTGGGGAAAAATGGCTTAAATATTTATGGGTCTTTCATTGAATAAAAAGAGAACTCAAATTTTTTTACGGTGGGTTTCATTACTTATAATGTTTTTGTATTTTCTTGATTAATGTACTTTGTATTTATAGGCCTAATTTCCTTAATAAAAATGATTTATTATGGTAATGTTACACTATAAATATCAGTTGTAAGAATTAAAAAATAAGTAACATGTAGTAAGATATTTATTGGCTAAGGTTTGTAATAATTTATTTTCATTTTACAAGACAAAGCTTGTTTCCTATGAATTTGGGGCATGAGGCTTAACTCATTGAAAAACATTTTCATACATGGTGGTGCAAAGGCTACAACAAGGCAAGGGTTTGGCAAGTTGGAGGATGGCCCAAAATTTTGATGGCTATGTTAAGGTAGGGGGTTCTTCTAGAATTTTATGAGGAGTCAACTTGTATTACATAGTTTTGAGGTTTAAGGATGATGTTAAACCCTCTAAAGTTCCAATCCAGTGATATTTCACTACAATCATATGCACTATGAACACAATATCGATGATAGGTATTCATTTACGGAGAAAGTATGATGGTAGCCTAGTGATTTCTAAACTAGAGCATTATATTTTATTTTATCACTATTTTAAATTTATTAAACTATTGAGCCTAACATCCACTATGCCCTTACTTTTGATAAGGAAAAAATTCTTAGCATTCCCTAAGAATTTTCTCCCACAAGATCCGATGTGAATTATGTGTTTCAAAAAATATACCTTATGGGAACTATGTAAGGTTTGATCCCTTGTGTACCTTGATCACTCTAAGAAATAACAACATATATTACTTAGAAAAAAAAAAAAAAAGAGAATAACCCTTAGTCCAAGTATAGATAAATATGTAGGGTTCTTCCTAGTCTTCCCTTTTAGCAAGACGCCATGGAGTTGTAGAGGATTTGCAGAAGAGGCACAATTTTAAGGGTTGAGGAAAAATGCCGCCAAATTTTGACCCATCTCAAGTTGTGGAGGTGTTCATCCATGTGATAGGATGAGAAGTTGGAGAGGATTCTTTATTGGCCCCTAAATTTGGACCTTCGGGTATTTCACCAAATAAAATAAGAGAAGACATTATAAAGGAAAATGTAAGATATTGAAAGGGTTTGAGGGTTCTTGTGAATCTCACCGTATAAAATCATCAAAGAAAAAGCTACGATTGTTCCCAACACAACTACCTTGGTGATTGAAGCCTTGAAGGAACTTGAACGTGATAGGAAAAAAAGAAAAACACTAAACATACCGGGAACATCTCATTAGATGATGTTATTGAATTGAGAAGGTCATGATGCATCGATCCATGAAATAACATATTGTGGGATATGTGAAGGATATTTTGGGTACACTTTTTTCTTTTGGCTGCACCTTATCGTCAACAACAAGTTGTTAATATAAAATTACAAAAACCCCGAATGGCCCTATTTTGAATGGGGCATCTAGTGTAATCTACATAAAATGGGACCATCTCTCAAGTTGTGGAACTTGTGAACTTGATATGGTCCTCTAGAGAAGGTTGGCTTCCTCTACCTAATCTTATTACTAAACTACTCATAATGTAGAAAAGACACCTAAATATAACTGTACTAATAGTGCCAAGGAGACAAGGAGAGAGAAAGTGCATGAAATGGTAAATCCTACACTAACGAGGTGATAACAAAAAAAAGGGGGGCAAGATACTCTACTGAGGGAGGAAGAAGAGAAAATTAGAGCTGGGAGAGGTTAGAATAGTAGTGACATAGACCCAAACTCCATTTTCCATCTATACTCCATGAAACACAACATCTTTCACCTACAAGTGTGAAATACATGCACAAAAAATAAACACAAAATGGAGAGGCATAGAGAAACAACAAAACACAAGAACGGGTTAAAAAAACCACAAAAACATATTTTTATTGCTCTATAAGTTAACATAAAATTACATTGATCCTCATAGGCATAAATACGCTTTCCAGGCACAGGAGAAGGCTTACAACTCAAGTGAAGTCAAGGGAAAAATTTGTAATATTTTCCCTAACTCCCAGAATGTCTCCCTTAAAATGAGGCAAATTTTACAATTGATAAGAAATATTTCACCAAACCTCATTAAAGAGGTATGGGAACCCATAAAAATTCACTTCCCAAGGGTACTTCTATCAGATGAAGACATGGGTGCCATACCACATTAAAATCTAATTATTGAGTTGTTGGGACCCATGAGCCACCCAACCATGTGACTTTTCAAACCTATCCATACCATCGAATTGGGTGTCATGCAAGTGTGATGGGTGTGACAGGCATCAAAAACCATTTGTACACATCAAAAAATTTGACCTGACCAACTCCTAGGCCTCCAACCCCGTCGACCAACCCCCGGCATCCAACCCCATGACCCATCCAACCTAGCCGTACCATCCAACCTGGGTATCTTACAAGTGTGATGGGTGCAATGGGAATCAAAAATTGATCGTATGTGTCAAAAAATGTGACCCGACAAACCCCCGTGCAGCTAAACCCCAGCCCTCCAACTCGTCTGACCAACCCTAGGAGGCCAACTTCCAAAGGAAATAACTTTATCTCCCGAATGAGTTTTTAGGAGAAATTTTATATTATTTAGAATGAAAAAAATAATTTAATCCAATGGGGATAGTCTCAAGATTCAATTTTTACTTTATCATCTCTAAAAGGCTCCTTCCTTATCATTATTTCTTGTTGTGTCGGAAGAATGAAGTGCCTTGGGAAGTGTATGATGATTCAAGATGTATCATCCTTTCCTCCATGTAGGGCATGGAAAATGACTTCCATAGGAACTTTTTTGGACTTATAATTCTTTACACGGCTATCAAAATATTCCGTTGAAGATTAGGTCTTATTTCATCTTGTAAACTCCTTAAGGCCCGAAAGCCTACTTCTGATGGATGGCCCCAAGACCTTTTAAAATTCCATGAATCACTTTAAATGATTCCCAATCTTGAAAACTTAGTTGTATCATTCTAGGTTTCTCCATGAATCATTTTCTAGTGCTCAAACCCATCCTCCCGAGTTGTCTATTTTACCAATGCGGGGGTAAAAATAGATAACAATTGGTGACCTCTCGGGGACATCTTCCTACTAGATGTGTGACTAGTGGCCTTGAATTGTCCATTGGGCATGGAGTCAGTATTGGTACACCTACAAACTGATCCTAAAATCTGAATTCTTCCCCGAGCCATTAAAACACTGATGCTTGAACCTAGAACTTCCTACCATTGGAAACCTGATCTATAGGAAAAAGTTTGAAGCCCCCTTGAAACTGTCCTTGATCTGATTTCTTACCAAGTATGAAATAAAACCAATTGATGATTCCTTGACAAGTATAAACATTGCAAAATTCATGGGAACAAAAAATGATTTGGAGAGGCTGGGACTATTGTTGAAACCTAATTTCTCCCATGAAAACATGCCCCCTCCAAAGAATGGATCATGCATGAGCAACAACACACCACAACACACACTATGTAAAAAAATGAAAATCATACATACCCCAAGTGGAGCATGCAGAGTGTGCACAAGCACTTCTTCTGCTAAAAGAAAACCTACCTACTCTACGCTAACCAAAGGAAAAGGGAACTCAAACAAATCCTACAACTGGTAGGGAGAAGTAACTTCCCTTTCTCAAAATAGGAATCCATGTATATGATTTGGCACTAATCATGGCTGTTATAATGAGTGAAAAATTGACAAGAGGTTGGTCCTCCACCCAAATAACCAAAGTATCAACATCAATCAAAAATACCTCCTTAAGTTGATTGACCTTAGACTCCTGAAGGCGTTGATGGTGACCCTTAGTGATTTGTATATAATCCTCATGCCCTAAAATGGACACGAACAATTTTTGGATTCTCCCTTAGCTCTAATGAAGCCAAGTACCTGATTAGGCATGGTTTGATCCCATGGATGTGCCCATTTATCTGAAATTAAACTCCAAAAATGGAGTCTTCCTGTGGACCTTCTTAAAAAAGAGGTTGCCTACATGCTGATTTTTTCTTTGCATTGTTTCTACAAGTAGCTGATCCTCTACCTTGATGACTGACATGCAATGTGTGTTATATTTGTTCCCTTCCTCCTCCTATGGAGAACATGGAAGATTTAGATCCTCTAACCTTGGTTCCAGAGGGTTGTTATGAAGTGAAATTTATTGTAATTGAATAATCTCCCCCATGGAAGTGGGCCCTTTGATGTTGGAGAATGAATGATGAGGAAATGAATGTGGTAATCTCCACAGAATCCTCTCCGTTGAGGTAGTCCTCCAAATCATATAGATAATTTTCCTTTTTTTCTTGTTGCATGTGCTCAACCTCCTCTATGGTGTCCTCATGATCTACAAATTTCTCACCATGGTTCCCCTCATATTCAAACATGAAGTTTGAAATATCAAACTCTTATTTGACATTAGAGCTTGAAGGGGATGAAGTGGGAGGGAGAACTCAAGGTTATTCCATGGCCTTCTTTGTGTTCTAAGTCTCTAAAATTGTATGGTTCTCCTCCACAACTAGAATGCAATCCTCCTCACTTTGATTTGGAGTAGCTACTTATTTTGTCTCTTGTGTTACAACCATGTAATGAAGCATCCACCACCGGTACTTAAACCCTAACCTCCTATGAAGGCTTGACCATTAAGGGATCTTCAACATTCCAAACCTGATAAACCAACTCTTCAGATTTTCTATCATTTATTCTTTGTTGGTTTCCTCTTTTCTTTTTTGTTATCTTTGACTAGTTTTTTTTGTCGTTTCCAAACATGGGCTTGGGAAAGCATGAGGAGGGGTGGTTTGGATCAATAATTTTTCTTACATTTCTTGAGGTGGTGGGAGGGAAGGTATTTCCTTCTATTCTTATGGAGTAGAATTGGATTTGGAAGGGATAAGGGAAGAGAAATTAAGATGGTATGGGAGACTAGAAGATGGAGAAAATGATTCCACAATAGAAGAAGTGGATGGGAAGCTTGGAAATTGAATCTCAAGTTGAGATGCTTGTTTGGGGAATGGAGAGAAAATTACTAGATGATGGTGTAGGATTTACCCATTGACAAGGTTTCCTGACACCAAGTTTGTAGGCCTCTATCTCCTCGGTCCACTGTGCAAGTTGAGGAAACATTTCAACCATGAATTCAAGCTTCTCCTACGGGTTGTAGTGTCTAGGAAAAGGTCTTCCCATGGACAAGATGCCCTGGAACTAATTTTGAATGCAATCATTTATCTTGTATCCCTTGACTAAACCTTTCCAACCTCCATCCTTTGAATATTCTATAGTATATCAGTGTTCTCCATTTTATAGTTGTCATTGTATGCATACCCTTATTCCTTATAGGCTCCATAGACAAACTGATTTTGGCATTGGTCATATGGGTAGGCATAATGGTTCTGAATTTTTTCATAATGCTGATCTGGAGGAGTTGAGAAATACATTGGAGGTGGAATGCATTGTTGTTGCTGCAAGTGTGAATTCTAAGATGGGAATGAAGCCATGACTACACAACTTCATGAATGGTAGAAAATGAAAGATGTGGAAAGAAGAAAGGGTGGAAATGGATGGAAAGAAATTTTGCAACTCAAAGAATGGGTTGTTGACCAGATGGAGTCACCAGATGTTCTTTGCATGTGCCTCCAAAGGATGAATCTCACCAAGAACACATCAACCTGATGAAATGAAGTGGTAAGGTGCTTCAAACCTGTCCCACCGAGTGTGCCAAAATTGTTAATGCAAAATTATAGCACCCCGAATGGCCTGATTTTGAATGGGGCATCTAGTGTAATCTACATAACATGGGACCATCTCTCAAGCTATGGGACTTGTGAACTTGAGATGGTCCTCTAGAGAAGGCCAACTTCCTCTACCTAATCCTAATGCTAAACTACTCCTAATGTAGAAAATATGCCTAACTATAACTATCCTAACAATGTTAAGGAGATAAGGAGAGAGAAAGTGCGTGAAATGGGAAATCCTACACTAATGAGGTGATAACACCAAAAAGGGGGCGAGATACTCTTCTAAGGGAGGAAGAAGAGAAAATTAGAGCTGGGAGAGGTCAGAATAGTAGTGGCATAGACCCAAACTCCATTTTCCATTTGTACTCCATGAAACACATCATATTTCACATGTAAGTGTGAAATACATGCATAGAAAACAAACACGAAATGGAGAGGCACAAAGAAACAAAAAAACATGAGAAAGGGTTAAAAACCACCAAAAACATGATTTTATTTCTCTATAAGGTGCACAGACCATTACATTGATGCTCAGAGGCATAAATACACTTTCTAGGCATAGGAAAAGGCTTATAACTCAAGTGGAGTCAAGGGAAAAATTTGCAAGAGTTTCACCAACTCCCAGAATGTCTCCCTTAAAGATGAGGTCAATTTTACAATATATAAGCAATATCTCACCAACCCTCATTAAATAGGTACTGGAACCCATACAAATTTTCTTCTCGAGGGTACTTCTATTGAATGAAGATGTGGGTGTCATACCACATTAAAATCCAATTGTTGAGTTGTTGGGACCCGTGAGCCACCCAACCATGTGAGCCATCCAACCTGGCCATATCATCCATCCTGGGTTTCATGAAAGTGTGAAAAGTACGAAGGGCATCAAAAATGTGACTGGACTAACCCCTAGGTGTCCAACCCCCAACAAACCAACTCCCAGTGTCTAACCCCATGACTTGTCCAACTTGGTTGCACCGTCCAACATGTGTGTCGTGCAGCTGTGTGACAGTGTGATGGGCATAAAAAATGATTGTATCTATCAATACATGTGACCTAACCAACCCCTGGGCATCCAACCCCTAGCTGTCTAACCCCAACCATCCAAACTATCCGACCAACCCTGGGAGGCCAACTCTCGAAGGCAATAACTTTATCTCCCGGATGAGTTTTCGGGTGAAATTGTATATGATTTCACATTGAAAAAAACCATTGAATCCAATGGTGGTTTTATTAAAATCCAATTTTAACATTATCATCTCAAAAATTCTCCTTCATTCTCAGGATTACCGATTGTGCACCAGAAGAATGAACTACCTTGGGAAGTGTATGATGCTTCAAGATGTCTTATCTTTTCCACCATTTAGGGCATGGAAAATGACTTCCATATGCACTTTTTTGGACTTATAATTCCTAACACTACTATCATAATATTTTGTTGATTCTCATGTCCCCTTTCACACTAGAAACTCCTTAAAGCCTAAAATTCTAATTCGATGGATATTCCCAAGACCTCCAAAATTCCCTGTATCACTTGAAATTATTCCCAAACTTTAAAAATCAGTTGTATCATTCTAGGTTTCTCCATGAATCATTGTCTAGTGCTCATAACCATCCTCTCGAGTTGTCTATTTTACCTGGGGGCTAAAAATAGATAAAACACAAACATCCCAAGGATTTACAATCGAGAGATCGATGAAGGAGAGGTCGAGATTCCAGAGGATTGATCAAAAGGAATCAATTTTTTTGGGTACATTTTATTTAGTTTTAGTGTATAGGGTTTTTTTTTTTAAGGTTTTACTAGGGGTTAATGGCTTAAGTATTTAAGGATATTTCAGTGAATAAAAGGAGCACATCAAATGTGGTTATGGTGGGTTTCATTACGTATTTAATGTTTGTGTATTTTCTTGTTTAATGTAATATGTTTTTGGAGGCCTAATTTCCTTAATAAAACTGAGTTATTTTGGTAATGTTACACTATAAATATTAGTGCAAGAACTAAACCAAAATAAGAAGTAACTTCTAGTAAGATACTTACCGGCTATGTTTTGTAATAATTTATTTTCACTTTACAGGAAAAATTTCAGTTCTTATGAATTTGGGAAATGAGGCTTAACTCATTGAAAAGCATTCTCATAAGGGTTGGTGCAAAGGCTTCCACAGTTTTAGGGTTTGGCAATTTGGAGAATGGCCCTAATCTATGATGGCTATGTTAAGGGAAAGGAGATTTGTTAGATTTTGATGTAGAGGAGTCAACTTGGATTACATATTTTTGAGGTTTAAGGCTGATGTAAGACCATCTAAAATTCCATTCCAGTGAGATTTCACTACAATCAGATGAACTATAAACACAATATCGATGAAAAGTTTTCAATTCCAAAGAAAATATGATGGGAGCCTAGTGACCACTAAGATGAGCATGATCTTTTATTTTATCGGTTCTTTAAAATTATTAAACTGTTGAACCTAGCGTCCACTATGGCCTTACTTTCTATAAGGAAAAAATGCTTAACGTTCACTAAGCATTTTCTCCCACAAGATCCGATGTGAATTATGTGTTTCAAAAAATATACCTTATGGGAACTATGTAAGGCTTGACCCTTCATGTACCTTAATAACTCTAATAAATAACAAGATATATTACTTAAAAAATAAAACAAAAGAGAAGAACCCTAAGTCCAAGTACAGATAAAGACATAGGGTTTTGCTATTCTTCCCTTTTAGCAAGAGGCTATGGAGTTGTAGAGGATTTGCAAAAGAGGCATGGTTCGAAGGGTTGAGGAAAAATGCCACCAAATTTGAACCCATATTAGGTCATGGAGGTGTTTGTCCATGTGACAGGAGGAGAAGTTGGAGCGGCCTCTGTATTAGCCCCTAAAATTGGTCCTTTGGGTCTTTCACCAAAGAAAATCAGATAAGGAATTCCAAAGGAGACTGCAAGATATTGGAAGGGTTTGATGGTTACTATGAAGCTCATTGTATAAAATTTTCATGCCAAAGTTATAGTGCTTCTCAATGCAACTACCTTTGTGATTAAATCCTTGAAGGAACCTAAACATGACATAAAAAAGATGGAAAACATTAAACATATTGGGAACATCTCATTAGATGATGTTATTGAAATTACGAAGGTCATGATGCGCAAATACATGGAAAAAAATCTTGTGGTATGTTTGAAGGAGATTATGGGTACGTGTGTTTCTATTAGGCACAATATCGATGGCAAGGATCCCAAGGATTTACAATCAGAGATTGATGAAGGAGAGGTCGAGATTCTAGAGGATTGATTGGAAGGAAGTAATTTTTTTGGTATGTTTTATTGAGTTTTAGTGTATTTGGTATTTTTGGTTTTTAGGTTTTGATTGGGGAACAAAGGCTTAAAGATTTATGAGTTAGAAATTGAAGAAAAGGAGCATGCCAAGTTTGGTTATAGTAGGTTTTGTTACTTATTTAATGTTTGTGTATTTGCTAGTTTTATGTACTCTATATTTATAGGCCTAATTTCCTTAATAAAACTGAGTTATTTTGGTAATGTCGATCAGTAAATATCGGTGGGAAGCATTAAACCAAAATAATAAGTACCATCTAGTAATATATTTACCGGCTAAGGTTTGTAATAATTTATTTTCACTTTATAAGACAAATTTCTTTTCTATGAATTTGGGGATGAGCCTTCACTCATTAACAAAAATTCTCATAAGTGGTGGTGCAAAGGATTGAACACGGTTGGGTTTTGGCAACTTGGAAAATGTCTTGAATGTGATGGCTATGTTGAGGGAAAGGGGTTATACTTTGGAAGTTGATGCAAAGGATTCAACTTGGATTATGTAGTTTTGAGGTTTAATGTTAATGTAAGACCATATACAATTCCATTCCAATGATATTTCACTACAATCATATGAACATAATATCAATGAAGGGTTCTTAGTATTGAAGAAAGCATGATGAGATCCTAGTGACCGCTAAACTAGTGCATGATCTTTTATTTTATCGATCTTTTCAAATTATTAAATTGTTGATCCTAAAGCATCCACTATGCCCTTACTTTTGATGAGGAAAAAATGCTTAGCGATCGCTAATAATTTTCTCCCATAAGATTTGAAGTGAATTATGTGTTTCAAAAATATGCCCTATGGGAACTATGTAAGGCTTGATCCCTCTATCTTGTATAAAGTGTTGTTATTATCTCATTCTAGCCAACATGATTTAATTATTATAAATGAAAAAAACTAGAAATCCAAAGTTGTACTGAGATAGTGTTTACAATGACCGTAATGGTAGGATATTCTTGGTCACTCAACTAGGTCACGATTTATTATTTTATTGCAATATTCAATAAAAGAAACTACTAAAATTAGTGTCCAATGTGTCGTTAATTTCGATAAGTAATGAAACTAAGTGTTAGGTAAAAAAATTCCGACACGAAACATTATGAAGATGGCCATACTTATGTTTAGGAAAAGCGTAATCCTTCCTATTTTTTTTTGATATCTTATTATGGAATTTCCCACCAAGGGCTATGCTTAAAATATCATACTTAGAGTTGTTATAGACTTTTATACATATTGAATAAAGTATGTCTGATATACATATATTTTACATTGTCTTATATAACAAAAATGATGAGTCATGTCACTAAATCATTAATGTGATTATTTATTCAAATAATCTCCTCAAAATAACAAACATTAGATCTTCCGACCGCTATCCTTTAAACATGTTCACTAGTCTTCTTAGAGGCATCTAATGCTCAATACTACAATATGACCGATATACACATGAATCACATAGTATTGTAAAAAAATCCCAAGCTACCACAAAATCTCTTCGAAATACCAAATATTACATCTTAATTTCCTCTATAGTTTATCATTAAAAAGGTGTAAATGGCTTAAAAATTGTTTTAGGATGTTCTTTTATATGTTGACTAGAATTCTATTTGCCACTAAAGTGTGTATTTTTTAACGTTCAAATCATGCCATCTATATTATGTTATGGCTTGTTTGGCTCATATGTAATACTTTCAAAAGGTGCAAATGGTTTCAAATCTTCAATGCATCATAATTTGATTTCATAATTTTGTAAAAATTATGTTATTATTGATTTGATCCAAAAAAATATGAATTAACATAACTAGTTGAATGATACTTAATTTGTCCTATCGAAGCCTTCAAATCGCTAACCATTAATTTAATTAATCTTTTATGATAAATAGTAAAGAACTCTAGGAGTCGGTGTCCTCTAGGGTACTATTTAAATTCCTTAACAAAAATGTGAGAAAAACACTTTAAAGTTCAGAAATGACCTAATTATTAATGTATTTTACTCTAAATATAGGTAAAATGTCTTCCATTGTTCACACTCAATTCAGAACAATTCCATTCATCGCATGCGGTATTTGTTGGAAGAAAGGAGATGAGGAATGGTTTTTGAACTTAATTCCCTGAAAAACTACCACGTCGACCTATGGTTGTTTTTTTCTATAATGAGAATCACGAGGAAGTTGGTATTGTTCTATCGTCATAAGTTATTTATTTGGGGACACTGCATGTTCGGGTGGAACACTTTGACTTCAAAAACAATAAGTGTCTTATTCTAGATATGGAGTTGGATTTTTCTTTGTTTAGGAAATTGGAAATGCATGCCTTCATAAACAACGAACCGTATTATTGTTCAAAATATGGTTGGAATTTGGGGATTCTAATAGATTCTGATAAAATTGGTTGTTCAAATGCATAATTCATTCAAAATGGTATATTTACAGAGTATTCAAAAAATTGTATAGAAACAAGAAAACATCTTTTGTGTGTCATTTTTTACATAGAAAATGTTTTATTTCACCTCCAAAATATGCCAAGTTGTTTACTATGTTAAGGAGAGCATATTTTACTAAATTGGAGATAAACCCATCTACTAAATCAAAATTACATGGGTTGAAAAGGAATACTAAATCAGCTGGGGATTTTTAGGCTAGTGTAATAGCAGAGACATTTGATTCTTAGATTCTTACTGCCGGAGAATAAAATGAGACAAAAATTTATACATTATTTGATAATATTGTATTGACATCCTGCAATGAATCTAATGTAATCAAAAAAATTCAATGGCATGAATCGCACTACTACTATTTTTGTACTCTGAGTGAAGAGAGCAATGGAAAAATAAAATTTGATTCCCATATTGAGAAAAAATGGAAAAATGGAAAAAATATCATGGGTGCAAGAAGTTCTTCACGTCGTGGCTCATATAATATTAGACAACTATGTGATGTCACGGGAAGGGAATATACCAATAAGGGTGAAAGTCATAGGATTTTTTTCTTGTAAATGTGTATATCACTTCTAGATTCCATCAACTTTATTAGCTATTCCTTCGACTAATCCTTTCAATGATAAATGTGTTATCATTGGTTTTTTCAATTTGGTAAGTGATTTTTCTTCCGATGTCATAATGGAGCTTCTAATAGTTATCAGAACCAATGTGCTAGATTGTATTATTATTGTTCTAATACTAATTGGTTATTCAAAAATGTTAATCAATACGGTGCAAAGATACATGGAAAAGGTTAAAGACATTGGAGTATCAATTCGAATGGATGCTATAGAATCTATGATAAAAATGAGATATTCAAAAGTTTATGTCTTATGTACACAATTTCTTGTGTGAACAACCACAAAAATAATGATGATTATAGATAAGAGGTCAACTGTGGGGATGGAGAAACCACCACAAAAATTGGTAAGTGCAAGCGAAATTGTCCTATAAGGAAACATCCATCCTTTTCTTTGTGAAGATCATATAAGTTATGGGATGAGATGTTAACTTGATGTTGTTCCATAAATTATTTGGTACTAGTGCTTTACGGTGGCGAGTGTCGCGCTCCGTGCATTTGTGGATTCCAAACTATATGTCATTTTTATTATTGAGACACATAGCCAAGTGATTTTTCTGAAACATTACTATTCTCATATGAAGAAAGGTTCATCTTCGGAAATAATTTCAAGTTATTTTGATTAATGTTTTTAACCTAAATATGTTACTTATACAAGTATTATTTATGCGAGATAGCCAAAAATTTATAAAATTTGATGTACAACTGTGAGTTTCACCGAGACGCTACACAACCAATTCAACATCGTGATTTACTTTCAATCATTTTATAAATATTTTTAATGAGATCTATCTTTAATTTCCATGTTTTTCAAAGTTGTAAAAGAAGTTTGTTTTTTACAATTCAAATGATAGATGTGGAGGACGTAAGCAAAATGACCATGAATACACCTTGAGATCCAAGTATTTAAAAACAAAACATCTAACAAGCCCCAAAAATTTATTAGAAAATAAATGATTATGAAGAAAACCAATAAGGGCCATAAATTTATAGGAAATGATATGATATCCATGTGTATTTTACAAAAAAATTACTTATAAGGCCCACAAATTTATTGGAAATGGTAATTAATAGACATTAGTTTTTATGTTTTGCTTAGGGTCGAAGAAAACATTTAAGAAAATCCATCTCGTAAGCTATGATAAAAATTTAAAATGAAATATATAGATATTAGAAAACTCTAAGAATCCACATTCAATATAGAAATGGTTTGACTAAAAACATTACATTCACCAATATCTTCTTTGATTTACAATGCGCATATCAACAATGTTTCACTTATTCACTACTACATACTAATTACTTACATTGAATTAAAATTGATTTGGCTTAAACATCATCATAAAAAGAACTAGATACAGCTTGATTAATTCGTTTCTATGTAAAACATCACTTGGATATCGTCATTAAAGGTTTTCCAACTAAGTGTAGTTTGGCCAATGATGGCATAGCCTAGCGGTCACAAATGATCATCAATAGTTGAGGAATATTCTCTACCAAAGGGTGGTTTGAAGAATATAAGTGTAGCTTAGTGAATGATAAATTTGAATTATAATTGAGAGAATAATTCATATTGTACTTACGATATCACCACAAAAACCACTATTTTTGTCCATTTAAGTTTTCCACAACTTGAAATCAATTATGAGTTGATTAATGTTTATTTCAAATAAATTATGATCACATTTTAAATAGGAATAAATACATTATGAATTCATGATTGTTTATTTGAAATAGATCTTACATCAATGGATCTAGCAGCGTGTACAAGTGGTGTAATCTAAGCCACAATCTCAATCAATAACTATTAGTCGTAAGATAAAATGTAGTTTATTTCAATTGGTTTTAATTGATATGCGGTCGACAAAAATAAAATTTGTTTACTTCCCTATAGGTAGTGATATAAGTTATTTACTCATTTTTGATATGGAGGACTTGTTATATGGGATGAACAAAACATTCAATAGGAATATGTCATTCAGGTTGAATATGAAAGTTGTCAACCTATGAAGTGGCCTGTCAAAATTTATAAAATTAGTATCACCATACTTTGAACTAGGATTCTAATCCGAAACTCTCATTTATGTTGATGTTAAAAAGATATCAACGGGCTTCAATAAAAAAATATCGATCGTATTAAATACAAGACTCACTTGGGGAAAGGAACATTGCAATATAGTCGAGGGAATAACAATAAGAGACCTAGAAAAGGTTTGGAATAGAATATTTTTAATATAGTTCAAAAACACTTTGTGTATTACATTAGGTGCAAAGTGAAACTCTCATGAAAATTTTATTGTGGGTATGAAAATCAAACGCAAATATTGTACAAAAGATAAATAGTTGATGGTCAATTTATACAAAAAAATATCACAAATAGTATCTGAGGAATTGAATGTAGTAGAGGGCATCAAATACTTGGAGCAAGAAAAGGCTAAATAACTATTTATCTTTTCATAATGTTGTTATGATTGTACTACTTAACATTTCTAATAATACATATATTCATATGTTATAATGAAATGTATGGCTTAACTCTATTCTATTATGTTGAGATTGTCGAAATATAAGTTGGGAGGATTTATATTTTCATTGATTATAAGATGACGATATGATTGAATAACTTCGTGGTGAATTATCGTAAAAATTACCCTTGGAAATTAGTAAAATATTATTTTTACACTATTCATTAAATAAATATAAAATTATACTATATATACTTAATTTTTTAATACTTTTAATATTTATATATATATATATATATATATATATATATATATATATATATATACATACATATAAATTAATGGTCATATCTAAAATATCTAAGTCATATGTGATGGTTAATTCAAATATTTACAACTATTTTACGGATTAAGAGGATTAAAAACATCTAAACAAGCATCAAATTTAACACCACGTTGTGGCCTTTTTGTAACCATTAAAGGACAAGAAAATATGTTCGGGATGATATTTTATCAAAAACCAAATTTGAGGGAGCTTGTTTTTGGAGCTTCACTAAGAAAAAGCACAAATAATTCTTAGTGGTTGCTAGCCCATTTAAAACATAACCATTTTTGGTATATAACATAGCATAAATAATGGCCAGTGGTTGTTAGCTCATTTAAAACATCACCATTTTCTATATATAACATAGCATAAATAATGGTCGTGAGATGCTAGCCCGTATAATGGATTCCAATATATGGGACTTTGGAGTACATAGAATTCCAATATAGCTAATTTTGTATTCCAATATATGTGATTTTGGATTCCAATATATGCAATATTGGAATCTAATATGTGCAATTTAGGAATCTGATATGTGTGATTTTGGAGTGAAAATAATTCCAATATTTGACATTTTGGAATCTGAAAATAACAATATTGGATTCTGATATTGAGTATATTTTTTAGCTACTGGGACTGGAATAAGTATTAATTTAGTGAAATAAACATTATAACTAAATAATGTCTAAAGTGCATGATTTTTTTGCCACAACTTCTCACACTGAAGAAAAGTGGATCTACACAATGGAAGGAAAGTAAAAGGATTTGAAAATATGCACTAAAAAGGATTTGAATGTCTAAATTTAAAATTATTTCAAATTATCTAGTATGAAGGATTTGAAAATCCACACTTCAACTTGCATTTCAATTTTTGACTATGAAGGATTTGAAATGTACACTATAAAGGATTAAAAAATCCACAATACAAAGGATTTGAATATCCATACTTCAAAGGATTTTAAATTTTACACTAGGAAGGATTTAACTTCTTCCCTATGAAGTATTTCATAATCCATAGTATGACGGAATGGAAATCCACACTATAAAGGATTTTCTCAATTTTTGACAGGAATATTCAAACCGACATAACTTTTGATCGGGATACTGAAATTGAGAAAAAATTATACCATTGGAAAGGTATTGAAATTTGATATGTTGGTTCCATTTTTGAGCTTGTAATCTTTTTCCCTAATTTCCCTTCATTACGCGTGCTTTGAAACATTTTCTCTCAAATCCAGGGTTTGCAAATTTTCCCCTCTTGCTTGGATGCTTCAAAGTGCTCACAAAATTTTTATATTTCCTAATTTGAAATAAAACTCCATGTGTGTCCTCTTTTGTGCCCTAATTTTTCTAAAATCTTAAGCTCTCGCCTTTTTCCATTTTCTGATCTTTGGAGCTTGAAATTGTTCATTTTATACTTGTGCACCATTGAAAATCCAATTCCATAATAAAAATTCTTTGAAAAAATGTTTCAATTGGTTCAATTTTGAGAAATTTGTCATCCTTAGCAAAAAAATTCAATTCTAGGGAATCCCTGGCATTTTCTATGTTTTGATGGTCGACGGGCATCCTTTTTCTGTCAATTTCATCTTGACACTCTAGGGCATCGCTGGCAATTTCTGCATTGTTTGATGGTCATACGGGTGTCCTTTTCCTATCAAATTTTAGCTCAAACATCTTCTCATACGTGGCCATTTGTGATTAGACAAGGTTTGGTGGGTCTACTCAAAAAACTTAACATTTTTGTGTTTTGGAAAAAAGTACAAGTTGCCCCCATAGCTCCACAGGCCCCTGAGGAGGTACACGTGTCACAAGCAAAGTGAAGGCAGACGGGTGGGTCTTTCTATGCCTTAAGGAATTTTGAAAAAAATAGTTAAATTACAAATAAAATGCCTAGGACCCGTAACGAATTAGAATGGAACACATGGCGGCTTTAGATTACAGGCCCACAACGAAATAGAATGTAACACATGATAGCTTCGAGTGTAGGCCCTCAACAAATCAGAGGTGGACATGTGTCATGTTTTCATCAAAAGTGGGATGGAAGGATGGCAAAGGACTTAGAATTTTTTTATTTTTGGTGAAAAAGAGAAAAATTTGTGAAAAAGGCCGCGGGTCCATCGGGCCAATCAGAGAGGACACGTTACATGATCACGGGTAGAGCGGGCTGCCAAAGGACAAAGGGAAATGTTGCCTTTTTGGTAAAATGAGTTAAAGTGATAATTTGAAATGTGGCTCCACAATGAATCAGAGGGAGACACGTGTAAAAATAAAATGGTAAAGGGGAGTGCATGACACCGATGAGTTTTGAAAACTTTCAAATTTTGTCAAGGAGGTATGAATCAAAAAAGGGAGTTGTGGCCCTGCAGCAAAGCAACAATCGCCACGTGTCAGGGACAGAAGTGGAGGTGCTCGTCTGCGGATGAAAATTGAATTTTTTTCTCTTTTTCAAAAAGGGTGTAAATGTGAAGAATCGAGCCATGATTCAAATGGGGCCCACCTTGTGCCACGTGTCCGCACCAAATCTCAAGGACAGAGGGGTGGAGAAAAATGTCAATTTTTTTCAATTTTTCAAAAAGTGTTAAAAAGTCAAAAAGTGATCCCAAACCCATTTCCAACCGCATTGTGACATGTGGAGGGCCCAAATTGAAGGGAGAAAGGAAAATCAATGACAATTATGCATTTTGGTTTGGTTGTTGCAGCTTTGCTCCAGGAAGTGTGGAAATGCATTTTTTGCATCGATTTTGATCAATTTTTGGCAAATTCATGTTGTTTGTGCCTGCAAGGACCAATGCAATTGGTTTTGAGGATCAATTTGAAGATCAGAGATGTTTTTGGAATAATTGTTTTCCCTAACCCGTCCAAAAATGTGAAATATCAAATCCAAAAGTTGCAGAGTCAAATTTTGGAGGGATAAGGATGAAATAATGAAAGGAAGGGGGTCTGCATGCTTTGAAGATGAAAAACGTGCCTCCACAACGGTTAATGATGTAAATTTCTCAATGATTCACCTTTTTCCAAAACACCTGGACACTTTTGTTGCAAATATGTTAAACATCATTGTCTGTGAATCATGATGAATTTGTAACAAACTAAGATGTCATAGGATATTCTTTTCTTGGTAAAGAAAGATCAAATGTAATAGAGAGATATATAGTGCTTGTTTTTTGACATGTAGGGGGTCGGGAAATTGAAAATCACAAGAAAATTTTGAGAGAAGATCATCTTCTGAGAAACCCTCCAAAAAACCTAGTTAATGTCTTCTGTGTTAGATCTTCATTCATGTTGATTTGGTTACAAGTGTATAGCCATCACACAGCTCTGAGATTGTTCCTGAAACTCTCCCCTGCTGATGAATCTAACAATCTTTTGAATTAATCTATGTTATTTTTGGCAATATGATGTTTGTTATCATTTTTAAATGTCTGCAAATAGCTTTCCTTGTTCTTGTTGTAATCTTGCATTGAAATCTTTAGGAATCACAGATCTCATCTTTACTGATAGTTTAGTGGCATTTGTAATTTTATTTTTCATAAGAGCTTTCATTTGGCATTGAAAATAAGCAGTTTAAAATCACTTCACCTTCATTTGTTAAGAGAGATTTCTTGTAAGACTTGGGGGTACCTTAGGCGATTTGATCATAGATTTTGATGCTTAATTGGTTCCTTTAATTCTATCTTTTGTGTTGAGGTCTCAAATATTGTTTGAAGAGTGCAAACTTGGGCCTCCATTTGTGTATCTCTTGGTTGAAAGAACATCCAAATTGTTTTCAAGCATTTTATCGATAATTGTTCAAATGTTGTAGAGGTTGTCAAAGATCTAGCATAGTCAAGTTTATCTTGTCAATATCCCACCAAAAATCATTCTAAAACACTAATCCTACCCCATACTACCCTGTTTTCACCTATATGCCCATAGAAGATCAAAATCCATTTGCTAAAGTATGTATATGAGATCAGTATTTCAAAATGTATTTAGTAACCCTTGCTTTGCATTGAAAGTATCTCAATAATCTGGAAGTGACAACTTGTGAAAGTCGATTTCGAGTGTTGATCATATTTTCCCAAGGACCTTTTCATAGTATTTGAACAAATTAATGGATATAATCATATTCTTCACCATTTGAGGTTAAAAATTGGTCCTCTTACCTTGGTTGAAGACACAACCTGAAATAGTTAGGAAAATATCAAGTCCTCTTTGCGTACTATCCATCTCTCCAAAAATCGAGTGCGGTTAGATCACATCCCCTACTAAAAATTACATACATCATGATCTATCTATCTTCAAGCTTCATGCCATATCTATGATGCTTCTTAGACTTGTTGGTCTTAAAATATGTGGTGCGCGAGATCTATGGATAGACGAGGCCAATGGTGTGCGAGCGGGAATAGCCCCTCTTTGAGACAACAAAGTGAAACTGGTTTATTGCTATTCTACCAATAGAAATCATGCAAGTCTTACAATATTCTACCTTTAGGGGGATTTTAGGATCTCATCCCGGTAGAGTGGGATTCGACGAAGAACAAAAAGGAATGAAGGAAGGAATGGAAGAAAGATGGATCTGAAGGGAGAAAAGAAATGAATTCCAAAAGGAGAAAGGTCAGAGGGTTTATGTTTTGGGTCAGTAGTAAACAAAGCCAAACTTACTCACATAAACAAACAAAGCAATACGATAAGAAAATGACAAGAGTATAGGTGAATCCAACGAGAATAAGTATGCAGATCTAACTTAAGAAAGATCTAACACATAACACAGGAATTCGGCACAAAGTCTCAATTTTTGTATTAATATGTGTTATGTTACAAGAAAACTCAAAGTCTTTCTCTCCTCACTTTTATTTTTCATACAAATTTTCTCACCCTGAATATTACAAGTATCCAAGTATTTATAATAGGAGGATGAGAAAGAAGCCAAAAAGGAGCTAACCACTATTTTCAAAATATCTACAAAATATCTAAAAGCCAAATGTTGACTTTGGGGAAATTTTGTGGATGACAACATCCCATGGTGCAACATGGATGATGTCATCATTTGTGCCAACATACTTTTAAATACTTTTACAAAAATGGGATTTATCCGGGAGGAAGGAACCTATTCATCATCATCCCTTGGCTTGAAAGGAGTATCTTGCTTACATTAGCTTGGCTTCTTACTCCATAAAGACATGTGTGGATCTGAGTTTAGCTGTTGATCTACAAGAAGAATCAGGGAAGTCCATCGTAGAAGGGCCATGTTAGCCATTAAGTCATCCATAAAAGCTTACAGAATGAAAAGTTAGCAATTTATGAGCCTCTGGGCACAAGGCGTAGCTTTACTGTAGGTTTCAGGGATTTAGAAAAGTAAGGCACACTTTAGGGAAGTGTTGCATGGGAGAAAGTAGTGCCAAAGGGGCACGGGGCACAGATTGACCACACACAACATTCAAATGTTGGTGTCAAAGGATATGCGCTTGTGCCATTGGAAGTCCTTTAGTGAGGCGTAGATAGGATTGGTGTAACAGAGTATTATGGTGTGCCAAGGCGCATATGCGGCATGACTAAATTGTGCACCAAAGGGGTGTGATTGAGTTTAGTGCAACACGTATGAAAATTACACCATGGAAGACAATAGGCCAATTCTCTTCATTTTGTGGTTTTTTATTCTCTTAGCTTAGATTTTGATAGCAAGGGGTTAACCTTGGCAAAGCAGGGGATAGAGGAGAAAAGGGGTAGGGGTCCATTTAGAGCAAAGCCTTCCAGTTCTGAGATCTAGAAGGAGAGTGAAAAATGGTTTGAAGGTGGGTTTTGCAAGATGGGTTGGGATTGTGTTATCTTCTTAGGTTCATTGTTTATTATCAACAATCCTAATCACCTAAACCAACATAAAAACCACAAAAAATCCACAAGAAGGGGAAACAACCACTTACCAGGAATATATAATGATAAAGGAGACGATGTGGGGTCCACGAACACGATAAATGGCAACACGGGGTTGACAGGAATGCTGACAAGCACAGAGGAATAAATTTTCATGTTTTTTCAATTGTGAAAATTACGGGTTGGGCGCCTATATATAGAAAAAGCTGTCATAAATTTGCCACCAATTTTTTCCTATGGTGCTTTGAGTGGATGTCGACACGAAGGGATTTGTGCCATAGTGCAGTTTTGGGAGTGTCAACACTACATTTTTAGCACCCACAACACACTTTAGAGAGTGATAACAAGATGGCGCATGTTCCTTGGCGCACCTTTGAGAGGCGCAACATTTAGAGTGTTGAAACTCCCTAAAATGCACCAAATGAATAGAGGGGCATGGTTTTGGTTGATGTAACCTGAATGAAAACTGTGCCCACCCCAATAAGGTTGAAAATGACCAAGTTCTAAAAACTAGATTTTTGGAAAGGGATTTCATGCCATTCCGAATGTTAAGGGACCTCAACGGGGGACCAAAATGGAAATTTTGGTATGGTTACCTATAAAATTTCCCTTGTCAATTTTATAGGATAACAGCTGGCTCTTTCTGGGGACTAACTTTGAGTGAAGCTTAAGGGTAGAGAATCCTAGATCTGCATGTGCCTATCCATTGGGTTATAGAGTCAAAAACAAGGGCAACGAAAAAGAAATGAAAACACACAACAAAAACAAACACACAACTAAAGCAAACTGTACAAAGAAGAGAGCAAGCTCTACTTCCTGAATATTTTGAGATGTTTCCCACTATAGGGAAGTGGGAGCTTAGTTCCATCTAGATATGAGAGATAGAAGCTATTCTCTCTGTTGAGCTACTTGATCTTGAAAGGCCCTCTCCAAAGAGAGTCAAATTTCCTATGCATGCCCTTTGGCTCTCTTCACTTGTCCCATAGAAGGACGAGATCTCCCACTTGGAAATCCCTCTACTTAGCCTTTTTATTAAACAATCTCTTGACTTGATTCTGATGTTTGGTGATCCTGTCGACCACTCTTACTCTCTTTTCTTCAAGTTTTGTTAGATACATAATCCTCTTTTCCAGATAATGCTAGAAAGTTTCATCTTCGATCGCTCATGCCAAGCATAGAGCAGGAAGTTCCATAGAAATGGGGAGCTCAACATCAATTCCATATAACACTTGAAAAGGTGACATACCGAGAGACGTCTTCGGAGTAATACAGATCTACCCACAAAGCATCATATAATGACTTGTGCCAGGACTACTGATTCTCATCGACTAGCTTCCGTATGATGGTCACTAGGTTCTTATTATTGGATTCTACCTAACCATTTCCCTGGGGGTAATAATCTGAGGCATGGGCCAAGGTTATTCCATATCCATAGCAAAAACTGATAACTTCCCGTGAGGAGAAGTTGGAAGCATTATCAGCAATGATCTTGTGTGGGATGCCAAATCTCACAATGATATTTTCTTTGATGAAGTTACAAACAACTTCAGAGGTTGCATTCTTAACAGGTATGTCCTCCACCCATTTGGTGAATTAATTTGTTGCTGTTAGAACATAACTATGTCCAGCACTTGATTGGGGATGTAGTGCTCCGATAAAGTCAATTTCCCGTTACGAATTGTTCGTCAATAATGACGGGCCCGAGGGGAAAAGTAGCCAATTTTGGTTTGCCAACAAACTGTTGGCAGAGCTCATGTAGGTTCTTGCAAGTTCTCTAGAAAGAGGCATATTGACACATCTTCATGGGTGACATCTCAGATGCTACATGACATAATGAATGTAGATATATGTGAATCCATGCTTTGATTTCCACTCCCATCAAATCTTGAAATTTTTTTGCAGTTTCCATGAGGGAGTGCGTGAATTGGATATGGTAATGCAAGAGGGCCCATAACGTTTCCCCATGGTACCGCCATTTGAAAATTTGGAAAGAGGATGTGATCTAGCAAAAGTGCAGTTCTACTTAGCAAAAGAGAACTACAAATTGATGTGGAAGCCCCTTGTGAAAAATGGTTCTTTCATGGAGGCGAGGCACTTCTAGCTAACCGATCAGCTAAACTCAGCGATGTGAAGCGTGCTAGTGTAATACTGAAGTTGTACCTTTAAAGTAGTTCAAAAATAGGATCAAATTATCCATGAGCTCTCCTACTATGGGTAAATGGCTCACCCGCCTTGATGTATACATTCGGGTTTGTAGAGGTTTATAAAAACTCTTTTTGTTTGCTGATTTTCTTTTTTCTTTTTATGAAAATCAGCAGCATGTACTTTTCTAAATATTTAATTTTATCCCTCTTTTGAAAACCGATTGTGGTTTAATGACAAAGATTAGTGAGGATAAAATGATAGTTAACTTAGTAAGTTGATTTTCGGATCTTAGATTTGATTTTTGTAAGGGTTTGAAAATATTTGTAAAACTATCAGAATCTCAGATCTATGAAAATACAGATATTTTTATAAAAACTCAATGAACTAAAGGTTTCTAACTGGTCTAGATCTATGGATATCTTAAGAAAATTTTCAGTTTGGATCACTTTTTAAAAAATTTGGATTTTAAACAAAGAGCTAAGATTTCCAAACAGGTAGTGATTTTTACTGATTTTATCTATTTTCTTAGTCTCCCAAAGAACTTTAAAAATTGTTGGTGTCTTTTAGCTGACATAAAACTCACATAGATCTGGTTCTTTCCCAAAGAAAGTCGCCAAAACTCGTTGGACCAAAAATATGTCTGATGGGCAGATCTATGGATAGACATGCCAACAGTGTGCATGACATAACCCCTCTTTGAGACAACAAAGTGAAACTAGTTTATTTTTATTCTACCAGCAGGAATCTATGCAAGTCGACAATATTCTTCCTTGGGGGTTTTGGGATCTCATCCCGTGAGAGTCGGCCCGATGAAAAAGCAGAAAGGAATGAAGGAAGGAATAGAAGAAACATGGATCCGAACGGAGAAAATAAATGAATTCCAAAGTAGAAAGGTCTGAGCGTTTATTTTTTGGGCCAGTAGTAAATAGAGCCAAACTTACTCACATAAACAAACAAAGCAATATTGATAAACAAATGACAAAAGTATAGGTGAATCCAATAGAATAAGTATGCAGATCTAACTTAAGAAAGATCTAACACATAACACAAGAATTCAGCACAAAGTCTCAATTTTTTTATTAATATGTGTTTTGTTACAAGAAAGCTCAAAGTCTTTCTCTCCTCACTTCTATTTTTCATACAAATTTGCTCACCCTGAATACAACAAGTGTTCAAGTATTTATAGGAGGAGGAGAAAGAAGACAAAAAGGAGCCAACCACTATTTACAAAATATCTAAAATTCAAATGTTGACTTTGGGGCAATTTGGTGGATGACAACATCCCATGGTGCAACATGGATGATGTCATCATTTGTGCCAACATACTTTTCAATACTTTTACAAAAATGGGATTTATCCCAAGAGGAAGGAGCCTATTCGTCATCATCCCTTGGCTTGAAAGGAGTGTCTTGCTTACATTAGCTTGGCTTTACCCTTGGACTTGGTTGGCTTCTTAATGAAGACATGTGTGGATCTGAGTTTAGCTATTGATTTACAAGAAGAATTAGGGAATTCCATCGCAGAAGGGCCATGTTAGCCGTTAATTCATCCATAAAATCTTACAAAATGAAAAGTTAGCAATTTATGAGCCTCTGGGCATAAGGCGTAACTTTTTGCAAGCTACTGAGGATTTAGAAAAGCAAAGCACACTTTGGGAAAGTGTTGCATGGGAGAAAGCAGTGCCAAAGGGGCGCGGGGCATGGATTGACCACACACAACATTTAAATGTTGGTGTCAAAGGATATGTGCTTGCACCATTGGAAGTCCTTTAGTGAGGCACATATAGGATTGGTGTAATAGAGTATTATGGTGCACTAAGGTGCAGATGAATCATGAATAAATGGTGCACCAAAGGTACGTGATCTGTGTTTAGCTCAACACATATGAAAATTGCACCATGGAAGACATCGGTGATTCTCTTCATTTTGTGGCTTTTTACTGTCGAGAACTTAGATTTTAATAGCAAGGATTAACCTTGGAAAAGTAGGGGATAGAGGAGAAAAGGGGCAAGGGTCCATTCTCGAGGCAAAGCCTTCAAGATTTGTAGATACGGAAGGAGAGTGAAAAACAATTTGAAGGTGGGTTTTTCTAGATGGGTTGGGATTGTGTTATCTTCTTAGGTTCATTGTTTATTATCAACAATCCTAATCACCTAAACCAACATAAAAACCACAACAAATCCACAAGAAGGGCAAGGGCCACTTACCAGGAATATATAACAATAAAGGAGATGATGTGGGGTCCATGAACACAAAAATGGCAACATGCGGGGATGACAGGAATGCTGACAAGAACAGAGGAATAACTTTTCACGTTTTTTCAATTGTGAAAATGATAGGTTAGACGTGCGTATATATAGAAAAAGGCTTAATAAATTTACCACCAACTTTTTCCTATGGCGCATCCGAGTGGATGTCGACACAAAGGATTTGCACCATAGCGGAACTTTGGGAGTGTTGACACTATGTTTTTAGTGCCCACATCGCACTTTAGAGAGTGATAAAAAGATGGTACATACACCTTGGTGCACCTTTGAGAGGTACAACATTTGGAGTGTTGACACTCCCTAAAATGTGCCAAAGGAATAGAGGGGTGCGATTTTGGTTTATGTAACATGAATGAAAAGCGTGCCCACCCCAATAAGGTTGAAAATGACCAAATTCTAAAAACTAGTTTTTCCGAAAATGCATTTCATGCCATTCGAACGTTAAGTGACCTCAACAGGGGGACCAAAATGGAAATTTTGGTATGGTTACTGTAAAATTGCCCTTTTCATTTTTACAGGATAAAAAGACTGAAAAGGGGAACAAATTTGGGTACCAATTCTAGTAGCACCATTCTTTGAGGAGTTGAAAATATTTGAGATATTTGGATACATGTCAAACCCTGGTAATGTTTCTTACAAATGCTACATGCAAGTACATTGTTGAAGCATCATTTTATAATCAGATTTGTAAGGATTAAGTGAAGATATAAGTTCTACCTGATATTTTATTAGTTTCCATCAGTATTTGCACTTCATTTGCATTTGTGGTTGGTAGATTCAAGGAAAGAAAGGTTTGATCTATAAATTTTTGCAATATTTTCAGTGTTGATAGGTATTTGAAAAATTATTTTAGTGCATTTGCACAACTAGGATGAAATTTCTTAGTGGTGAATCCATGTTGATTTGATCTTGATGAATACCAGTGTCTTAGCTTTCTATCATTTGTTTTTGTGTTGCTAATCTCTGCAAAACTGGAATGAAGAAGATCTCTCTTCAAGAGAAACCCAAGTAGAAAGTTATTTCAAGAATTTGGAAAGACAGTTTTAGAGGAGAGAAAGGTTTGGAAGGTTGTTGAAGGTTAGACATCAAGCAAAGAAATATCATTTGGTGAGAGAGATTAGCCTTTTGTAGAGGATTATCACTCTTCTTCCAGTGATTCTGATTCAAGAAATCCTCTCATAAACTCTTTTACTTCAACTAGTGAAGGTCCTTATATTGTACCTGGTGAGTTCCTTCTTCAATTTGCACCTGTGTTTTTCAATTCTAGTAAATCTTTCCAAGAAAATCAGAACCTAGAGAATACCAATCTTGTGAACCAAATTCTTGAGCCCCAAAGACCTCTCACTCCTCATCATTTTGTGTCACCTCCAAGATCACCTCCACCAGACAACATGGCTTAGCCTCCACCTAGGCCTCCATTTTTGGTCAATACCTTAGACCCAATAAACTTTAGGGGAATGGCTAGTTCTCCTAATGTTGTGCCTTAGTATGTTAGAAAAATATTGCCAAAGTTCCAAGGGAATAATGCCATAACAGGTGATCAACACCTAAAACTTTTTATTAACATGATGGAGGAATTTGAGATTGAGCATGAAGATGTGTATATTAAATTGTTCATTCATACACTAGAAGAGGATGCAAGGGATTGGTACAAGGCTCTTCCTGATAATTCTATTGATTCATGGACTAAAATGAACAATGCATTTAGATTGCAATATGGTGACAAAACTGATCCTAGGTTTCTATTGTCTGAATTTGAAAATATCAAGAAGAACCCCAATGAATCAGTTCATGACTTCAACACAAGGTTTAACAAAACTTTGAGAAGGCTGCCAATTAATTTGAGGCCATGTGATCAGTCATGCTTGATCAAATATGTAGATGCATTTGATAAGAAGGCAGCCTATTACCTAAGAGACAAGAACCCTACTAATTTGAGGCTAGGCCTTCACCATGGCATTGTAGATTGAAAATAACATTAAGGAAATTGGGAAACCTCTCAAGAGAGATGGTGTAAAGTTGATAAACCCTGAAAAACCTCAAGCAAGAAAGAGTGTAGACTTGGAGGAAGTGGTGAAAACTTTGGTAGGGGTTGTCAAATAGAAGCGAATTGGGTAGACTTCACAAGGTTAGTAAAAACACAAAACCATGAAAATTTTCCAATCATCCTAGAGGTGATCAAAGGGCAGATGATAGAGGTAAAGGACCCATGGGGTCTATAAATGACATCCTCAAGAACGTGAAGGAAGATTGTTACCGATCCCCTAACTACTAGGGTTGTTGTTGTTGAGGAAGTTGCTAATATTGATTGGTGTGACTGGTGTTTTCTGCCCCATCCTCCATGTGAAGTGGACCAACAAGATGGTGAAGTTGGTAATGATTATGTTATTCATGATGATATCAACATGGTGGGCTATTCTTTAGGTTCATAAGAAGGAGCAACATCAACTCGAGGTGATAAGTGCAAGCGCAGTGTAAATTTTTAGGATTGCATCAAATGGGTACAAATCATTCTTCCCTCTCATGCTCTTGAATTTTATGTAGTGCAAGCTTTTGAGATTCCTAAAAATGAATTTGAATACTTAAGAGCTTTGATGATCAAGAAGTATGACAGAGGTATACCTTCGAAGGAAGATAGATAATTGTTAATGAATGTTGTTGTGGCTCAAGAGAAAGAGTATAACACTAGGAGAAAAGGTTGTTAAGGGAGTTGGGCCTCACGCCAAACCTAAAACACCCTTTCTTACAATTATTCCAAAATAATCTCCTAGAAGAGAAACACCTGCCAAAAGCTCTATTGTCCCAAGAAAAAATTACAATCCTCCTCATGCCCAAGCTGCCAAGAATCCCATGCCATCTGATGAATATGCTTGTCTCCATTCCAATGTTTCCTTGCCAAAGAGTGTTCCATATGACATATCCTAGGTATTGAGCCAAATCAAAGTGAGTGTTTCAATCATTTAGTTTCTTAGGATTCCTGAGCACAAGAAGAGAGCATTTGAGTACCTAGGTTTGAAAGAAGAAAGGAGTACTCCAAGTAGAAATGTAAACATTGTTGAAACTCCTCCTCAAATCATTACAAACCTTGAAACACCACCAACAGTAGAGGATCTTGGAGAAACACCCGAGTTATACTTGGGGACATCTTTGGTTGATTCCCAATTGAATGTTGATCCATTCTTTACAACTTTTTATCATAAAGGATAGACTACTTCATAATTGTATGTTTGATTCTCGGTGCATCATTTAATGTCATGCCTCTAGAAGTCATGGATTAGTTGGATATCAAAGTGAAATCATCCTATGGAAAGTGTACTTCCATGGACTCAAGAGAAGTTCCGGTAGTTAGTTGTGTGAAGGGTTTGGTGGTGCAACTTACATCTTATCCTGGGAGGAATTTAAAATCAGATGTTGTGATTGTTGATTGCCTTGCCAAATGGGGTATGTTATTGTCAAAAAAGTGGGCTAAAAGTGTTGGAGGGAGTGTCCAAATGGATATGTCTTTTTCCACTATTCACATTGAAGGCATCCTTGTCAAATTATATGGAGAGAAGAAGATGTTGCATCTAATTGAGGATCCAAACAGTGCTTCTTATGAAGTATTATTTGTTGATGTTGATGTTGATAATTTTATTGGGTTTACTAATTGTAAGGAGCACAAGATGGATCATTCGAAGTGTCTTGAATAGGTAGGTTACCCTTGGACCTTGCTATTTGATGGAACTTGCTCCAAATTTTGAAATGGTGCTTTGGTGTAATTCTGATTTTCCTAGCTTGGAAGAGTTTTTTTTTCCTTCAAGCTTAATTTTGAATGTACTAACAACATTGTTGAGTATGAAGCCTTGTTGTTGGATCTGAGAATTGCATGGAAGTATGATGTCAAGGAAATCATTGCAAAAGGAGATTCAAAGCTAGTTGTCAAACAAATAAGAAAATTATATGCTACTAAAAATCAACGGATGAAACAGTACAAACATGTAGTTTGGGATCTAATTGATATGTTTGATTCCTTCAACATTGTGCATCATGACAAAAGTTTCAATTTTGTTGTTGACAAGTTGGTAGTGTTGGGGTCAATATTTGGAAATTTCACTATTTCACCCTATTGTGAGTACAATATTGAAGTGTTAACAAGACCAGTTGTCCCGACAACATCAAGCATTGGAAAGTATTTAATGATGATGATCAAGTGCAAAGGTTCTTACAAAATCAAGGTGAGTTTATAGATTAGAATATTGATTGGGAACCAATGGTGTGTGTGACTAAAGGAAAGGGAGACTTTGTTTAGAAAGGCTATTATCTAATTGAAAACTAACACCATTCCTAGAGGTCTTGTTGTACTTGAGTAAAATTTTAACAATGTTAATTACATCATCAATAGAAACATGTCTTCCTCAAGGGATGTGGAAGAGAATAAATTGGGAACTAATTATAAACCAAGAAAGGTTTGGTTGCGAAGAAATCTAAAAAAGAAGAAAAACAGTCCTATGTTCAACTATTGAAGAAATATGAGGAATGTCTTTCTTGGTCTTGTTCGAGCTAAAAGCATACAAAGAAGACTTGTTTTAGCATGAGATTCCTCTTGAAATAAATGCCAAAACATTCAAACAAAATAATAGGAAAATTAATCCACTCCTCTCTATGAAGATGCAAGATGAATTGAAGAAACTGAAGGAGGGAGGAATCATTCTTCCCACAAGGTATTCATCTTGGGTTGCAAACCTTGTGCCAGTTAGAAAGAAAAATGGAGATATCAGACTTTTTGTAGACTTCAGAAATCTGAATAGAGCTTCATTGAAGGACGATTATCCTTTGCCAAACATGGAAAACATGTTGTAGTTAGTGAATGGATATGAATTGTTGTCTACCTTGGATGGTTTCTCCGGCTACAATTAGGTTTTTGTCAAGGATTCGTAAAGATTTAAAAGCGCCTTTACCACTCCTTGGGTAACATATGTTTATGTAAGAATGCCTTTTGGACTTATGAATCTTTGGAGTGAATTTCCAAAGGGAAATGGATGTTTCTTTTTTGGTTACATAAATGAATTCATTGTAGTTTATCGGGATGACGTGATTGTGTTTTCAAGGAGTAGAAAAAGATAACTTGTAGCACTTGGAAAGAATGTTGATCAAATGTAGAGAATATGGTGTTTCTCTCAATCCAAAGAAGTTTCATTTTGGGGTGCAAAAGGCCAAGTTTCTTGGTCATATTGTTTCAAAGGATAGTTTCATGATTGACCCTAAGAGAGTAGAAGCAATCAACAAGGTTCCAATTCCAAGAACAAATAAGGGCATCCAATCCTTCTTTGGGTAGATCAATTTCATTAGAAGGTTTGTGTCTAATTTTTCTGTATTGACTCTTCCTATTACATGCATGTTAAAGAAAGACCAAGTTATCAAATGGGAGGAGGCTGCTATTTAGGATTTTGAAGGAATCAAAGAAGCACTTAAACATGCACCTGTCTTGGCAACTCCGAATTACAAGAAGCCTTTCCAAATCTTCTCCTTTGCTTATGAAAATACCACTGCATCTGTTTTTCTATAGAAGGATGAAGATGGGGATGAGAAGCCTATTGCCTTCATTAGCAAGGCTTTATAAGCTGCTGAGTTACAATACACAATCATGGAAAAATAAGCATTTTCCTTGGTGAAAGCAACAAAGGTTTTCAGGCCTTATATCTTAAGTTCAAAAATTGTTACTTATGTTCCCACACCATGGTAAAAGACAACTTATCGAGAGATGGAGATGTCAAGAAAAATATATAGATGGGTGAATAAATTGTAGGAATATGAAATGGACATCCAAACCATGAAGTTGGTAAGAGGTTTAGGTCTTCCTAAGCTCATGGTTGAGAGCAACCCGTAAACTATGGAAGTGAATGAAGTAGAGGAAGAAATGGTAGATGTTCTTAAGAAGTTGGTAAGTCTCGAGTGGTACAAGGATATAATATTTTTCCTTAGACACCTATGCTTCCCCTGATCATTTGAATAAAAATTAGAAAATATCCCTCAAGTGGCTTCTCAAAATACACCATCACTTGACTTTGAGATGGCCTGGAAGAACCCTAAAGGTTTCCTCTTGAAATGTGTAACTGAAGATGAAGCTCCCAAAAAATTTGCTGATTTCCATGGGGGATTTTGTGGAGGACACTTTTCTGGAAGGGTTACAACACACAAAGTTTTGAGAGTTGGTTATTGGTGGCCAACTCTTTTTAAAGATGCAACCCTGCTGGTTAGAAAATGTGAAAGTTGTCAGCGTTTCTCTAGAAGAATGAAAGCTTCAGGATCCCTTCCTTTGTAGCATGTATCAATTGAATATCCTTTCAAACAATGGGGAATGGACTTCATTGGTGATATTTTAGACCCTTCTAGTGCTAGCCATAAGTGGATTCTTGTAGCCATAGATTACTTCACCAAGTGGGTAGAAGCAATCCCCACCAAGAAAGCAACACACCAAGTTGTTATGGACTTCTTGTTGAATCACATCATATGCATATTTGGTGTGCCAGTAAAGATTATTGCTTGATAATGCCATGTGTTTCAGAGCTAAGCCCTTGATGGCAATGTGCAAGGATTATGGAACCAATATGACTTATGCTTCAAACTATAACCCTCAAGGGAATGGACAAGCTGAGTCCAACAATAAGAACTTATTAAAGATCATTAGGAGAACCTTGGAGTTGAACAAGAGAAAATGGGGTGAACAACTGAAATTTGTAGTTTGGGCTGATAGAATCACTACCAAAAGAGCTATTGGTAAGAGCCCATTTGAGTTGGTGTATGGAACTCAAGCTCTACTACCCTTACATCTATAATTATCTTCATTTCAATTTGTTCAACAACTTGAAGATCAAGAGGTTAGTCCATATGAAGCAAGGATTAATCAAATTGTTGAGCTGGATGAAGAAAGAAGAGCATCACACCAAAGGCATGTCAGATTTAGAGAGAAGTTGAAGAGGTTGTTTGACAAGAAGGTCACTCCTAGGGCTTTCAATATTGGAGATCTAGTTTTGCTGAGGGATATCATAAATGAAGACAAGGGAGAGCATGGTAAATTTGATGCATTATGGATGGGCCCTTACTCCATTGATATCAAAATTGGTGAAAATACCTTTTTTCTCAAGGAATTAGATGGGGTATTGCTTGAACTACCTATTAATGGAAGGCATCTAAGGTAATTCTTGGATGAATACCCAAATTTGAGGTATACACCACTTGTATAGTGTATAGTATTTGGTTTTTAGCTTTGTTTTTGCCTTTTTGTCGGTTTGTGGTTTTCCCTATTCTTGGCAGCCATTTTTATCGATTGGGTCTCATTTTTCATCTCTATAATTTTGACTCCATTGCCGAATGTTTCTTTTTGCCACTTGGTCATCTTATTTTATTCTTGTGGCACTCTTTAGGAGTGCTCAACCCTGAGCAGTAGCTGATGTTGGTGCCATTTTTGAGCATGTAATATTTTTCCCTAATTTCCCTTCATTCTACGTGCTCTAAAATGTTTTTCTCTCAAATCCGTGGTCTCCAACTTTTCCCCTCTTGCTTGGATGCTTTGAAATGCTCAAAAACTTGTTATTTTTCCCTAATTTGAAATAAAACTAGATGTGTGCCCTCTTTTGTGCCCTAATTTTTCCAAAATCTATGGGCTCTGCCTTTTTTCCTTTTTGCCTGATCTTTAGAGCTCGAAATTGTTCATTTTATACTTGTGTGCCATTGAAAATCCAATTCCATAATAAAAATGTTGTACAAACATGTTTGATTGGTTCAATTTTGAGAAATTTGTTGTCCTTCATGAAAAAAATTAAATTCTAGGGCATCCATGGCATTTTCTGTCTTTTGATGGTTAGAGGGTGTCATTTGCCCATCAATTTCATCTTCAAGCACTCTATGCCATCACCGGCAATTTCTGCGTTGTATGATGGTCATATGGGCGTCCTTTGCTCGTCAAATTTTAGCTCAAACATCTTCTCATACGTGGCCATTTGTGATTAGACAAGGTTTGATACGTCTACTTGAAAAACTTAACATTTTTGTGTTTTGGAAAAAAATGCAAGTTGCACCACACTCCATAGGCCCCGGAGGAGGTACATGTGTCGAAGGCGAGTGAAGGTAGACGGGTGGGTCTTTCGTGCCTCAAGGAATTTTGAAAAAAGAGTTAAAGTACAAAGAAAATTCTAAGGACCCGTAACAAATAAAAATGGAACATGTGGTGGCTTCAGAGTGTAGGCCCATAATGAAATAGAATGGAACATGTGGTGGCTTCAGAGCACAGGATCTCGAGAGAATTAGAGGTGGACACGTGTCATGTTTTTTAGCAAAAGTAGGACGGAAGGCTGGCAAAGGACTTAGAAAATGTTTTCTTTTGGTGGAAGGGAGAAAAAGTTGTGAAAAATGCCTTGGGTCCATCGGGCCAATCAGGAGAGGACACGTGGTAGGATCGAGTAGAGCGGGCTCTTAGAAGGAAAATGGAAATGCTAAGTTTTTGGAAAAATGAGTTAAAGTGATAATTTGAAACATGGCTCCATAATGAATCAGAGGGAGACACATGTCAAAATAAAATGGAAAATGGGAGTATGGGCCATTGATGAGTTTTGAAAACTTTGAAATTTTGTGAAGGAGGTACGAAGCAAAAAGGCGGTTGTGGCCCCACAATGGCGATGATTGCCATGTGTCGGGGACGAAGCGGAGGTGTGGTTCCACGGAGTAAAATTGAAAATTTTTCCCTTTTTGTAAAAGGATGGAAATGTGAAGAATCCAGCCATGATTCCAATGGAGCCCACCTTGTGCCACGTGTCAACGCTAAATCTCAAGGCGGAGGGGCTGAGAAAAATGTCAAATTTTTACATTTTTTCAAAAACTATTAAAAAGTCAAAAAGTCATGCCAAACCCATTTCCAATTTCATTGTGACACATGGAGGTCCTAGATTGAAGGGAGAAAGGCATATCAATGAAAACTATGCATTTTTGATTTGGTCGCCATTTTTTCTCAATGTGAAATTTTTTACATCGCATTTTGATTGAAATTTTGGCAATTTTTGTCATTTGTGCATGCAAGGACCAATGCAATTGGTTTTGAGGATCAATTTGAAGATTAGAGATGTTTTTGGAATAAATTTTTCCCTAACCCATCAAAAATGTGAAATATCAAATCCAAAAGTTGTAGAGTCAAATTTTGGAGGGATAAGGATGAAATAATGAAAGGAAGGGGGTCTACATGCTTTGAAGATGAAAAACGTGCCTCCACAATGGATAATGATGTGAATTTTGTAATGATTCACCTTTTTCAAAACACCTAACAACTTTTGTTACAAATATGTTAAACATCCCTATCTGTGAATCATGATGAATTTGTAACAAACTAAGATGCCATAGAATATTCTTTTCTTGGGAAAGAAGGATCAAATGTAATAGAGAGATATATAGTGCATGTTTTTTTACATGTAGGGCATTGGGAAATTGAAAATTATGAGAAAATTTTGAGAGAAGCTCATCTTCTGAGAAACCCTCCTAAAAACCTAGTTAATGTCTTTATGTTAGATCTTCATTCATGTTGAGTTGGTTACAAGTGTATATCCATCACACAGCTCTAAGATTGTTCCTAAAACTCTCCCCTACTGATGAACCTAACAACATTGTGAATTAATCTATGTTATTTTTTTCAATATGATGTCTGTTATCATTTTTCAATGTCTGCAAACAGCTTTCCTTGTTCTTGTTGCAATCTTGCATTGAAATCTTTAGGAATCACACATATCTCATCCTTATTGATAGTTTAGTGGCATTTGCAATTTCATTTGTCATAAGAGCTTTCATCTCGCATTGAAAATAAGTAGTTTAAAATCACTTCACCTTCATTTGTTGACAGAGATTGCTTGTAAGCCTTTGGGGGTACCTTAGGCGTGATTTGATCAGAGATTTTGATGTTTAATTGGGTCCTTTAATTCAAGATTTTGTGTTGAGGTCTCAAATATTGTGTGAAGAGTGCAAACCTGGGCCTCCATTTGTGTATCTCTTCTAGTTGAAAGAACATCCTGATTGTTTTGAATCATTTTATCTGATAATTGTTCAAATGTTGTAGAGGTTGTCAAAGATCTAGCATAGTCAAGTTTGTCTTGTCAATATCCCACCAAAAATCACTCTAAACAACTAATCCTACCCCATACCACCTAGTTTTTGACCTGTATACCCACAGAAGATCAAAATCCATTTACTAAAGTATGCAGAACAGATCAAGATTTCAAAATGTCTTTATTAACCCTTTCCTTACATTGAAAGTATCTCCATAATCTAGAAGTGACAGCTTGTGAAAGTCAGATTTGGAGTGTTGATCATATTTTCCCAAGGCCCTTTTCATACTATTTGCACAAATTAAGGGATATCTTCATCTCCTTCACCATTTGAGGGTTACAAAATAGGTCCTCTTACCTTGGTTGAAAGGCACAACCTAAAATAGTTAGGACAAGATCAAGTCCCATTTGAGTGCTATCCATCTTGCCACAAATATGAGTGCCTGTTAGATCACATCCGTGGCTACAAAAATATATACATCATAATCTAGTTGTCTTCAAGCTTCATGTTATATCTCGATGCTTTCAGATGAAAAGGAGAACAAATTTGGGTACCAACATGATACAAACTAGAGGTGGATTTGGATCATGATAAATCATTTTTGTGATCAAATAACCGAATTAGTTTCCCACAATGTTTTTGTTATGAGTTTGTGACTCAAACATGAGAATGATTTTGTTCATATCTTTTGATCCAGAGCTATGTTTGACATAAGACTAGTCTCATTGAAAGCATTTTTAGATGTATTCACTTTGAAATATAATTTCTAAGGGGAATGATAGTAGAGATACTTGGGATTTTATAATGACATAGTTTTGGATCATTTTAATATGTTTTCCTAATCAATTGATTCCTAAACCAATTACATATGATTTTGGGTGATTACATTTGTCACATGATGCTTATTTGAGTATACATATTCTCCTTATTCACCGAAAAAATTAATATAATGGGTTAAATTGTATGTTTAACAAGGAAATAATATATTATTAGTGCTTGAAAGCATGATTATGATAAAAAAACATTTGGTAGCTCACTAGTTATTAACCTTCCCTAATTTCTTGAGCATTCATTTATGTAAATTAGAGCTCATGAACACCAAATATCAAAAAAATTCTTACAATACAAGGTATCCTATGGGTGTGGATCATATATAGACTGGTATATTATCTTCTAAGCTAGTTCTAGGAAGTTTAGAAGGGTTAAAAAGATAAACATATTGCATGACATATTCATATCCCTTCTCCTTCTATAAATGCAATGATTTTCATAAGTGAAATTATCCTCTCTTGAAATAAATGGAAAATATTTCCAATTAGTTTCAAAGTGTTCGAGTCTAGGAAAACCCTTGTGTTGAACTGTGTAATACATTCACTACCTTCTCAATGAATATAAAATATTGTGTATTCCTTAAGTAATAATATCTAGTTGATTTTCATCTCTAAAACCTAAACCCTAAACATAATATTTCATATCTAGATGTGCTTAGTCATTCAACCTAATAATCAAGATGGAGATCATTGAAGGAGAGAGGGAGGATGAGTTTTTCAAAATGGCTAGGTGGGAAACTAATGGTAGATAAATACTACTTAGAACCAAGGAATCTACTATAATTGTAGAAGATGGGGATATTCAATGACACAAATATGCCAAGGAAAAGGACTCGCACAATAAGGCATCGATTCATGGTCAAACCTAGTTAAAAATGGCGCTTGAGAAGTAAAAATGTTTTTCTCCATGTGGTCAAGGAGGAATCGATATGTACACTGGAATTCCCCGATTCCCTTCTAAATAGTACTACAGAAAACTTGAAAAAAGGGTTGGTTGGGAAATTAGTGGGAGGCAAGACCTAATATCGATGTTGTTAGAAGATGGGCCAAACTAAAATGGAACCCTAAAGGACACCGAAGGTAAGTGCTCTTACAAATGGTTTTTCTCTTTTAACTTCATTATTATAGAAGACATACAAAGCAGGCATTGGAAGAAGGACCTTGGTTTTGGGGAAAATCAAGTTCATATCTTAGGAAATGGGAACCAAATTTTAATCCAAGAATAATAGAATTTGAATGATTTCCCTATCTGGATTCTCCTTCCTAACTTCCCCTAGAATTTTGGCATGAGGATATTGTAATTGGAATATTTAACTCCTTGGGATCAGTGGCACTCATAGACAATGCAATTTTGAATATGACTAGACTTGTTTGTGCTAGATTTTGCATTTATACTATTCATGGCACTCAGGACATCCCTAATAGCATCAAGTTGAAGTCTAGATTAGGAATATGGGAGTAGAATATTGAAATGGAAATTTCTCTAGAAAAATGTTCCAAATGCAATGGTTGGGGACATTTGGCCCTGAGACTGTAAATTCAAGATCTCCAAGATGTATATGGTTGTAACAACGAATGAAGGAAAATAAGATAAAGGAAAAGGGATTATGCAAAGTGCAGCTGACCATAGGAAGTTTTTAAGAATCATACTGAAGGGTATAAGCCTCTTAGAATCCAATAAAGAGAGGAAATTATGATAACTCCAACTAAAATTGTTCTAGAAATGGATGAAGATGGTTTTACTTTGGTGGTCAATAGAAGGAGATCAAAAATCAATCTTGGTCTGATTCAAAGATAAGGGAAAAAAAGAAGGAAATACCAGCAAAAGACTCCCTATATGCAAGGAAGATAGAGTTATTTGCCTCTGCTAAAGGGATTGGCTAAAGTAGCAAAACTTACGGACAAGAAAAAATGGAGAATGGAAACAATGGAGAACAAAAAACAGTAGATTTAATCATGAAAGAAATAGAGGTGGATCAAATCCAAAAATAGAAGGGACAACAAGAAAAATGAAATATATTTTACTTTAATGGGAGAGAGGATGGCAGTAGATGATCTAATTAACCTCTCTTTGGATGAAATTATGAATGTTAAACAAATTCTAAACAAGGATATGGAAGATAAGAGAGAGGTATTAGCTCAAAAAAGCGGGGAACCCCTGAAATAATACTCTCAGGAAAAGGAGAAGTGGTTTCATCTGAAAAAAAGGGAAAATCCTCTAATGTAACTCCATCTAGAAACTGTGAAATCTCAGGGGGAGAAAACCTAATAAATTTGGAGACTCTTAACAGTAAACAAGGTAGACCAAATAAATTTGAATCAAGAAAAATATCTACTCATAAGGAAATAGACTCAGGGAAATAATCTTGTTTGGATCAGAAGGTCTTTAGGAAAAACAAACCCAATCTTAGAAAATGAATTACATCTCTTGGAATGGAAGATCAACAACCCTGCTAAATGGAGGGTTCTTAAAGACTTGATTAAAGGACAAAAAATAGATGTTTTAGTAGTTTAAGAAACCAAAATGAAAGATGATAATTTCCTAAATTCTTGTAAATTATTTTGGAAAAAATCTAAGGATTATGTTGTTAGTTTGAATGGGGCCTCTAGAGGAATAGTTTTGGTATGGAATCCAGTCATTTATGAGGGTACTCTGTTATTGAAAAGAGATTATCATATGGCTATGATGATGAGAAATTTGGAAAATGGTAAAATATGGGTATTATCCAACATTTATGCTCCTACCCTTTACAAAGAAAGGAAAAATTATGGGAGCATCTCCTTACTTTCAAAAATCATATCATTGGCTCTGATTGGATTGTGATGGGTGACTTTAATACCCCTATTTCTCCCTCAGAAAAGAAAGGGGGTTCCCATGAGTTTACTATCGGTATGGAGGATTTTAATGATTTTATTACAAACTCCCATCTCCTTGATATAGACTTAAAGGGTAGAAAATACACTTGGTCAAATAGAAGAGTAGGATCACAACTTATACAAGTGAGACTAGATAGAATTTTGGTCATGTCAAATTGGTTAAAATAGGATATATCCCTTTTTTCTCTAACAAGGATAGGGTTAGATCATAGCCCAATTCATTTTATGATTGAGAACCCTTCCGTAGAAGGAGAGCTCCATTTTGTTTTGAAAAAATGTGGCTCCATAGTGTGGAACTCAAATATATTGTTAATTAATGGTGGAATTTTAAGGTTTAGGTAACAATGATGTATTGATTAATTAAAAGCGTAGAATGTCAAAACAAATATTAAAGATTGGAATAAGAAGAGTTTTGGGAATATATTCTAGAAGAAAGTGGAAATTAAATCTGACCTACAAAATTTCCAAAGGTAGAATGAAATGATTGAATATGAAACTGATTTGGAAGACTATGAAAAGGAAATAATTATTCTTTCGGAATACCACAACATTTTAGTGAAGGAAGAAACCTTTTGGAGACAAAAATATAGAATCACTTGGCTCAAAGAAGGGGATAAAAATACTAGGTTCTTCCATCTGTCTACCCTCAAATGCGAAGTTTTAATCGAATTAATAAAATCAGGAAAAGAGAAGGGAATATCTTGGAAGAGAAGGAAGAAATAAAATAAGAGGCCATCTCCTTCTTTAAAAACTTGCTTACTAATCAATGTGTTCCTAACTTGGCTAAGGAGAAAGACTTCCTTAATTGCATTCCTTCTATGGTTTCGAAGAAGATAATATGATTCTCTCAGCAATCCCATCCATAGAGGAGGTTGAATTTACTATCAAACATCTCAGTCCATATAAGGCTCCTAGCCGGTGGTTTTCAATCTTTCTTCTTTCAGAATTTTTGGGATATTATTAAAAATGATGTTTACAAAGTTGTGAGAGAATTTTTCAGCGAAAAAAATTGCTTAAGGATATGAATTGTACTTTTCTTTCTCTTGTTCGAAATGTGGTAATGCTATGGAATTTAAAGACTTTAGACCTATAAGTCTTTGTAACACTACTTACAAAATTTGCATGAAAATCCTTGCTCTACATTTACAATTTATCCTTCCTTCTATCATATCAGAACAACAAGGAGGTTTTGTTTTGGGACGTCAAATTCAAGATGGGATCATTACTATCAAAGAGATGATCCACTCAGCTAAACTTAGTAAAAAGGCTTCTATGATTCTCAAATTGGATATGGCCAAGGCCTATGATAGGGTTTTGTGGAGTTTTCTTGATAAAATCCTTAACAATTTTGGATTTGACTCCTCCTTTTGGAGTTTAGTCAAGGCTTGTATTTCAAATGCTTGGTTCTCCATTCTTATAAATGGGACCCCATGTGGTTTCTTTCCTAGCACACAAGGTTTGAGGCAAGGGGACCCACTTTCCCCTTTTCTTTTCATAATCATGGCAAAAGCCCTTAGTAGAAGACTCAATGTGGAAACTAGTAATGGCTCCATCAAAGGGATATCTCCAGCTAGGGGTATGGAAAATGTGTCACATCATAATTTTTTTCAATGATACTATTTTGGTGGGAGAAGCATCAATTTCAGAAGCTAAGCAATTTTAAAAATCTTAGATGATTACATGGAGGTTTTGGGACAACTGGTGAATTATAGAAAAAGCTCAATTTTTTCCTTAACACTTTGGAAAGTCGATGTAAGAAGATAGCTGAAATACTAGAATGTGACTTTAAGTCCTTTCCAACCATTTATTTGGGTATGCCTCTTGGGGATAAGAGACCTCTTAGTGGAGAGTGGAATTTTCTTATTGAAAGATTCGAGAAGAAGCTTTGTGGGATGGAAAGAAAACTTGCTATCTCAGGATAGGAAAATCACTCTACTTCCAAGTTCCCTCCAAAGCCTCCTAATGTATGTAATGTCCCTCTATCAACTCCTAGGAAAATTGTGGAAAAACTTGAAAATATTCAAAAATGTTTCTTATGGAGTGGAACTGAAAGTAAAGATAGAATTCCATTGGTGGCATGGAATAGGGTCGTAAAACAAAAAATTATGGGGGCTAGGTCTTAGAGATTGGACTAAAATTAACAAATCCCTTCTAGATAAAATTGGATGGAGGCTAACTAAAGAAGATGGGTTGTGGACTATAATTTTAAGGAAAAAGTACTTGGATGGATGCTAATGATGAATGGTGGATATTTAAATAGGCTTCCTTTAATGGGTTAAGTATACAGAAATCTATTAATTGGGAGAAGGTAATTGTGGCAAAGGGTAGCAGATGAAAAATAGGTAAAGGTAATGAAATCTTCTTTTGGATAGACAAATGGGCTGGTAACTTTACACTTGAAGAAAAATTCCCCAAATATCAAAGTTGTTAGAAGATATATGTGGGGGAAAAATAAACAATTATATGTCTGATCCTGAGAGGTTTCAAACTTGGAAGTATATGGAATTAAAAAAGTAGGAATTTAGAGAACACATACATATTCTCAACGAATTATTACAAAACCATGTGTCTTATAACAATAAGGAACAAGATAGAATAGTGTGTCATAAAGAACAAAATGGTATTTTTTCATCAATTTATCTTATGTTTTATTCTTCGAGGAGGATATTAGTGAGGAATATCTATTAGTTGGCAAGATATGGAACAAGAATATCATTCCTAAGGTCAATAGTTTCAGTTGGTTTATGGTGATAAACAAGATTCTTATAGTCAAAAGCCTCACCAAAAAAGGTTTTCATATGGTAAATAGATGTGCTCTATGTGAAGAGAATTTGGAAACAGTCAACCATTATTTTTTTGAATTCTCTTTTTCTTTTCAAATTCTCTCTTCTATTCTAGGTATGTTCTTGGTTAACTGGGTTAGTCCTAAGGAGGTCCAATCTACCTGGAATCAATGGAAATGTCTATTCATAAGTCAAGGTCTGAAAAATATGTGGATAATGAGCCTTGGAAATCTGTGGTGGGAAATATGGAAAGAGAGGAACAAGAGGATCTTCAATGGTAAGAAACTTCCCAATAGGTTGATTTTTAATAAATGTTTACAGGATGTTAGAAAAAATTTATCTATCCTAAAGAACAAATAAGTGGAAGTTATGGATAGAGAACAACATATCATAAAGAAATAGAACTTATCCTATGACCCACATCCCAAAAAGAGTGAGTAATCGAAGAGAAGGGGTAAGATGGGCTACTCCTAGAGAGGGTTTTATCAAACTCAATTTTGATGGTGCCACCAAAGGGAACCCTAGTAAGGCTGGAGGAGGAGGTGTTTTTAGAGATGTTAAAGGTAAGTTTATCCTTTCATACTTATTTAACTTGGGCATACAATCAAATCATGTTGTAGAGGCATCGACAATGTTTTTGGGAGTTAAGCTTGTAGAAGAGAGGTTTCAGGTACCTAATCATTGAATGTGACTCTTTGAATATAATATTGTGTATGAAAGGAAAAAATTCCTTATTCTATATCTATCGAAGACTTCATTAAAAACACCAAAAATAAAATTTCCTCTTTTAATGAAATATATTTCCAACACATCTACCATGAAGGAAATAGACTAGCTGATTTATTTGCAAATAAGGGGGTGGAAGCTATAGATTTAAATGTGGTTGAGGAATTAACCAACTTGGAAGCTAAAATCATCCAAATTCTTGAAGGGGAATATGTCCCCAATGACATATATTCTTAATGATGACAGATAAAGGTGAAAATGCCTCCTGGATGACGCATCTAGATATTATGATCCCTAGACTCATGCCAAACTTTACTTCCAATCATCCCAAGGATTAGATTGAAAAGGAGAATCCCCTCATTTATTTGAATCATTCAAACAAGTGTTGTAAATGTAGCTACCATAATAGATAGGGTTTCTCTTCCATTGCAGGAAGAAGAGCTATAGGGGTAAAATGGGAGGAGACTTGAGTGCGAACTGAACCAAGCATGATCCCTGCAATGTCTAAGGAGGTGACGAAGTTGTTAGATAAGGCTGGCCTTATAGATTTTTAAAATTTTTGATGGTTTCGATGAAAGTTTTAGTGAAGTTGTGGCTAAAAATATGAATGAAGGCCATGTTCGGGTAGGAAATTTCTCATTTACTATCTCGCGAAAGTTTCTTGCTAAAGTAAAAGGCATGTCCCTGGAAGGAAGAATCATATTCAAACCTAATTCTAACTAAAACTTGGATATTGATAGCTTCATGCAAGGTAAGGATGCTCCTAAATCCTTCATAATGGTTATGCTAGAGAGTATTTTCCTCCACCTTTTGAAGAAATAACTCTATTAATCATGTTGTATATAACTATGGAAGGGAGATATAAAGTTATCTATGGATATCCATTTCCTATTTTTTATCATATTAGGAATAATAGACTCTAAAATTTACCCACTTATTTGTATATGTCTCTGGCCAAATCTATAACATAGATTGGGAAAGGAACTTTTACCCTTCTGTTGAATCAAAGGCTCATTAAATCTATGATAAAGATGGGAAAACCTCTCATTGGTAAAAATGAAAAAATTGGGGCTACTTCTGGGAACTCGAATCAAGAAAATTCAAGGAAAAATAATATCTTAGAAGCTAATGTGGTTGTCACTCGTATGAAGGAAATTGGGAAATTGGAGGTAAAAAGGACTATGTCAAGCCTTGCCAAAGAAAATTTTAAGAAGAAGAGTATGGAGAGTGTAGCTTCGGAACCTTAGGAGAATTTTAAATTTATCTCCTATTCAGGAAATGAAAGGAAGATAAATCAAACCAGTCTAATAGTAGTGAAGGGAATGAGGTTGGGAATGGTCGGAAGAACTACGAGGGAAAGAGATCCTAAAATATGGAATAAGCAATTGATATTTTGCATGATCTCAAAATTGCTCGAAGATTTTTTTCAAAGCTCAGGATACGATTGTCAAATCTAATGTCTTCCTAAAAGAATTTGAAAAATTTAGGATGGATACTAATATCAATAGACATAAAATTATCATGGTGTCAATTAATCTAAGGGAACTTCAAGAAAAATTTGATAAACCCATGTCTATTATATTTAGTAAACTACCTAAGAACGCAAAATGAGAGATGTTTGTCTATGGAGAAAGATATGCTGAAAATGAAGGAGATTATTTTGCAGATTAGGGACGTTCACATCCTCAATTTCAAGAGAACCATTCACCATCTTAAATTACTGGTAAAGATGATTCACTCCATGGAAATTGTGAAGAAAAAATAAAAGGATGGTTCTGGGCCTAAAGTGGAGATAGCTGAACTGGATTATCAATACTAGAAATCTACAATTGCCGTTTGGTCAATGAATGGAATGGATACATGCACATTGTGGGAGAATTTATTAAAGAATGACTGGTACTAGGCCTTTCTAGAAGACTAGATATATTATTTTGGTTAATGTTGTTAGTTTCTTGGCTCTTGTTGTTATTTATGTTACTTTTGGTCTTTAATTTTTGTTTTTGATCCAAGGCATGTAATTCTATTTTTGGTTTTGGTGGGGCTTCAATGGATACTCCCTTGGACCTTTTATCTTTCTAACTATGTACGGTATATATGGTCCCCTAAACCCTCTTTTACCTCTTATAAAAAAAATATCTAGTCTATTGTTATTTATATCTATCCTTTGGCTTGTGTTTCAAAGTATATTAAATTTATTTATTGTTATTGTATGATGTGTATGAGTCATAACGACATATTTTAAATCCATTATGTCATTTATATAAAATATTAAAGGTTGATATCCTATAGAATGGATAATGGATCAAATCTACCCCTTTTTCATTGTGTTTTCCCCTTTTTCTTTGATCACGGGGAGAGTGGTCCCTTCATACTACGGTGTATCACCATTCTCGTCAAATTTTAGAATTATTTCACGTTAAATTTGTAGATGATTTATATTAGAGTAATTTTCAATCTATATCTTTTAAGTAGAGGATATAACATTATTGGATAGGTTTATCTTAAGGTTTAAGGTCCCACACCTTGTAGATACTCCCATTGTTATCACCGAGACCTTTAGACACTAAATAATTTCCTAAATAAGAAGGGTTCACACAATTATTTACCAACAATTGTTGGCATGCCCATTCAAACATACATTTCTATTTTTATCAATCTTATGAGGTTTCTCGGTATTCTCATTAGTGTTCTTGTAAAATTCAGCTAAGTTTTGGTGTTTTCTTAACTCTTATTTAGTTATTAAACCTAATTTTTAAAACACTTAGTGACTCTAATGTATTTTTTTTTAAATAATATTTCCTTGGATATGATGAGAAGGATAACCATAAGAAGTAGAGCTACTAAATGGCATGTTGGGATCTTGCAAATTTCTACTAAAAAGGATATTAGTAGGTCTCTGCAAAAATATGAGAGAACCATAAGTCTAATAAATTCATCTATACTCCCCACCTTATTTTCATTAATAAATCATATAAGGAAAAATCAGCACTTAAATATGATGTATTTAAAGAATCATGATTTTCTATCCTTTAATGTTGATATACCTTTTCTTTAAACATGTCAAAGGACCTCCTAGGTGATGCTATAAAAATCATTCCCTATTTTAGAGATGAGAAACAAGATAATCCTACTTATTTCCTTAGAGATATCACCCACCTATGCTTAGTTCACCACATAACCCAAATAAATGTTGTAATCAAAGTCTTGGTAGCTTCTTTGAAATGAAAATCCTTGAGATGGTATGAATTTGGAGGATATTAGTGAGATAATTTTCAAACAAGAGTTATTACCTATCTTATTTATAGCAGTTAACAAAAATAAATAGGCAATCTAGTATGAATATACATAATTTTAACTACATATTACAAAATTATTTGGATAGGATCCCACTTTTACTAAAGAATTCTTCACATTTATCTTTCTTGTACTATCTAAGGGTCTCTAAATTATGATATAGATATTACGACCCAATCTATGTGAGGTGTATAATTTCCTTTTGAATTTGATATTACAATCAAAGAAAAGAAAAACTCGATCCAAGTTAATAAGGTATCTATAAGTCCCTCATGCCAATATTCCCATAGTAAACACCTAATCTTACAATCAAACCCAAACCTATTGTTGTATATCCATTGGAAACTATTGTGAATAACTCAACTAAAGAGTTAGATGAGTTTAAGTTCATGCTAATAAATTTTGAAAATGAAGCAAACAATTTGAAAAGGAAACAAGCCCTACCCATTCAAAGTACTTAACAACCATAAAACCCATCCTACTAACCCACTATAGCATATCCTCAAAACTACATCATCCCTGTAAGGCCTATAAATAAGACATACACATCTCCTATTAATCCTAATACAACAATTCTCCCTTACAAAATAACATTTCTAAAGATAGAAGATGGTGTTATCCTTTCTCCCAACCCAACGACTTTAATATTTACCTCATGGATTAGTGACACAAGCCTTAGTATTCTAGAATAATTTTATGCATCCCAAGTGAATGTATGCTCCTTCAACATCATCTACTTTAGCAGCTAGTGAGATTCTGGTCTCTTTGGAAAGAGAGGAAGATTTTTATGCCACCGAACAAGCCGATGGAACTCACCAACCAAAAGTGATATGTTATTATAATAAAATATAAAATAAGGGACTCTTGGAGACATAATTTTAGGATTCTATAGATTAGGTGACATTTGTTTCAAAATGAGAAAGTTTAAAAATAGTATAGGTCTCACCTCAACAGTCCAAGAGAAATAAGGTATTTATAGTTCCATATAAACTTATCATTAAGAAATCAAAGAAATATATGGATACTCAAAATTCACTAAGAGTTGTATAAAACCCCTTGATATTGGTGAAAAATAAAAATTTATCCCAATGGAATGCTTTGATAGTTCTAACAAATATGGATCTATCACAAGAGGGGTTAAGACAATTTAAGATTCTTCCAAAAATCATTAGGAGGTAATTCCAACTCAGAAAATTTATATCAAGTATAATTTGAGTAACAAAATTTATGCTCCTAAAACCCTCCATTTTACATATCATTACTAATTAGTAAATATTTGGTCCATAACTATATAATTGATTATGGGGCTAGTAGCAAACTCTTACCCAAACATGTAGTCGATACACTTGGCTTGAATTATATCCTTATTATCAAAGGTGTTGTGCATCTATATGGTACTTATATGAATAATGTGGTTGTCATAAAAACCTTAATATAACCCTAAATTATTTATTTATTTTCAATATCCCTCAAGATATTTCATTTATAGACCTTCCCCATGTATTTGTTTTATTTTTGTCTAGATATTTTAACACAAAAGTAGAGGGATATCTAGCATCCGAATAGTATGTACATTTTTAGGCCTCAAGAGTGCATTACAACATTATTTTATGTGAGATGAAGTGGGAGTAGGAGTAGGAGAGGGAGAGTGGAGGTTGTCAAAAACCAAATGTGTGGGAAGCTGTTGCAAGACATAGGATACCCTCAGATTGAGAAGCTATAGATAGGGGTCCCACAACCTTAGCTGGGAGAAGGTAAAGTATCATTTCCTCTTTCTTCGGATGACAAGATTTTGGGTTGTAAGGTTATTATGGATCAATATTTCAGTATGACTATTCAAACTGTTGATAAGAATGGACTATTAAATTTTTTTATTCCAAATGGGCTAGCTGAAAAAGATAAATCTCGGATGGAGTTTTCCTTGGTAAATTTTATGGGTCTAGACCTAATGTTGAGTGGTTCAGGGAATTGGCTCGAAGGAAGTGGACAATAAAAGGGTTGATGAAAATTGATTCTTATGTAAATGGGTTTTTTTATAATATTTTTTTGCAATAATGAAGATTGTAAAAACATACTTCTTAGGGGGCTTGGTTTTTGGGAAGATCCAGTCTGTTAGTTTAGAAATGGAGTCCAGGATTTGATCCTTATAATGAAACACCTGATGGGTTTCTGTTTGGGTTAAACTACCTAGGATCCTAATGGAGTTTTGGAGGAGGAAATTCTAATGGCTATTACTAATGTGATATGGTTATTGATAATTTTTAATCCAATTATTAGGGCATGAACAAGGTTAATGTATGCTTGGTTTTGTGTCAATGTTAAATTAGGGAGTTTTAAAGAAAAAATTAATTTAATTGGAATTGAGTTTTGAGGTTTGGAAACAAAAAATTGATTACGAAGCTTCACCTCTTTTTATTCGAAATGTTGGAGGATGGGGCATGAACAAAGACAATGTAAGGAAGCTAAGAAAGGAAACCACAAGTTTATTCGATCTGGAAGAAAAAAAAAAGGAGGTGGAAAATAAACAAGGTTTTTCCTTAGTAAAATTTGATTTCAATGTGTTATAAATAGAAGAACTTATTATTCAACAGATTGTTCTAGATCAGGAAATAGAAGAACCTGTTCTTCAATAGATTGCTTTGGATCATCTTCAACCTATTAATGAGAAAATATCCCCAGATCTATATCAGCTCAAAAGTGAAAGTCAAGATAAGAATCATGATCCAGAGAGTTTTTAAGAATAAGGCTAGTTCAAGTAAGGAAATTCGTAATTAGGAAGTACTTATAGAGGTTTCTCAAGAGAAGGTTCAAGAAAAAAGAGGTGATGAGTCTACAAAAGAAAAAGATGTTCCTTTGGACTTTGAGGTTGTGCCTTGTTCTTTTAATCTAGAAAATAATATGGAAGATAAAAATATCAATACTAGGAGTGCTCAGAAACAAGAGAAACTTAAGGAAGACTGTGGAAATCCCTTTGCTAAAAGAGGAAATATATCAAATAGGGATAGAAGGGAAAAAACAATGGCAAAGGAAATTGACTCAGGTAGGCAACACTCTATTGAACAGAGCATCTCTCCAAATAAGTTTAAATGAAGCTCATTTCTTGGAATATAAGGGGTTTAAATAATCCCAATAAACATAGTATAATGTCACATTTTAGAGAAAAATCCCAATAAAAATATATTTTTTGATACAAGAAACTAAGATGAAAAAGGAAAAAATGAATGATATTAAGAATAAGTTGTGGTTTGGTTTGGATTTGCAATGTGTGTCTTCTTTGGGGGCCTTGGGAGGGATTGCTACTTTATGGATTTCAAAGGATAGAGAAGGCTTGGTTATTTGTAATTTGTCTCATCACCTTGCAATTTGTTTACTAGTAAGGTGAATGGTTTGGTGTGGATATGCTCTAACATATATGCTCCCAATTCATTGAGTGAAAGAAGGAAGTTGTGGGTAGAAATTGTGCAGTTTCGATCTCAACATAAGGATTTGGATTGGATGATTGGAGGGGATTTTAATAATCCTTTAAGCCCTGATGAAAAAAAGGAGGATCAAATATGTTTAGTGATAACATGACAGACTTTGCTGATTTTATTGCTGACTGCAATTTGGTGGATGTTGAACTAAGGGGTGGGAATTTTACTTGGTCCAATAGGAGGATGGGAGATGAACTTATCCAAATTAAGTTAGATAGGGTGCTTATCAATCCAAGTTGGTTTTTGGTTCTTGGTGGTTCCCTCTCTTCTCTACCCAGAATAGGGTCAGACCATAGCCCTATTTGTTTTCAATATAAAAGTAGTTTGGAAGTTATTGGTAGACCTTTTAGGTTCTTTAAAATGTGGTTACTTCATCCTTCTTTAAAGGAGGAGATTCAATCTTGTTGGCAAGTTATTGTTAGAGGTAAATCCATGTTCAAACTAATGGTTAAGCTAAAAAATGTCAAAGCTAGAACAAAATTTGGGAATAAGGAAATTTTGGTAACATTTTTTCCCAAAAAAAAAAAGTTGCTGAGGATTTAAAGAAGATTGAGGAAGTTATATAAAGTGGGAACTATGATCAGGAAATAAAGAACAAAGAAAGAGGGTTTTTGGTGGAATATCATAATTTGGAAGCTAAAGAGGAATCATATTGGAAACAAAATTTGAGGTCTTTATGGTTAAAGGAGGGAGATAGGAATACAAATTTTTCCATCTTACTACTTCTATTCATAAACAGAGGAATACTATATTGGAGATGGAGGATAGAAGAGGAGTGAAATTGAAGAATCAGGTTGAGATATCAAATGAATTTATAAGTTTTTTCAGATATTTTTTATCTGAGGGAGGACAGTCGAGATCTTATCAAAGAGAGTAAAATTGTTGATTTTTTTCAACTAGTTATCACTCATCAGGAGAATGCTTTGAGTTGGTGAAAATCCCCTCTTCTCAGGAAATAAAGGAGGTTGTTTTTATTTAGAAGGGGATAAGTCTCCGGGGCCTAGATGGGTTCTCTACATTTTTCTTTCATGAATTTTGGGATATTGTGCATGAGGATGTTGAGGAAGTTGTCCAAGAATTTTTTAGGAATGGTAAGTTATTGAAAGAAGTTAACAGTAATTTTATAGCCCTTGTGCCAAAGATTCTAGGTGTTGGTAAGGTTATTGACTTTAGACCTATTAGCCTCTGTAACACAGTTTATAAAATTATTACTAAGATAATTTCTTTTAGGATCAAGGATTTGTTGAATGGTTTTATCTCTCCAAATCAGGGAGCATTTGTTAAAGGTAGACAGATCCTTGATAGTGTTATCACAATTCATGAAACTATTCATTCTGTGGATGTTTCTAAGAGGGAGGCAATGTTGTTAAAACTTGATATGAACAAAGCTTATGATAGGGTATCATGGAGATTTATGAGAATTATTCTACAAAGGTTGGGATTTCATGAACACTTTATAAAATTGATTATGGAGTGTATTACTACTCCTAAATACTTTGTCCTTATCAATGGTAAGTCTGAAGGTTTCTTTTCTTCAGGAAGGGGTTTGAGATAAGGGGATCCTTTGTCTCCCTTCCTCTATATCATTGTGGTGGAGACTTTAAGTAGAATTTGTGCTGACCATAGGAAAAGAAGGATTCTTAATGGTTTAATTATTTCGAATGGGTTTGATCCTATAGCTTTGCAAAAGTTTTTGGATGATAATTTTCTTTTGGGTAAAGCAATTATCCGTGAGTATTACATTCAAGGAGAGTCACAGGTCAGCTCATAAAACTTTAGAAAATCTCTATAATTTTCTTGAATGCGGATGTTGAAGTTCAAAATAGAATTGTAGCTATTTTTGAGTGCCCAATCATCTTGTTACCCTCTTCATATTTGGGTATGCCCCTATTTAAAGGAAGGATGGTTTTATAAAGTTGGAATTCTCTTGTTAGTATATTTCAAAAAAATTGCAACTTGAAAAAGGGACTTTATTATCACAAACTAGAAAAATACAACTCATTCAAATTTCTTTGCAAAGTATTTTGATTTATCTTATGTCAATCTTCAAAATGTCTATTAAGATAAGAATGGTGGTTACTCAGATTCAGAGGAGATTTATTTTGTCGGGTACTAAATCGAAGGATATAATTCCCCTTATGGCTTGGGATAGGTTCACCTTGCCTAAAAAAGTGGGAGGTCTAGGTTTGAAGGATTTAAATAGTATAAACAAGGGTCTAATGGCTAAAGTTTGGTTGGAGGATTCAGAATGAGGATGGTTTGTGGGATAAGATTCTTAAAGAAAAATATTTTCATGATGAGAGCTCATTTTATCTCAAATGACATCATACATGAAGGATCTTGTTTTTGGAACATTTGACTAAGTGTAGGGGCTTGCTGATGAAAGGAAGTAAATGGGAAATAGGTGATGGTAATAGGATAAAATTTTGGTAGGATTGGTGGCTTAATGATGAACCCTTATTAAATCAACTGATTTGGAGAAATGTTGCAAACCATTTCATATCTACTATTGGCAGTATTTTGAGAGACTATTGGATTAGAACAGATTAGGGATGGTCTTGGAGATCTCTTCAATGGGAAGGTGAGGAAGAAGACATTAAGGAGGCTATTCAAAATCTTAATATTAATTTGAGAGGGGTGTTTATTCCTTCAAGGCATAAATCAAATGTGCTTATATGGGCAGGGACTAAGCATGGTGAGTACTCTATGAGATCTGGATATGGAATAGCTCACAATGGTCCTCAACCAAATTCATGGTGGAATTATCTATGGGACAAGACTCTCATTCTAAGGTGAATTTATTTTTGTGGCATGTTATACAAAAAAATCCTTACAATTGATAATTTGTAGGTCAAAGGTATGATGATTCCTAACAGGTGCATCCTATGCAAATCTGATAATGAAACTATTCTACATGTGTTTCTCTAATTCCCCTTTGCTAAAAAAAATTAATCTAAAATCTTGAGATTATTTAAGGTCTCTTGGATTTTTCCAAAGATTTTTCCTAATTGGTATGAATAGTGAATGTTTCTTTTTTCATCTAGGTGTTTGTTAAAACTTGGAAATTAGTTTTCCTCATTTCATATGGGGCATTTGGGTTGAAATAAATCATAGGATTTTTTTGGGAAACACAAAAAGTCTTCTGATATGGTGGGGAATTTGATTTTGGGAGCTCGATTATAATCTTTCCATTACTAGATTTAAGTAGGAAAAAATGTCTCTAATGGCAAAAAGGAAATTATTCAAGCTTTAGGGATTGGTAAATGTGTTCAATAGGGTTTGGTGGTAAAGAACAATGTCAGGGTAAATGTGAAGTGGGAAAACCTAATATTGGTTAGTTGAAACTAAATTTTGATGGTGCAAGTGAAAAGTAGTTTGGGTTTAGTAGGTGTGGGAGGTATAATTAGGGATGAAAAGGTCTTTTATTTTTGGCCTATGTTATGCCTATTGGTAATAAAACCAACAATTATGCTAAGGTGTTTGTTGTTTTATATGGTCTAAAATGGGCTAATCATCATCAAATTAGAAATATCTATGTGGAAGGGGATTCTTTGTATATCATTAATGCAATACAAGGAAAATCTAAACATCATGTTAATTTAAATCCCATTATGGAAGAAATAAGGGATTTATTATTAAATTTTGAGGAGACTTGTTTTTCACACGTGTTCCATGAAGTGAATGCTTGTGTGGACACGTTGGCAAGTTTTGGGGTATGAGATCATCATGATCACATATGGCTTGATGAGGTGGATCTTATGCCATGACTAGGGTTTTCCTTCATGATGAAAAGTGAATTTATTGTCAAGTGTGGGATTAGGATTTGTGCAATCCTTGTTATCATTTCCAAATGTGTGGGCTCACAAATCTACTTTTTATCCCTAGTTTGGAAATATACTAGCTGCATTTTTTTCTAGTTAATGCGGGTTTTTTAAAGGTTTTATCATCATGGGTGGTAACAGAGTTAGGGTGGAACCTTCTTCCTATATAGCTTTGGAGAGGGATATGACAATTTGGGACATTCTTAAAAGTGGGGGAGTTACTCACTTTTTTCAGAAGCTTCAAGGCCATGATGAGAATATTTTGAAGGATTTTGCATAGGCCTGGAATAAAGGGGTGGTCACTATGCATGGAGTAAGCCTTCTGGTTTTGAAGGATTTTATTGGGAAAGTTACCAACATGGACTGTAATGGGTGTAAGGTATTTAAGGATAAGAATAGGTTTCAAGAGGAGGATGTTTTCAATTTTCTTGATGCAGATGAGAAGATTGTTCATATGGAAGATGATATTTCCCATAAATCTCTTCCGTGGCATTGGCCAGAGGTATGTTTTATCATTATGAAGTATTTAACACTCGATGGGAAATAAAAAAAAGCTTATATCAAAAATTCATCCTATTAAACCACTTCCGTAGGAATAGGAAGGTCAGAATTCCATTCTACTTATTTAATTCATTTAATATGTCGGTGAAATATTTTAAAGAAAAAAATGTGGATGTGCCATTGCATCAAGGGTTAATTCTATTATTGTTCAAATTTGGTACTCCTATTCCTGCAAATAATGTTGGAATTAAGTTTGGGGATGATTGGGAAGAACATGTTAGTTTGGCTGATAGATGTAAGCTTATCGCTTTGAAAGATAGGGAAAAGAAGGAATTGGATGCGGATTTTTCTCTTGGTTTTCTTGTAGAAAAAAATAAGGAGATGAGTACGGAGGAAGGGTTGAATGATGCCAATGTGTTTGTTAATTTTCTTTCCTAGTAAAATTAAGAGTCTTGAAGACATGGTGAATCGGATGAAGGTCGAGAATAAGAGTTTAATTAGAGGTTCCCAACATCATAGTGTTGAGATTATGATGCTTATCAATAGGGTGGATGTTCTTCAGGAGATGGTTGCGATAGAGAAAGGGAAGAAAAGAATGATGTATGTCAGAAGCTCAGATGATGATGATGATGGTTCTAGGAAGGAGGTGTTTGCAGGTCAAAGTTCAAGGACTTTTGTTAAAATTATTTGAGTTGTTTTTTTCAGCTCTATTGCTGACTTCGATGTCTTACGTGTATACGTGGTATTTTTGGTCTTGTTTGCTTGGGCCATGTTTGTTTTTTATTTCATATCTTTACGATTGAATGTCTCCTTGAATTAATCCATGTTTTTCCTTTTTGTTGGGTTATTTTTATATATGTTTTTTGTCGTATATGATATTTCAATGTAATATCTTCATGTATATGGCCCTTGGAGCCTTTTCCAAAAATTTATCTATAAAAAACAATCGTTTAGATGGAATTACATGTGCCTTAAGAGTAAGTATTATACTAGAATCATGATTAAAATTTATCCAATTACCCAATTCCATGTGGAAACATATTATCCAAATCTAATAGATATAAATTGTGTCATAGCCTTTGAAATTAACATATTATAAGATGACCATTAACCTTTTGAAATGATACCTAAAGTGTTTGATGAAGACATATATGAATCAAAGAACAAATCATGGAGTTATAATCCTTATAAGGCATTTAAGAAGATGGGAATTAGAACAAATTAATTAATGGATGAGGATAATTTCATCCCTAGACCACTTTTTGGAAAAATAATTTGTCACTAGGACAAATTAGTTGATTTTCACCAATTCTCTAGGACTAAGTGCCTCCTTATTGAAGGGGAGGTTCCCTTATTATATATGAATAAAAAACAACTCTTAGCTAGCTAATAGGTGGGATCTAACAGGAACACTCCACTACACTTGTGGAAAATAATTTCAAGTTTTTGAAAGGGAGGGACTTATAAGGAAGCTGAAAGGTTATATATGAGAATTTAGAGAGAGAATTAATATTGCAAGTAGGCTAAATCAGATTCTTGGAAGTATTAACCGAGAGATATGTCAATACACAACTATAAATAACAAATAATTTTCTAATTATATAAAAAAACTATAAGAAGAAAATCTCATTCATTCATTCATCTAGAAAATTTAAAACACCCTTCTTGATTGACATGTTTACAAAGCTGTAAAATGAGAGAGAGAGAGAGAGAGGAAACATATGGAAAGGGAAATAGAAGAAGTGCTATTTTTTATTTGTTATTTTTAGTTATCTACTCATGAACTTAAAAATTTGATAATCCCTTGAAGTGAGGAAGTCATGACATTATATTTTTCAAAAGAGACTCTTCACCTACCCCCCACATGTCTTTTCACTCGTATTTTACAACTTGTGACTTTTTGCATTCCTAGGAAAGAAATTAAGTCCCATTTTATTAATTAAGGGAAACTTATTACAATTTTCAACTATAGTCACATCTTAATGAATAAGACAAAAGTGAATAACATGAAAATGAAAAGTGCAACCCCCTAATGAAGAAATAGAACATGAAAGAAGAGAGGAAGGGGGTGGGGAAGAGAGAAAGGAGAGAAATGAGAGAAGAAAGATGCTTTGATGAAGCTAATACTCAAGTTATTGATGGATATTCATCTGATGATGGAATTTTGGAAATTTCATATGGAGATATATCAATCCCTTTGAATTCCTTTCTATACTAAGCCACTTTGTAGGAGCAACCTTATTAGATTATGGAATGTGATCAAATCTTAAGGACTTAACCCAATTTTGAGAGAGAGCATTGATGTTCTTACATTCCATGAACCATAACTGATGATCCTTTGTGGTGTTTATTATTTTGACACTTATCTTAGAAATATACTCTAGTGTGTATTCATTTAAGGAAAATGGATGTCCAACCTCCTTGACAATATATTCAAATGGCTTAAGTAGATCATCCACTGAAGTGTTCTCATCCACTACTGGTACTCCAAGTTTCTATATCTCAACATTGACATCCTCGTATAAATAAAATTCACCAAGAGAACATTTTATAATTTCATAACCAACAACAAGAGTTCTAGCCCAGATTTGAGACAAGTCTTTAGATTGAGAATTGAATACCTTCTTGCTCACTAGTCGAGAAGAGTTGAATTTTTCCATCTCAATAACTAGTGTGGTCCTAATTCTTCTCTTATTTTTCAATTCCTTCTCTTTTCATCTTTATTTTCATGGAATTTTCAATCATGTACTTGAATAATGAAAGGAAATCAGTAAGCAAAATTTTACCTTTCTCCATAATATTACTAACCCATTTATAATTTTCTCTTCCTTGAATGGTGAAACATTGTGTTTTTCTTAAGGATTTTGGGTCAAAGTTACTAATGGGAGTAAATTCCTCAACCAAGAGAGAAGGAATGGAATTTGGGTCCATCAATGTCTCCAAATACGAGGTGAGGTTCCTTAAATGATCTTCCAATTGATCAATTTTCTTCTTATACTTCTGATTTATTGTAAGAAGGCGAGTGGAATATTCCTTGAATAGGTGAGAATCTCCCTCACATGTTTCTAGTCATGGAGGAATGATGTTGATATCATAATTAGATGGGTCCATATCACTGATAGGATTGATTATTTTAGACCAAGCTACCTCTACGTATTGAATCCCTGAAGTGCGGTGAAAAAACAAGAGGTTTTTTTATCTTTCTTTCCTTTATTTTCTTTCACCATTATGGATATAGCCTATAAATATGGGATCACCACTTTTTGGACCACACAGGTCTCTCCTCTAATCATATCCTACACCCATGCGGAGGATTGATTTATTTCATGTTCAATGTTGCATATGATGACAATTTATTTTGTTGGTTGAGAAGGTGCATCTTGAGTTGGTTGAATAGGTGTCGTTGCAGAAGAAGAAATGCTTTAAGTGATTTGAAGGTTTGGTGGCTAAGGTAGGTTAATTTCACCCTATTATATATCTTATATAGGCTCTTGAGACTCTCTTACACTCTTTTGTGTCCTCTTGTAATGAGTCAATAAATATTCCATTGATTTTATTTTGTGATCCTTTTCGGAATGGGAAAAACTTGAAACTTTATTAGATGCCTTCGATGTAGAGAGGGGAGGTGTATGTTTCTTGAAATTTTAGATACCTATTGACTCAATGAATGTAGATATATTATTATTGAAACACTCTATTGATATCAAAATAATTGCATCTATCCATTCATTGATATCAACTAGTTCTTGGATGCTCCAAGAGACTTTTAGGAGAGGTGAAGATTTGATGGGTTGATACTTAGGGTTATGCAACTCGGTTCCATCACCATAAATTCACTTCTTGAACCAATAAAAACTAAACTTACTATTTCTCCCTACCATCATCCTCGAGATGATCCCTTTCCCTAACTTCAAGATCATCAGGATAATTCACCCAATAGTCCTCAATTTGTGAAACATGGTGCAAGTCGGGGATATAAAACATATCAGGAGTGCTCTAAATTTCAAATATGGCTCTTAATGATCCGTAAACTTCTTCTTTGGAACTCTATGAATCAAAAAAATATGATGTTATACTTTCAACATCGGAAAATGATATATTTTCTTGAAAAATTAGAGCCTTATGTAATGATTATATAGTGTTATAAAAAGGAAATTGTAGAGAAGGAAATAATTAAAAACTTCAATCACTAAAAATTTTATACTCAAAACCTCCAATGGAGAAAAACTAGTTGGAAAGGAAACTGCTCTTTCTTCCCACTTTTATTGGTCTAATATATATAATTAAATATTACAATAAGTATGAAAATAAGAAATAATGTAAACCTTCTCTCTAATTACGTGATTTCTTTGTTTCTACACCTTGCTCCTATAATTCCATTCCAGCACTGAAGATCTTGTTCACTACTCTCATTAAACTCTACTTCTTGATCTCTCTGGATCTTTGAATGCCCATTCTCTTTCTCCTTTCATGAATTTATAGGCCTTCCCATGTCCTCTCATGCACTAGAGGATGTGAAAGGGTATGGAAGGGGAAGAGACATAGTCGGGCGCTTCAAACTCACGTCCATTTGCTTTCCATTCTTCTTTTCTATTCGAAAGTGTCAGGACTGTCACTCTTAGCAGACCATCGGTCTTAGGACCACCGCTCTGGCTGGGTGGTGGTTTCAGAACTACTGCCCTTACAGGGTGATGGTTCCTTCCAAAACCTTTGTTTACCTCATTTTATTCATTATTCTTATTTCTCCTTCTTGGTGATGATGGAACTGATGAAGTGGTGTGTTTTTCTGGATCCCTATGGATCATACCTCTCATACTTAGGAGGATTATTTTCCAACAAAATCTTAGTGGGGAGTGGTAGAGGAATCAACTCCCTCTTGTGCTCATTTGAGTACCACTGGGTTTTCCTTGGTGTCTTCTCTCGTCCAACCTGCCAAGACTCTTGTGGATCTCTAGTTTGTTTCTCCAGTGCTACATCCTCCTCCAATTTTCCTTGAGTAAAATCCTCTTTGGAAGGAAAATTTTGTATCTTTCCTTCTTTTTCATGCATAGATGGCATTAGTGGATGTGAGCTCTTGTAACTTGCTATCACCTGCATCTGCATAAAGTATGGCCTGAAGGTTTCTTCTCCAACCTGCTCATGTATGGTGAAATAAAATATTATAGAGGTTTAGTCCTTTCCTATCTTTGTCTCTTGAGATGGATTGGCTAAATCCTCTCCAAGTATGCTATTTTTATAGTCACCACTGTTCCTTGTATCTCATATTCTTCTTACTACCCCATGGTTAGGTCCAGTGAATCCGTAGTTAGACATGGTGACTGCATAGTGGAAGTTTGTTTTATTCCTTGAATGATAAGTTCTTGTGGTGGCTTCTTTTGCAAAAACTGACAAGTGTTATCCAAATTCTCCATCCTTTGGTCAGAAATATTCATGCTCTCACAACCATTTTTCTTTTCTTCCAATGAAAGAAAACAAAATTGATGATTTTCCTTAATAAGTCTTGGTGCTTGCTTGGCAATTACCATAGCCTTCTTTGATTTTCTTTGGTGTGCCTAGATGTTAACTGACTTTGTCCTTAACCCATCTATACCAGTTCTCCCTCCTTGTGAACACAACATCCTTGGCATACAAGTAAGGACTTCCGAAGACAATGTCAAATGCATCAAGTGGAATAATATCATCCTATAGTACATCTATGTATTAGGTATTTATCCCAAACTAAAACTTACACTTCCTTGTAACTTTTATTTCTACACCCTTCTTCACACATCCTAGTGTGTATGAATTTGGATGCGCATAAGTCTCTAGAACAATTTATTCTACAACCGCATCGAAATCAAATTTGACGGAGAACCAAAATCTACTACAACATTTACCTTAGTCTTCTTGATTTGGATTTCGATTTGAAATAACTTACCCACCTCTTCTTATTTTCTACCCTATACATGTTAGTGGCAATACATCCCAACCTTTCATCTACATCTAAATCATCCTCAATGTCCATCTCTCTTTCTATCTTCAGAGTGGCCATGGATTTCTTGGAATCCTTGGTTTAGTGCTTTGGGTGTAATTCTGGATGTAGCTTCCAACATGTGGCATTAGTATGTCCATTTACATCACAATTCTTTAAAAAATATTAGGATATTTACAAGTATGCAAAGCAATAGTGGCATGTTTACCTTTCCATTTACCTCTACTACTTGTCTTCCCTTGTTCTTTATCCTATTGTTCTATTGATCAGTCTCCCTTTGGCTTTATTTCTCCTTGCTTCTTCTCATCATCAATGTAGTATGATTTTATACAAGCTTAATTGAGATCCTTTGGCTTCATGGAGATTACCTTACTCTAAAGGTGAGTGTGAAGTCCTCCCAAATAATTGGTTAGAATGTCCTCATCCTCCAAGTCAATATTAAGCAACATGGTTTGTCTCCAAAATTCCATAGTGTAGACTTGCATGCTTTGAACACTACCATGTCTAAATTACTACCACTTAATCATCATGTCAGTATTATGGCCAATATGAGAGAAGTTATCTCTAATCAATTCTTTAAAACCTTTCAAGTATTGACAATAGGGACGTTTTTATTCTCACAAGTGGTTAGATGGGTTTCCCACCAAACCAGAGCATGACCTTCCATTTTGATACGTGCAAAGGTGATCCTTCTTTCCTCAATGACATTATGCACACTAAAGTAGACATCTAATTGTTTTATCCATTTATCCATTAATTATACATCTACTTTTCCTTCAAAATTCTCTATTTCCACTTTCCTTTCAACTTTACAAGGTTTATGTGGATATTTTACCTTCTCGCTTATAATTGGTGTCTCTTAATGATCTTACCATTCTTCCTCTTCATGGATATTTCTGCTACCAAAATTTTTGGCTAATGCTCAAACCACCGAGTCCACTAAATCTTTCTTAACCGAAGCCATATTTTTCAGATCTATAATCTCTTCTTCTTTTCTATGCAATCTATCCATCATGGTCTCTAGCATCTCGACTCTACACACCAAGTTCTCTTCCTCCATTTGAGTTTGAATTCTCTATTTCCACTTCTTTGTAGAAATATCTAGCTCACAAGGTAAAAATTCTACACCTTTGGACCTTGTCACTATCAGATAAAATCACAAGAAATATTCGAATACCACAGTTCTGGATATATAATAAGCTATGATACCAAATTGATCCATAAAATTCTTCTTTGGAACTCTACAAATCACACAACTATGTTGTTCTAGTTTCAACTTTAGAAAATGACATATTTTCTTGAAAAATTAGAGCTTTATGACTAATTATCTAGTGTTATAGAAAGGAAATTGCAGAGAAGGAAATAATTCAAAACTTCAATCACTAACAATTTTATCCTGGAAACCTCCAATGGAGGAAAACTAGTTGGGAAGGGTAACTGCTCTTCATTCCAAATTTATTAGTCTAATATAGATAATTACATATTACAATAAGTATGAAAATAAGAAACAATGTAAACATTCTCTCCAATTACTTACTTTATTTGTTTCTACACCTTGCTCCTACAATTCCATTCCAAAGATGAAGATCTTACTCACTACTCTCATTAAAATTTTCTTCTCTCTTTTGGATCTTAGAATTCCCATTATTTTTCTCCTTTCATGCATTTATAGGCCTTCACATGTCATCCCATGCACTATAGGATGTGAAAGGGAATGGAAGGGTAATATACATGGTTAGGCACTTCAAATTTGCATCCATTCGTGTTTCATTACTATTTTCTATTCGAAAGTGTCGGGACCACCGCCTTGAGCATGTCGGCGGTCTTAGGACTTTCACCCTAGTAGGGTGGCAGTTTTAGGACCATCGTCTTTACAGGAAGTGGTTTTGAAACCGTCACTGCATAGAGTAGCGGTTCCTTCCAAAACCTTTGTTTAACTCATTCTATTCACTTTTCTTGTTTCTCCTTCTTGGTGCTAATGGATTTGATGAAGTGGTGTTTTTTTGGATCACTTAAAGTATAGGAGTAAAGATTCAACTGTGAGTTATAATCTTCCAAATTTTATTCATCGAAAAGAGACTTACACAAAAAAATTCTAAAGAGATAAGGACAAACACACCTTTTTTTCTCTATATTTTGAGTTTTCCACTAATATGGGAAAGTTGTCTACAAAACTCAAAAATGACGATCCTATCACTAAGGTACCTATATGTACCCAAAATTGTAGGGTACTGCACCATAGGAACAATGTAACACGTGCCCCAATGATGATACAGGTCTCCTCGCAAGGTGTTCGGGATCCGAAAAAGCTCCCCAAGTATGCTTAGCCCACGTGTGCTTTGTTATTCTCTTCTCCCCTCTTTTCTTTGCATTTTTATCTTGATTATGAAACCGCCACCTTGCTTAGAGTAGCGGTCCTTCACGTGTTTTCCAGATTGCTCTTTTAATGCGACTCACATAAATTTCAACGTTTACCAGCTTTTTTCACCTCCTTTGGCTTGCATTAATGATTCTGGTTCCCTAGAATAGTGTTTTGGCATTGTTTATGGTTTAAGAGATCAATGGGTAAATGGAAATGCTATAAATAGTTGGCTTGTGCTCAAGTAAATGGCCCCTCAAATTTTCCTCTCAATTTCTCATTTCAATAGCTTAGTCTTCCATTTTGTCTAGGATTCACGAGTTTTGTTCATTCGCATGTTTAGTTAGTGTTATTTTTATATTAGAAAGCCACATATCCATCTTGTGAAAGTGATGTCATTACTTCATGCAATCCACTAAGGTACAAACAGTTTAATTTTTAGTAGGAAGCCATTAAAGTTACAAGTTTTTCTCGTCAAACAAGATAGTTTCAGGTTCTAGACATTTTATGCTTTGCATGACTTGTAATAAATCACACTAGGAATTACATAGGCCAAGCTCTATAATCTTGCGCTATCCCTCTCCTGCTTGCATTGTATTGATCGTATCCTAAGCTTGCCTTTGTTCCAATATATACTCTTGTTGATGCTAGCATTACACGCTTTTTGGATCCATGTGAGCACAAAGGAATGAGGAGTTCACACCGAGGGGACAAAAACACACACACCATCGGATTAACCCTTTGTTCTACAAAATCCAGTTATAGCTTTCAAAGTTCTAGTTAGAATCATATCAAATAAAGTAGTCAATCATTTCATTTCAGCTATTTTTACTTTTGATATCGCCAGGGAAGCTGTGGGGATTAATAGTTTCTGAGAAACTATGATTCACTCCTCACTTCTGAGGTAGGATCGATAATCTTTCAAATAGACTAGATGAGTTATTTCACTATTTAGAATAGATTCACAACTGCACAGGCAAGTAGCTATACTCGGTTTCTTTGTTTGTTTTAAATTCATTATTAGATTAGTTGTCAATTTCTAGATATATTAAAAAAATTTGCTCTTTCAATTTCGTTCAAATAGTTATTCAGAAAAACCCAAAAATAGAGAAGTTATATATGCTGTAGATATACTTCACATAGTTAATTTTACTTTGCTGCAGTTAGATTTACATTGTTGCTTTTGTATGACAATCACGGGACCTAGGGAACCCAGAGAATACATATTCGAGCCAATCGTGCCTCAACCCATTCCTTTTACATCAATAACCAACATAGATCATAATCTTAGAATCCAAGTCTTCCAAACAACAATAGATTTGCAACAGATCAACTCATAGTTGAGTGGGTAAAACATATAAGGTGACCAAGCACATACGTTTTGGTCAAATCAGCCAAACTACAGATTATCCTAGATAAATATCTACATGACTGTAGATGTGCTTGAAAGAGAGAAAACATTCAGTTGCGATCCTTTGGTCCCATGACCCGGATGCGAAGATACTCTCACAGACATAGATACTAGCTTAAGAATTCAAGTTACACGAACGCCTGTGAGATACTCTGAGAAGATTGCACAACTATTGATTCTGAATATAGAGGCTGAGAAAGCATATGACTATTGGGTACTAGGGATTAGGGACTGATTCCACACATGACCATAGCAGGTCCACAACAACCACGAGTCTATGGTTGCGACCCACAAATCCCACAACCCAATGAATCCATAGGTAAATCAGACATAGATGCTGGCTTACACACATTAGTATTCAGATCTACTCCACTTCCACCTATCATCATCGAATAATTATCCTTGTTAGACGTAGCAGCTAATAAAGCTAAGGAGTTCTAGACTAGACCAGACAATCACCCGTAGAGTCCACTGTACCCATCATCCACCCTATGACCCTGTCTGGAGACATACACGAAACTATCCTAGGTCATTTTCCACGTATCCCACAACCCATAGACCGAATCATGCTAGAGCTCAATATTGATTAGAGCCTTTGAGCAGTCATCCTTGCCAATCAATCTATCACACCAGTTCAGGTTAGGAGGGCCTTCTTTGCCTTAGATTCACAGTTTCCACTAGTGCGTGTCGAAGACATAAGATTGCCTAACTAGTTTGTCTGCATCCCACACGTATTCCATCCCCACCGGCTATCTCAGCACGACCTCGGGAGGTCGGGTGCAAGGAAGAGTTACTTGTAGATTCCCACGCTCGCTTGTCACTTTTCCATCGTACAAAATTGGTGAACCCGACGTGAAACCAACAACTGCAACATCTTCCTTATCTCTGTTCTTCCACCTTCTCTCTTTCCCATTATTCTGCAGGTATTCATATACCCCCCTGAATATGTCGGGATTCGATGCATATGGTAGACCTCTCCTAGATCTTGAAGCATAGTATGCTCAATGAATAGGCATGACCATCACCCTCGCTCTTAGTATGGGGTGACAATTATTCAGACAACCGGTTGTCAACACAAACTCCACCTCCAAGGACTAGATATAGCTCATCCTTCCAAATAGAGGAGTTGGATCAGCTCGCTCAAACACAACAAACAGAGCCTTCAGGCTCGAACAATATGACGTTCAGAGGATAATCTATTTCATCTCCTCAAATACTACTTAGATGATAAATTAGTAGACAATTAGACCCATACTTGGTTTTAGATGATGAACATTCAGTACATTATGCCAGGAATGAACAACGCTCTCGGAGTATGTACCCACCCATAGGGAGTTTACAAATGCAACCCGAGGTCTCTTTTCAAGAAAATACCTCCATGCCACTACATATAGGAAATGCCCTTGGGGAAACTTGGCAGGGAAACAATCAGTTCATAGTGGGATATCACATGCCCATACAACATCAGGATATACAACAAACGCCACTAAGGAAAAATATTGTGACTTCACCAAATGAGGTCATTTCAACTTTAGTAGAAAAAGTTAGGGGGTTGGAACTTGCTCAGGCAAATCACCATTCTCAATTCATGCAAACAAGAAATTCTAATTCTCCACACCATCCTAGCCAAGCAAACCTCCTCATAGGAATAGGAAAGTTGGGAATTCCTCCTCCATATTCACAAAAAATGCCAACTAGAACTACCATTTCTAACACCGTTCCGATACCTCCCGGTCTAGTACAAAATAATCCATTCTTGGAAAATCCCCCTTCATACTTAAACATGTACTCCAGATCATCACAAGGGGATATGTTCTCCTCTCCCAGCATGGTTGCTCAAACACGGGGGTTTCCTTATGCCCTGTCAATTCATATGCTACACCATATCAACAACCCATTCCATCGTTGCTCCCTCAGCAAGCACCATCAATGGTCGAAACCTATGCGATAGGAACTTATTCATAATATTTGAAAGAGCCCTTAGATTTCACCATACGAAGCATCATGCTTCCAAGACCTCTTCCCGATTTTCCCAAATACAAAGGTGAGGGAGATCTGAATGCACATATCAAGGCTTATGCCACAACCATTCGAGAACTACTCCCTTGGGATGGGGTTGTTGCTAAAATATTCCCCAAAACTTTGGAAGGCATCACTCTCGATTGGTATTATAGAATACCTGAGGCTTCCATCCATTCATTTAAATAACTCGTTTCAGAGTTCATCAAGGCATTTGACATGAACAAACTATTAAGAACAGGAATCAAGGAATTTTTGCACATTAAGCAGGAACACAATGAATCTGTTGCTCATTTCATCCAGAGGTGGCGTACAGTTCTTTATTCTTCAGCCAGTGCTCCAAATATGGACCAAATGTAACTATGCGATTTATTCCTTCATTCTCTCCACAGAGAAGTAAAGGAAGAAGTCCAAAATTTCCCACTAAGGACTTCTGATGAAGTACTTGAGAGCACTCTCGAATAGATCAAGCGTGCAATAGATAGTGGGCATAAGACGTATGGAACAAACAGGAGGTTAATCACCTCCAACTAGAATACTATGGCTTATCCTACTACCACAAATGTCAATCTAGGACCTAAAATCCTCAATAAAAATCACGGAGTGACAACAGATGGAGTAACTGATCAGGCTAAAAAGGTAAATATTGTGAATGCTCCACCACTAATGAACAACCAACGAAACAACAACTTTACCCCAACAATCAATGCAGTGGATTTCAATCATCCACAACAACAACAACACAACAACGGCAAAACCCTACACACGGTCCAAGCCAAAACTCAACTAGTTGTCAAAACTAGAATCAAAACCAAAAACAACAAATGCAAAACTTTAATCCTAATAGGCAATGGTTTGATCAGAGTTTTGGGCCACAATATACACCAAGCCAACAAACTAGGAATTACAATCCTAACTCATATTGTGGCTTCCACAAAATTTGGGGCCATGACACTAGAACATGTCATGACTATAATAAATTCATGCAATGTTTTCCAGAGGAACAAAGACAAATTTTCATAGATATGTTCTTGGCAGATCCTACATCACCGGCACCAAATACTTTTACAGGGGTAGTTTCCCCTCAAAATGCACCCCTTAAGATCTTCAATGATCTGCTCCCAAATCACAACAACAATAGGTTAAATCCGAATGGGACAAACAAGGGTGTAATGATAGGAAACAACAATCATGAAGCCTCAACTTCGTTAAGTCCATTAGTTGTGCCACAATTAGCAAGTCAGCTACGACCCCAAGGTAGTCGGTTTAGTGGAGTTAGGCGCCGAACTACCCGTGGAAGGCATGAACAAGGAAACGAGAGTATTCCTCTTAGCCAAGTCCAAGGTACCTTCCAGAGACAAATAACATCCAAAAAATATTGTTAAAACCCATGGGTGCCTATGATTTAATTAGTGATCTAACAAAAACCTTCTCGCACATTTCTTTTTTGGACTTACTAAAGAACTCTCCTGCCCACAGGGCTGCTCTTTTAGAGGCATTAAGTTTAGGTCATTTAATTAACATCACTCCTCCCAAAACACGGGTAAACCATATAGAATTTGATATCCACCCTCCGGGGTAGCCGGACAAGGATACCAAATTCATATTGAAAATAAACAAAATGCCAACAGATGTTGAGATTGCACACCGAGGTGATCCAGCCTTACATTTGCAAGTATGGGTTTATAACAATTATGTGAAATGCGTGATGGTTGATGATGGGGCAGCAGTTAACATAGTCCCCTTCTCCTTCCTTCAAAATTCATGGTATGGAGAAACGAAATGTTCCACGACTTGAAATACACTAAGAGGCTATGATAGCCTTAAAGCCACGTCGATTGGAACTATAATACTACCGGTCACCTTAGGACCCAAAACAATCCTGACTGAGTTTTATATTATAGATCGGGAAACCAACTATAATATGATCCTTGGCTGACCATGGATACATCGTATGAAGGCAATCCCTTCTACATTATTCCAAGAAGTAAGATTCTTGCATTTAGGAAAGGTGTTTGTAGCCAAAGGTGATCCAAAACCATTTGATATACACCTAGCTGACTTAAAGAAAATACCAGGCATTCACTCAGAATTTGAACTCCCAACAAACCAACTTAATAAACCCACCGACACAAAACCGGAGGAAAATCTGGTACCTACGACAGATCTTGAGACTATGAGCCTAGTCAAGACGATCGACCCTCAAGGATGAGGCTAAGATTGTAGAAATAGTATCATTAGGAACTACTACAAAAATCATTGAATTGCTAGAACAGGATCTACCAATGTTCCTACCATTTGATTCTATAGGCATGGGATATACCCTAGGTGTTGGTTCTCTTCCAGTAGAGGATCTCTGCATGGTAGAAGTAGAATATGTTAACACAACAAATATCCCAACACCCATATTCCCAGCTAAATATTGGACTCTCCATTTTGATGGAGCTAGATGTCGTTACGGAGCTAGGGCAGGTGTAATCTTTACTTCTCCCGAGGGAAAAGTCCTACCATTTTCCTTTAAAATAAATTTCAAATGTACAAAAAATGGCGCTGAGTACGAAGCCCTCCTCCTTGGCCTCTTCTTAGCTAAGAGGATCGGTGTTAATAACATCAGGGTGTTAGGAGACTCACACAAGTACCAAGTCAAACCAAGTATGAAACCAAAGCTGAGCACTTACAGCTCTACAAAATAGTTGTATTAAATTTAAGCAAGGATTTTGACTTCATATCAATTGAAGCAATCCCACGAGAACAAAATATTCTCACCAATTCAATAGCAACCTCGACGTCATGCTTCACTCCAAACAGTGAGTTGGGAGATACCTGTTTCATGGTATACCTTCATACCGAACCATTAGTGAAAAAAATTTCAAACCCTCTTTTAACAAACAGAGATGAGAAAAAATCTACTATCCTAGATCACATTGATAGTGATAGAGCCACTCTGGATTACTTAAATGCCTATGCAGCATTACATCTCACCCATCATGCAATAGATTTATCCTTAATCCCGCATTCATCTTCCTACTTCGGAAATCCCATGACAGCTTCCCCACAAAAGGAGCTCATCATATACACATTAGAAAATAGAGACATCTGGAATTACCTCGACCCCACTGATTTTGAAGAAGGTAACACTTCTTTAATCGAAGAAACAATTGATATTAACATTGGAACGGAGGATAAACCAAGGATATTGAAATTAGGATCCTCATTAACTCCATCAGAAGTAGAAATACACACTCGAATCCTCAAACAACATCAGAAGGATTTCACATTTAATTATAAAGAAATGACAGGGGTTGCACCACACATTGTGGTACATAACCTTGTCACTAAATCAGACACAAAGCTGATTAAACAAAAATCAAGACCAATGAAACCTAAGGTAGCTCTCATGGTGAAAGAGGAGGTAATGAAACTCCTCCAAGTAGGATTCATCAAAACAGTTGATTACTCTTAGTGGCTATCTAATATCGTTCTCGTTCTCAAAAATAATGGGAAGATACGCATCTACATAGACTTCTGAGACATTAACAAGGCATGTCCTAAGGATGACTTCCCGTTACCATCCATAGACGTCATTGTTGATGCAATAGCTGGATTTGAGATTTTGTCTCTCATGGATGGATTCTCAGGATACAATCAAATCGGAATATCCAAACAAGATCAAGCTAAAACCATGTTTATAACTCCTTGGGGAACTTATTATTATGTTGTTATGCCATTCGGTCTCAAGAATGTTGGTGCTACGTACCAGTGGCTATGACATATATATTTCATGATCTTATTCATAAAATTGTGGAATCCTATGTAGATGACTTGTTGACTAAGGATAAGAAGCGTTGTGACCATCTGGAAGTGCTTCGTGTCATTCTTTCATGTCTAATAGAATACGAAGTCACGCTAAATCTAAAAAAATGCATCTTTGGTGTAATAGGAGGGAAGCTCCTAGGTTACATTGTATCATCACACAGGATCAATGTTGACCCAACCAAAATTAGGGTTGTTCGAAATGGTCCCACCTTCGGATGAATCTAGAATTAGGTCATTTCTCGGAAAGCTTGGTGCAATCCAGAGATTCATCCCGGACTTAAGCTTCGTCATTCATCCAATCAACAATCTACTCAAAAATATTATATTATTGATTAGACCAGAAGACCGTAATGAAGATTTTGATGTAGTTAAGAGTTTCCTTTTATCACCACCTATGCTAATGCCACCTAAGCCAGACCGCCCATTAATTTTATATTCGCGAGCTACCAATGTCTCGCTAGCCTATATGCTAGCTCAAGAAGACGATGACAAGAGAGAACGTGCGATCTATTTCATTAGCCGAACATTTCTCAACTATGAAACACATTATACACAGGCATAACAGGAATGCCTTGCCATAATTTTCGCAACCAAAGTCTTAAGACATTATATGATAAATCAAGAAGCAAGGGTCATTGTAAAGACGGACTATTTACGAACTTTCCTCACACAAGGGTCTTTGTCTAATTAATGGGGAGTTCGAATTAACATTTGTAAATCAGAAATCCGTTAAAGGACAAAACATCGCAGATTGTTTAGCTAATAACCCACTAGACGGAGGTAATCTAGTAGATTTAGACTTTCCTGATGAATGCATATACTACATCAAAACTAGACCTCCTATCTCTGAGTGTCCTTGGTATATTGATATTATTTATTATATCATGGACCATACATATCCAGAAGGTGCTACACCACAACAAAGAAGGTGGTTACACATTATCGTAGCTAAATACGTCATTATAGAGCAAGTGCTCTATCGTAAAGCATTTGATGGAATGCTTCTAAGATGTGTCGACATAGAAGAATCCAAGAAGATTCTCCATGAATATCACAATGGAATATGTGGAGGCCACTTCAGTGGCCATGCCACTACTCGTAAAATACATCGGATTGGCTATTTCGGCCTACTCTAGAACACGACGCTTAATAGAGTTTGTATGAAGGTGTCATAAGTGCCAAGAATTATCCCACGAGATCCACATGCCAAAGCATAAGCTCTACAATAAATTGCTACTCTATGGCCCTTTTCTACATGGGGCCTAGATTTGATAGGTAAATTCTCTCCCTTGTCTATAGACGGCCATAATTTCATAATCACGGCCACTGAATATTTTACCAAGTGGGTAGAGGCCATGCCTCTTACTACTGTACCAGGTTCTGTAATTGCCAAGTTCATTTTGAACCAAATCATTTGTAGGTACGGTGTCCCACAAATCATTATCTTGGATAATGGGACTTCTTTTAAGAATGAAGAAGTTCACGAATTGTGCAATAAATTTAAAATAAGCCATCATACGGCCTCCTTGTATTACCCTCAAGCCAACGGATAAGCTAAAGTGACAAACAAAACATTAAAAGCCATTCTCCTTAAAACTGTGAAAGAAAACAAACAAGATTGGCATTTGAAGTTATATCTGGCCTTGTGGGCCCACCGAACATCAATAAGAACACCAACAGGAGTGACTCCTTTCACCGATATTTGGGGCGAAGCGGTTTTCCACTTGAGGTTGAAATACCTAGTCTTGTATCTCATTACAAGGGATTATGGATGAAGACGCTTATAGAGAAGCACATCTCTCCCAACTAGAAAGTCTAGATGAAGCTAGGTTAGATGCTGAACAATGGCATAGAGTCTATGTTGGATGTGTTGGTAGTATAACAAGAAGGTCTATGAATGAGACATATATGAAGGTGATCTAGTTCTAAGGCTAGACAGTCGGATCGATAAAAAGACCAGCAAAGGAAGGAAGTTCCGGCCCAAATGGTTGGGCCCATACCGAGTCACGAGAGACTATGGAAATGGTGCATATCTCTTATGTACACTAGAAGGTGAGGAATTTGGTGAAACAGTCAATTCCCTACACCTTAAATGATTCTATGCATAAGCGGCCAACATTATTTGTATAATTATATCTACATTGCATCTTCATATAATTAGGTTCATTTTGTCCACTTGTTTCGTACAATTTTGTGATCAAGGAATTTATTCTTAAAAGTAATTCATTACAAACTTCTGATGGTATTGACATAAACACTCTAATCATACTTCTCCATTTCCATGATATCATCAACTGTTTGAATCATTTCATCACATAAAGCTAGATATGACAAAGTCTTAATGGTAACCATACCAAGGTCTGCATGCTTGTTCTCACTTTTGGTTTCTTCTTAGGATAGGTGTCTTTCCTATGGTCTATTCTAGAAGCTTCATCGTGTCACATCTATCCCGTATGTATATCTCTTTGGAAGTAAGAGCATGCTGACATTTTGCTCAAATAAGCAAGTCAAATATAAATCAAACAGAAAATTTTAAATTTTACACATTTCCTTGCCCTACCAACCTTCGGTGATGAGCTTGCATCTCTTACTAGTGACGTAAGGTTGGGAAAGGATGGAAATGCCCTTACTCGCCTATGCCTTGTCCATGGTGATAAGCCCATACTTCTTACTAGTAGCATGGGGCAAGGTGTAGGGGGTCCTATTGATGAATAAATGTTAAAGGTCATAAGAAAACAATTCAAATCTTGAAATCCTGAGTCAAAAACAAATGAATTAGATGTCCAAAATTCCAAGAGAGTTCAAAACCCTGAAACCCAGATTTTTTCTACCATGTGGCCATCTACGGATCTAAGTCTAGATAAACCGCAAAGCAAGTTGCATCCCAAACTATGGAGTCACTCGAGTAGAGTAGGCTTGTAGCATCCTAATTTGGTTCCACCAAAGCTTTGTCTATCTTTCATCACTATCATTTCAATACATTTCATAACTTGTGCCCTTTCTAGCTCTCGGTGATAAGCCCTCGCATCTTACTAGTTGTGTGGAGTTAGGAGTGGGGCAAGTTTATCTACTCATCATACCAGTTTATCATCACACTTTGTCAAAACAAATATGAAGTACCAAGAATTGCTTATAGAAACTAAAATTCAAAATCACATTGTGTCTACATTATCACATATCAGCATCACGAAATACAAAAAGAAAGTAAACATTTGTATCATTTGTTCTCCATTGCATACATTCTAAAAAGCATATAAACATAACATCATAGTTTACATGTGGAAATGGAAACAAAGTCATAATACCAAGAATCTGATCCGAAAAGAGTATATATATATATATATAAATGGTCAAAATTCTTGTACAATGCCATCATGCGCTAAGCATGGTCAAAATGCTCAAAGAGCCCGGGAGATACAAAATACATCATACAAATAGTCCAAAAGAGCCAAGTGGCTTCTCAACCCCTATGAGATCCCTCTGAGGGTGCACACCCATGCCTAGGACTCTAGCTATGCGGTGCTCGAGTGCATGGAGGTCTCACAATCTCGAGGGGAAACTATTGTCTTGCCATGAGAATGACTCCTCATCAGGTGCTCTACTGTCCTATACCCTACCAGCTCCATACGGAGGGTAGATACCATCCTGGCCACATGCCAAATAGGGGAAAAGATGTCAGTATGTCTACCAGCTATTGAAGGCTCCCCTGCATCCACAGATAGCTCTGCATGGGTCTTCTCCATAGGGATCATCAGGGTATCGGTGCATACCCTGTGAATCAGGTCTCGCCACTCATCGGTGGTCTCTGCAAACAAAGGAGAAAACAAATTAGAAATAATCAAGAGATAAAAATAGATGTAAACAAAGGGAGAGATAGCAATTAAGGAAATCCTAACTCAAAGCAAACATTAAAAAGAAGGAAGATAACTCACTCAGGATCGCCGGGCCTCCAAGATGGATCTCTAGGGTCAGCACCTACCACAAATGCCACCATTGACTGAGGTACTCCTCCCATGGCTGGAGTAACGTAGCATCCTGCTATGGACTCATCCTCCCCACCAAGGCCCTAGGAGAGTGGCTCCTCTGAAACTAGAGTCACCCTCTCCACGCTTTGCTCGCCCTCTCTACTGTAAAATATCCTGAGTGTCATGCCACTCAGGATCGCTATCCTCCTCTCCACCTGACTTACTAGCCTCAACCTCGGTCTCCTCCTCTGTCTCTCCCCCTGTGAACTCCTTAGACTCGGAGTCTATGTCAATGGGGTCACTATTGTGGGCGAGACTAGAGGCAATCTGAAGTAAGGGTGCCTGAGGAGCACCGACTCTCCCTCGAGCACGTACTACCCACCTAGCTACAATAGGAACACCAGGAGTAACAACTGTCCAACCCTGGCCTCTAGGACCTCCCCTAGCCTCTCAAACTGATCTATATACTGGCACAACTGGGGAAGCATACCCATGTAAGGTAGGCCAAACTACTGAGGAACTCGGCCAAAAGGATGTATCTCCACCCTCCCTACCCTGTCAACAAGCTGCCCTATGGTGGAGCAGGAAATCAAAGTAAGGGCCTCCTCACCCCATAAACCTACCATGGCCTGATACGGTGTGGCCTCCATGTCATCAGTGGTCAGGGAAGCAACTAGTTGGTGAGGTGCTATGAGCACCGACATGTCTGTCCATCTAGCTGCCCTCATAGCTCGGGATCCACAACCTCTACACCTCTGCCATAGGGGATGAAGCGCTCATAAACCCAGCTCATAACCAGGGTCGGGTGGCTCAAAGACTACCCCTATAAATGGACCACCCTGTACAAATCATGGTAGGTAGTCCCAAGTATGTCGGCTCCCAGGCATAAATCCGGCCATGTCCCTCAATCTATGCAATGATGGGGGACCAGAAGATAATAGAGTGTCTCCTCCCTTGTCCCCGATCAATCTCAAGGCAAGGATCCCCATAATGGCCTGATGAATCAAGGGGATGGGAAGGCTAGGAATAGATCAGACCCTCACCCCCTTCTTCAAACCAGTGGAGATAACTGCATCTCCCATATAAGAGGCCCAGTGTGCTATCTGAGCCCGTGAACCTGCTGTCTCAAGGGTAAGTCGTTTCCTAATGATCAAGACCCCCAAGATATGGTAAACATCCTCCAAAGTAATGGTCCACTCACCTCAAACCTTGGTAATTGGAAGGTGTTTCGATCATCATCCCAATATGAAAATAAGTCACAAAGTATGTGATTGGATGATGCAACATGTGGGACGCGTGATATACACAGTATACCGGCCCCCTGAAGAGTGTTCACCTCATCCTGTGAAAGAGCATCTAATACTGCTAAGAGCTAGTCACACTCTCCCTCTCTCTCTTGGCTCCATCGAATGTACTCCTCCCTCACCTGCATATACCCAAAAACACACAAAATAGAGCAAGTTAGTATCCAAATGACATTTGAAAAATCATGAAAACACATAAAAATGCTAAAAATGCAAAAAAAAATTCAAACAAGTGTTCTTTTGGAATTTTGTGAAGAATCACCACCCTGAGTAGGGTGATAGTTTTACAACCACCGCCTTAAAGGTGGTGGTCTTGTAACCACCGCCCTGAATAAGGCGGTGGTCATGTAACCGCCCCCTGTTCAGGGTGGCGGTCATGTCCCGAAAACCCACACGGGTTTTGTACCCTAAAAAGGCCTAAAAACACAAAAAAATGACAATTTTAACTAAAACAAAGCCTACCTAGTAGGTACCCCCTAGATAGACCTATTAAAACTAACATTTTCAAAAATAACCCCCCCACGACAAAGATTCTAGCATTTTAAAATTTTGGGGGTAAAAATGGTAAATTGAGAAAAACTAACCTGTGATCTCGTGGGTCGATGTTCTGCTCGTGGAGGCATGATCACTATCTCGTCACAAACATTTTGACTCTACTCTCGTCAGAAACCATCACCGTGGGTCCCAGAGCTCAAAATCAACCAAATCAACATGTGCAAATGAATAGGAAAATGGGCCCACTTTTTCATATATAGCAACCTGACTTGTTTTGAATCCCCTTTTCATAGGTTTGGAGCGCCGACGGAGGTAAGTTCTTATCCCCGCACAAATGGTACGTCCTCATTTCATATTATTTTAGTATTTATTTTTGATCTACTTTGTCTATCTGCACTTGAGTTCTCTTTTCATTTTGCAGGTGGCGGGAATTTCAGATGGCATCATTTCGACACACGGACATATCAGGTATAACTTCCAACTTCCCATTTTGGGACCGCCATACTCGGACCCACCGTTTTATGCCTCTTTATGGCTAAAACGCTTCTCCGAGGGGGCAATATGTACGTACCCAAAATTTTAGGGTAGTGCACTTACTTTTGTCAAAATAATGTAACACGTGCCCCAATGATGATATAGGTCTCCTCGCAAGGTGTTCGAGGATCCGGAAAATCTCCCCAAGTATGCGTTAACATCCCGCATGCCCTGCTTAGCCCCTGCATGCTTTTTTGTTCTCTTCTCCCCTCTTTTCTTTGTGTTTTTCTCTTGGTTATGAAACCACTACCCTTCTGGGCAAAGTGGTCTCGTGATCGCCGCCAAGTAGGGCGGCGATTTCGTAATCCGCCTGCTGTTTGTGGTCCTTCACGCATTTTCTAGAATACTCTTTTAATGTGACTCATGTAACATTTACCAACTTTTTCACCGCCTTTGGCTTGCATTAATGATTGGTTCCCTAGAATAGTGTTTTGGCATTGTTTATGGTTTAAGAGATCAATTTGGTTTTTACCTTTGGGTAAATGGAAATGCTATAAATAGTTGGCTTGTGCTCAAGAAAATGGCCCCTCAAATTTGCCTCTCAATTTCTCATTTCAATAGCTTAGTCTTCCATTTTGTCTAGGATTCATATTTTTGTTCATTACATGCTTAGTTAGTGTTATTTTGCTATTAGAAAGCCACATATCCATCTTGTGCAAGTGCTGTCATTACTTCATGCAATCCATTAAGGTAGAACAATTTAATTTTTAGTAGGAAGCCATTAAAGTTGTAGGTTTTGCTCATCAAACAAGATAGTTTCAGGTTCTGGATGTTTTATGTTGCATGACTCACAATAAATCCTGCTAGGAATTACATAGGCCAAGCTCTATAATCTTGTGCTATCCCTCTCTTACTCGCATTGTATTTAATGTGTATCCTAAATTTGCCTTTGTTCCAATATCTACTTTTTTATGCTAGCATTACATGATTTTCTAGATCCATGTGAGCACGAAGGAACGAGGAGATCACACTGAGGGACAAAACCACACACACCATTGGATTCACCATTGTTATGCAAAATCCAAGTTCTAGCTTTCAAATTTCTAGTTAGAAGCATATCAAATAAAATAGTCAATCATTTCATTTCAGCTAACTTTGCCTTCGATATCACCAGGGAAGATGTGAGGATTGATAGTTTCTAAGAAACTATAATTCACTCCTCACTTCTGAGGTAGGATTGAGAGTCTTTCAAATAGATTAGATGAGTTATTTCACTATTTAGAATAGATTCATAAATCGCACAAGCAAGTAGCTATACTCGGTTGCTTTTTTTTTTTTAAATTCGTTATTAGATTAGTTTTTAATTTCTAGATATATTAAAAAAAAATTATCTTTCAATTTCACTCAAATAGTTACTCGAGAAAAACCCAAAATAGAGAAGTTATATATGCCATAGATATACATCACGCTACGAGATAGATTTACATTGTTTCTTTTGTATGACAATCACGGGACCTAGGGAACCCAGAGAATACATATTCGAGCCAATCATGCCTCAACCCAATCTCGTCACAACAATAACCAACATAGATCAGAATCTTAGAATCCAAGTCTTCCGAACAACAACAGATTTGCAACAGATCAGCTCATAGTTGAGCGGGTTAAACATAGAAGATGACCAAGCGCATACGTTTTGGTCAAATCAGCCAAACTACAGATTATCCTAGATAAATATCTACATGACTGTAGAAGGGCTTGAAAGAGAGCAAACGTTTGGTTGTGATCCTTTGGTCCCACATAGCCAGATGCAGGAGATACTCTCACAGACATAGATACTAGCTTAAGAATTCAGGTTACACGAACACTGTGAGATACTTGATTAGATCGTATAACTATTGATTACGAATATAGAGGCCGAGAAAGCATATGACTATTTGGTACTAGGGATTAGGGACTAATTCCGCACATGACCATAAGCAGTCCAGAACAACCACGAGTCATGGTTCGACACCCACAAATCCCACAACCCAACGAATCCATAGGTAAATCCACATTAGGACGTAGCAGCTAATAAAGCTAAGGAGTTACGGACTAGACTAGACAATCACTCGTAGAGTCCACCATACCCATCATCCACCCTATGACCCTATCCCGAGGTAATTTTCCACGTATCCCATAACCCATAGACGGAATCATGCCGAGCTCGATATTGATTGGAGCCTTCGAGTAGTCATCCTTGCCAATTGGGATATCACGCTAGTTCAAAGTTAGGAGGGCCTTCTTTGCCTTAGATTTGTAGTTTCCACTAGTGCATGTCGAAGACATAAGATTTCCTAACTAGTTTGTCTACATCCCACACATATTCCATCCCCACCAGCTATCTCGGCACGACCTCGAGAGGTCGGGTGCAAGGAAGAGTTACTTGTAGATTCCCATGCTCACTTGTCACTTTTCCCATACAGACAAGTACCCTAGAGCTTTTCTAGGAGTGAGATCAAATACAAATACCATGATGTATGATAAAAGTGAGAAACATGTTAAGAAGGAACCATATCTTTGAATCAAGGAGGTAGATTACGAAGACAATCTTAGTTCAGGATTTCCCTCGAGAAATATTATGAAAAACATGGTGAATGCATCATTCACCCTTGAAAATTGATGATTTCTCTCCTTCAAGGTCAATTATGGATATCTCTCTTAGGAGGGGAATTCGGATATGTTATGTGTGAGAGTTAGACCCCTGAATGATCTTATACTTATGAGAGCATATACTAAATATGATGTCATTGCAAATTTCCTTGTGACTGGTAGTTGGAGTAATTGAAAGTGGTGACTATGACTAGTTATTTGAACCCGTCAATTAAATTTTTTTCCTCAATTATGGTAATGATGAATAATTCCATCCAATCTTGAAAACCTTTAGTAGTTTCCTCACCCATCACCCTGCTCAATAAGATGATTACATCCAAAAATACTTCATGAAACTCATGCCTAGACAAAGTATTTGATACATAGGAGGGTTTCCTTACCTATTTCATTCATGACCCCAATGTAATTCCTTGGAGATATGAATCCATATTTGACCATTATTCTAATGTAAATTCATGTGGGATGATTACCATGTTCTTCCGTGTCGGGATATGTATACATTGTTATATTCCTTTGGGAGTGAGCTTGCCAAAATTAAATTTTCATTCACCATATCTTGTTTATGATTTTAAAGCTCCTCACATAATAAATATAGTTTTTTATGTCTCTTTGATTATTTTTGACAATTATTTATTTTATAAAGTGCTTTTTACATTTTTCTACTTTTTTCTTTTTTGATAAAAATTGACTAGTTTGTCTTTTGTCTTGATCTCTGAGTGCACTAACTCAAGAGGGTTTTATTTTTTCAAAAGATTTATGTTTATAGTAATTGAAAAGACAATATATGCACTATATTTATAAATGTAACTTCCTCATGTCATATTGTAATGAGCTCAACTTCATTGGAATAGGCTTTCTCTTGCTCAAACTTTTGTCTCAATCTACCCACTAGAATGCTTGGAAACTAAAAATCATGATCTAGGGTATCAAACTAGGATTTTTTGATTTTAAAAAATAGAGACTCATAGGTATTTCCATTAATTTCTTATTAAAGGTGCCTATATTATAGAACAAATGTGAAAGTTTCATTCGAACACATTTAATGGTTTGGAAGATATGAATTTTTCTTCGTTTACGTATTTATGGTTGTCTGGATGAATTTGCAAGTATGTATAATATATTTTCAGATATATGGAGATTCCTCACATCAAAAATGGCTAATTAGGTTTAGATGGTAAAGGAATGAGGTAAAAAAATGTGTAGAAGTGTTTAAAATCTCATAACAATTTATTTTTAATGTTATGAAAACACTTTAAAATATAGCTTTGAAAAAAGAGTGGGTTGGGTGAATTTTGTTGTCTTAAATGTCTCCAATTTACTAGGGATAGCTAGGAAAGAAAATTCACCCCTACCCTGAGCATGACAAGTGGAAGAGAAAGAGTGAAGAGCTAGGGAGATGAGAGAGAAACACTTAAACATTGGGATAACAAAATCTTTTGTCACATGATGAACACGGGAAGAGGATGAGGGTTAGCTTATTTTTTTTTTCCCCACTATTCCAAAATTCCTTGGGATATTCGGTACAGTTTTGATAGTGAAATTCACACATGGGTTTCTTGAAAACACTTAGCCAATTTTCAAGCACAACAACTTAGCTCCTGTCAGGAAGAAAGAAGGTCATGTGGTGAAAGAAGAGAAACATATGAGGGGTAGGGGGAAATTTATTGTCTCTACTAACCATAATATCCTAATTTTCCTTGGGATAGTTTGGATAGTGGGGATAGTTGGGACACCAAAATGTGCCACCCACCCAACTGAGAAAATGACTAAGACCCTAATTTTTGAAATGACTTTTCCCGAGTTCTAAGAGGTTTTTTAAGGAAAATTGTTAGATAATTTTATGATCAATTGGATTTTTAAAAATAATTTATTCTTCCTCCTCCAAAAAAATTCAGCTTTTTCATTTGGGACAACAAGGTGAGTCTGCATAAAATGATCTGCCTTAAAAATAAACCATGTCTTGAAAAAAATTGTGATTCCATCATGAAGAAAACTATTCAATATTTCTTACAATATATTATTTGTCTCTTGACTCATCTTAGAGCTCCCAAATCCTCTGTTGAATTTCAGGTACTTTTTTCTACTATCTCTTTAATCCTCAAAACCCCGCTTTCATTGTTATTGTTCCTAAGCCTTCGTAACCTTCCAAAATATACCCAAACCTATTATATTGCATTTAAAAATCCTCAATAACATATATAAATGGTTTTATACCTATTTATTAATCTTGGAGGATGCACACCTATCCTGGAAAGACTAAAGAATAGCCTTTCTAGGCTTACTAGAGATTTCATCTTTTGACAACATTCAACTGAATGGTGAATGACCTCATGATCACATTTCAAACACTTGGAAAGGTTGTACATCACATTATGAAGGTTTTCAAGGATTTTTTTCATGACATATAAGGCATAATGATCTTAAGGATGCTTGAAGTGGCTTCAAACAAAATCTTCGACACTAGGGAAAAGTTATCATGTTTTCATCTTGAATTTTGACCTTGCAAAAACACATGACAACAACTAGCTCTCACTTAGGGACTTATTCGGATCAAACAAATTGAAAAAAGATAAAATTGAAATCTAAAATCTTAATTCATAAGATGGAATAGTACCTTATCCATTGTGCTATACGAGAGTCTCATTACAAGCAACATAAAGAACGAATGAGTGAGCACAAAAAAAGGGAAACACACATATTAAATTGAACTATGGTACATGTGGAGTAACATCCACTTTCAATTTTTATATAAATTCAAGTATTATCCTCTTTGAAGCAATTCCAAATATGTGCCATCATAGGTAGAAAGTATTTTCTCTGTAGACTTCACGAATCTAAAATGGTCCTAACCATAAAGACTTAAAATTTCCATGACTTCCTTTTATCCCACAATAAGACAAGATCCCCAAATTTGAAATCTCTTGCCTTTTTTCTTATCAAAAATCTTCTTCACTTTTAGCTGATGTTCCTTTATTTGATCAACCACCTTGAATCTATCTTCACTCGTTTTTCAAGATACAAGATTCTCTTATCAAGAGAATCATGAAATTTTCCATCTTTAATTGCTCTGACTAATTGGAGGGTTGGTAATTCAATAGTGACTAGAATCTCAGCATTGATCCCATAAAGAAACTAGAATGGTGACATACCAATTTCCTTTTTAGGGCAATCTTGTTTGCCCAAAGTGCATCATAGAGCTTCTTATTCTAGTTTCTCTGATTTTATCAACTAGCTTTTAGATGATGGTAAAAATATTCTTATTACTTGACTTGACCTGATCCTTCCCTTGTAGGTAGAAGTTTGATGCATGTGAAAGTGAGATTCCATAGCCATAAAAAAATTAGTCAACTCTATAGAGGAAAATTATGTTTCATTATCAACTACAATCTTCAAATAAATTCTAAAATAAATGATAACATTATCTTTGATGAAGTAAAATATTGTTTTAGAATTGGATTTTTAGACCAAAATCGCCTCCACCCATTTGGTAAAGTAGTAAGTTATCGTGAGTACATAGGAATTCCCTATGCTTGAATGAGGATTGATGAATACAATGAATTTTAGGCCCCATTTTTAGAAATGATCTTCAATAACTATTGGTCGTAGAGTAATCATATAAATCTATGGTCTTCTAACAAAATGTAGACAAGGTTCACACCTAGAAAACCATTATTTAGCATCTTAAAACAACAGAAAATAATAACTACCATGTAGGATATTGTGAGCGATACTATGGCGAGAGAAATTCCCAAAATAAGCTGGTCATGATAATACCTTTAACAACTTTTATCATTTATCTTTTTCCACTAACCTTAGGAATATTCCATCTAATCCTATCTTATATAGAATATGATCCCAGATTACATACATGGCTGATTTTATCTTGAGATTTCTCCTTTTCTTATATCCACAATGATCCCAAAAACTTCCTAAGTGATGAAGTATGAAATATCAGAATACCACTCATTGGTGGTATTTACAAAAACACTTAGGAAAGTATTTACTTACACATTCATAACACAAACACTCCTTTGTATCATCTTGAGTCAAGAGGGATTCATCCTCAGCCATTAACTGACACAATCCATTTCCTATGAAAATATTTGAAGGTTAGATTTCCAAGTCATACTCTTGGATCCTAGCCACCCAATTGCCTCTCTTAGCTCCTAGATCTTACTGAGTTAGGATTTATTTGATTACAGAGCCCGAAACCATTACAATAGTGTGGGAGTTAAGAATGTAAAACTTGAAATTATTTACTTCTTTGACCACAACATAAACATGTTTCTCCATTTTATTGTATCTCAACTCATGATCCTTCAGTGGGAAACTCATAAAAGCAATAGGTGCTTTGATGCCTTCTTCATTCTTTTGAACTAAGATGACTGAAAGATCGTGTTTACAAGCATAACAATTTAAAATGAAATATTTATCAAAGTTAGGGCATACAAGATTAGGATCTTATCTATTTCTTATTTTACTACATCAAATGTTTCCTTGCCTTCATTATTCCACTTTAAAAATTAAGCTTCATAATACTAGTGATGTGATTGGTCAACTTGAAAAATACGATGCGAATCGATAGAAAAATTTTACCTTGCCAAAAAGGAATGAAATCCCTTCTTACTCATGGGAAAGGAAAATGCTTGAATTTCCTTTATACTTTCTAGATAATTTTTTCCCCCTCCTTGTTCATGATGTGTCCAAGGAGTTTCCCTTTAATAACACCAAAGATGCATTTTTAGGATTCAAGGAAATTACATACTACCGACATCGATAAGTACTTCTTTTAGATGTTTTGTGTGATCCCTTCACCTTTTTGAACTGACCATGAGGTCATTAAGATAGATGAAAATGTAGTATTTAAGGTATTTTAAGGCAAGATCCAATCCCCATATAAAATTTTCTCTAATGTTGATAAGACCAAATGACATTCTGTTATAGAAAAAAGTGACCCATAGAATTTTGAAGGCCATTTTATGTCTATCTTCTTCCACTAGCTCAATTTTGTTATATTTAGAAAAAACATCAAGTAGTAAGAGCATCTCAAATCCTATGACTACCTATCAGATGTGATACATGGTAGGAATTGGGTAGTTATCTTTTAATGAAACCTGGTTCAAATTACAGAATTATACACAAATCCTTATTTATTTGTTCTTCTTCCACATTGTAACAATATTTTCCACCCACATGGAGTGTCAAATAGGGAAAATGATCATTGTATTCAGAATCTTCATCACTTATTCTTTGATTTTATCCACAATTTTTATATTTTATTACCATTGCTTCTTCCTAGAAGGCTTGGATTCGGTATTAAGTGGTATTGAATGATGCATCTCTTTAGGCTTGCAAGGCTTGATCTTATTGTAAGAGTATCTGAAAACATCATAGTATATCCTCAGTAGTGAGATGAAACTTATCTTCTCTTTAAGAGAAAAACACTTACCAATATTTACCATTCTTGGTTATTTAGGGGCACCTATATTCTCCTTCTTGAATTCAATAGTGCATTGAGAGGACTCTTTATATTTATCCTTGATAAAAAGTTTATGTTTATGGAAAAAGTCATCATGAGACACATGGACCTTTAGAATTATATTTCTCTTCAATTTGATAACTTCTTCTAAATCAATTCTTTCTATTTCGCCCTTTTCTTCATCTACAAAAAAATCACAATTAGGAGCATCACTTCCCTCATAGAAGAGACTGTTGAAGATATATCTTTGTTACAAAAAGGAAAGAAGGTGGCTCTAATTGTTGAACACCTTCCGAGTGATTCACATTGTTTAAAACACTTAGCCAACCACCATATAGAAAATCACTTTTTCCTTATTGAAGGAAATTTTCAAAGTCATCAAAGAATCCAAAAGCGTGTGAGAATCAACTTTCTCATTTTTATTATGGGGAAAAATTGAATTGAGAAAGCATCAAAATATTCGATGTAATCCCATAATCATTTTTTATAATGTTTGATCCTTGGGTCCTTGACTTGATATTCATTCCTTACTTTCTTGAAAATCACCTCAGCATTGCCAAGACATTTTAGCTTCTTGATACCCATGGATTAAGGAACATCCATCCCTAGGAAAAGATATTCATAATCTATAGTATTATCATGGTGTTTTCCAATCACAATTTGTAGGCAAAAAATAAGCAACTCACTATTCAAGGAAGTTAGGACAATGAAAGATCTAGATCCTACACTATAATGAATCCCACCAAATTCCGTTATCCATGACTGGTCTTCTTCATCTTCCATGAGGAAAGGAAGATACTTATCTCTTTCGGAAGTTAAGAAGTATTTACTAGTTCCATTGTCTTGAAACAATATATCAAACTTTAGGTCTTTCAATTTCTGGACAATGTAATTCATATTTTCCATGGGTAACAACTTCTTCATATATCCTTTCACTAGAATGGTTGCTTTGAGTACCAATTTATTTGTATCGTACCACCTAAATATATTTAAAAACTCCTTCTCAACAACATTCCAAAGGATATTGGAATTTTTACTACCAAAATGGTGAGGAAAACCTTCTTTCTAGAAAATCCATGCAAGGGCTACTTAAATTTTTTATTCTCTCTACTATTGGAAATTCATTAGATTCCATGGAATAGAAAGAGCTATTTTTTTATGTCAATGTGAGTCCTAGGGAATCAGTAAATTTTATTGGCATTACATTATCTGAAGCACCTGAGTATATTATGAAAATTTTTAATTGGTGACCTTTAATCAAGAAGTAAAGGTAAAATGGTTCTACTTTGTTGGTTTTGGATGTGCTTAGGAAGACATGTTTTACATTAGAGGAGTGGGTGATGTTGTTACTAAAAAGATATAGCATATAGTCGTCGACCTCATGAACATGAGTAGAGCTATAGACTATATAGTCTTGTAGGAACCCTCCCCTCTCTCTATATCTATATAGATGGGCCCCCATTATATACTTTATATAGATGAGGGCCATATATCTAGAGGGGGTGAATAGACTATATATAGCTTCCATCCTCCCCTATTTGTGTGTGTGTGTGTGTGTGTAGAGCAAGTTGTCATCCTCCCATAGGGAGTGACTAAAGGCCAACCTCTTGAGCATAAATGCATGTCGTCAGTTATATATCTCTATTAGGTTCCCCACCCCCTATAGATATATGGGCGAGAGAGGGGGCCCTCTCGAAAGAGAATACAAGAGGCGGGGAGTGGCGACTCTATATATACGCCCCCTTATGCCCCAACCCCCCCAACCCCATCCAATATAGAGATACCTGAGATATGGGACCTTTGGAATTATAATTTTCAACATTGGGATTTAGGTTACCACTCTTAATGTAGCAATTCTTATTTGTTTAAATTTCTCTAGGTGTGTTTGCAAAAATTTAGATTAGGAAATCTGAACTTTAGACTTGTTCACATGTTTAATGATATCATATGGAGCTAAAGTGGATGAGCTTGATATTCTGGGACAATAAATGTATATGCAAGGTATAGGATGTGTTACTTTGGATGTTAGCTTATTTTTAGTAGATGAAGTAGTTGGATGGGAAGCATTAGCTAATTTAGAATGAACATTTTAAGATTTTTGAGATTAGTATTAGATACAAAATTAGATCTAGCATAAGTACTATAGGAATGACTTGGCATGGCATATTGCTTCTTTTTGTAACCTGGGTATGACTTATCTTTCATATAATTCATGGAAGGTGGGAGTAGAGATCATCTGTTATTTATTTTGTTTTGTGTATTCACCATGTGGGATGCCTATTTTTTATTCTTTTTTGTGGTAGTGTTAGAAAAAACTCTCTTTTGAGATTGAGAGTGGGTAAATACCATACATAAGAAAAATATTTCATCTTCATCATCGTTGTCATCTTCTCCTGAAGAAAACTCAAGGAAACTAATTTGTGTATCATTTTATTCTTTTTCAATTTCAAGAATATTACCATCCTTGTTCTCTTCTTCTTGCTCCTCAATTTCTTCTTATTCCTCTTCTGCATCACAACATGCATTTATTGGAGGTGCATAAAGAGAAAATATGAAAGGAGGACGACCAATCCTTTGTCTATCTAAAAATTTATTACTAGGATAATCTCTATTTATGGAAGATTGAGAAAAAATATTCTTGAACAAAAGAACATCATTATCCATATTTTGAAATAATGAGTCTATGATACCTACATTTGAAATTTTACCTTTCTCCTTATTTGGAATTTTTTTAATATTTCCTGACATGATCAAGTCATCTTCCACTTCGATCAGAAGCTTTTGTGCCTCATCCAAATTAGTTGGTTGAGTTATTCTTAACATAAAACTCACCTCAGGAAGTTGGGCATTAGTGAAGAATATTATCTTGTTGTCTTCTATAGGTCAGGAAACTTCAAGGATCTTGTAGAGCATTCTATTGAATATTTATACAAACCTCCTCATTGGTTCGAAGGGTTATTTCTTGAGTTGATACCATTGGTCCAAAATTGTATGATAAGCTTCTCTAGGTTTGAACCTAGTTTCAAACTTGTTCTTCATATCATTCTAGTTAGTTATAGACCTAATCCACAAGTGATATAACTAGTCCACTATTATATCTTGAAAATATTCTACAAATAGACAGATTGATACATCCTCATAGCCAAATCATATAACTCCATAAGAAGTGATGAAGCCTGCAACATGGTTGTCTAGATGTTGCTTCCCATTACCATAGAATCTAGGAATGTTTTTTGTTGACCCTTTGGGTAAATCACACAAAGGTAGGGTTAGAGCTAATGGGCCTATTTTTTTCCCCGCAAGACAGTAGTACTTGTCAAGACATTAGTGGTTCCTCTTCTTCTTTTTATTAAACTCTTTCAAGAACCTCTTTGACTCTTTTAAGAACTTATTTAGAAACTTCCTCTTATGGAGGGATATAGTTGAATGATTCAAATGTAAATCCATCACTAGGATATTTGAGATGAAAGGCTGGGTAAAATTTAGGTAATTACCACGAATGTTCTCCTTTCAATTTGATTAATAAAAAGTTATAAATTAGCTTGCAATTGTTCATTGAAATTAGGATCGGTTGTGTCATATTTATGTCATCTTGAATGTACAACTTAGCCAATATTCTTCTAGGATCTTATATTCTTATTTTGAACTTGTCTTACTCTTTCTAAAGATTTTGCATGTTCTTCTTATGAATTTATAACTCTTCTAGTAGCGTGGTAAAATAACAAATTTATTCTAATATGAAAAATGACCTCCCTCAAGTCGATGTAATTTTTTCATGGGTATCAAAGAGAAGTTTAGGTGATAGGACTAGGAGATTAAAATGAATAACCATTAGTGGAAGACATAAGGATCAATGAATTTTCAAATTTTATAATTTTTAGATAGATTTTATTTTATATTTTATTGGAATATATAAGGGTACAAAATAGAAAAATATACCCTATAGTGGGTGCCAAAACTATTGGTGAAATAATTTTTGCTAAGACAAATTAGTTGATTTTCACGAAATCTATGTGAATAAGTTCTCCTCATTGAAAGGTAAGGACCCATTATTATATTTTAATAAATAAAAAGACTATGTGGTTAGCCAATAGGTCGGGATCTATAACGGGAACACTCTACCGCTTTTTGTGAATTTTTTTACAATTTTGTGTAAGGGAGGAATTTGCAAGGAAGGTGAAAGGTTGGGAGTGGGAATTTAGAGAGAGGATTAATATTTCAAGTAGGCTAAATCAAATTATTACAAGTATTAACTATAGATATATCAACACACAATTAGAAATAATGACAAATCTGTTAATTATATCAAGAAAAAATAAACTATGAGCATAAAATCTCATTCATTCATTCATCCAGAAATTTGAAACACCCTTCTTGATTGACATGTTTACAAAGCTATAAAATGAGAGAGAGTGAGAGGAAACATATGGAAAGGGAAATATAATAATTTTTATCTTTGATATTTTCTTTATACCTATCTACGTATGAAATTACAAAATTGACAACCCTTAGAAGTGAGGAAGTCATGAAAATATATAGTTTTAAAAAAAAACTCTTAACCTACCCCCACATTTATTTTCACGTATCTTTTAAAACTTGTGAATTTTTTCATTCGTAGGAAGGAAATAAAGTACCCTTTTTATTAATTGAGGAAGCGTTTTAAAAAATTAAACTATAGCTAATTTTTTTTTATTAAGGGTAAAATAGGGTTGAGGGGTCCCTACCCCATTACAATGAGAGAAAGTGGAGACATAGGATGTAGCATTGAGGAACATGTAGGGCTGTCTCTTCCAGCGGCATAGAGAAACTAACAGAAAAAGACCCACTAACAACAAGAACAAAAAAAAGAAGGAATAATAACCATAAGAATTTTTTTCATGGGAGCAAAGACACATCTTAAGGGAGTCATTAACCTTCCCTTTCTTTCTTCTATTCATAGTAGACCAATCGTTACGGTATTTGGATTAATATTTTCATTTGAGTAAACCTGGATTACAAATTTCAACATTATTTTCACCCACCTGATTGAGGATTCTGAAGGAGGAAAGGATAAAGCCCCCACGGCGCAGGGAGAAAGATCCTTCTCTACAGGGGTAGGAGAAGGGGTGATTATCTCTTGCATAGGAACATCCACTTCCACATCCTCAGATCCCTCCTTTGATTCAAAATATGAGTGACTATTCACCACCAAATGGCTAGAATCTATGTTCTTCCACCACGAAGTTTGATTACTGGTATTTTTCTTCCCAACCTTACAATCTGCCACTAAATGGCCAAGGGAAAACAAAATCGACATCTGAAGGGGAAGCCTTCATAGTCAATGTTTTGAGTCCATATCCTATCCTTAACATGCAAATCAACAGAAGCAGAGAAATCCTTTGAGGTTTTCAAATCAACCAAGATGCGGGCATACGTAGTATATTCATACATGGTCATTTTTGTATCAATAGCCAGGGTTTTTCCTAAAGAATCCCCAATAGAAATTAAACATTTCTCCCCCCAAAACTGGAGTGGAAGATATGGAAAATGGATCCACACAGGTCAGGTTTGGAAAGTTTCAGCAATAAGGTTAAAAAGAGGGAACCATGGTTTCATAAGCAAAAATGGCTTTAATAATCCCACAATCTATCAAAAATCAGATCTCTATCAATTGTAATATCAAAGAAGACTATGAAGAAGCCTCTAGTTTTGGGGTAAATGTCAGCTTTACCTTCCATAAGTGGTTTCCATGAAAAGGAGATCCAATCATGGAGGGAAGGTAGGCCTAGGAAAATATTGTTGAATCTATAGATGATTCCTTTCTCCTTGAAATATTTCTTAGCTTTCAATACATCTCCTCCACAAAAATAATGGGAGAAGACGCGCATGTTTCATTGGTTTGATTGGGGCACAAACAGAGGATTTAACAACCTCCAGGAATCTATTTCCTCCTCCCATATTTGCAGTCAATCCTCCCCCGACAACATCTACAGCCCCATGACCCACTAAAACAGGGGAATGGATAAGAAAAGGGGAGACCAATATAGGAAAACATTCAGTGACTCCTTCAAAAACTGATGGAAAAAACCCCCATTCCTTAGACTTGTGACCATCGTGAAGACAAATGGATCCAAATCAACCACCAAGCCGATCTACTTAGTGCCGCCACCGGCTCCACAACCATTATCATAGGGTTTAGGTTTAGGGACCAAGAATGATTACGGAGAGGTGTCGCCACCGCTTTCACCTCCATAGCCATTATCTACAACTTAATGAATAAGAAAAAATTAAATAAGATGAAAAGTGCAATCCCCTAATGAAAAAATAGAACAAGAAATAAGAGAGGAAAGAGGTGGGGAAGAGAAAATGAAGAGAAGATAGCTACTTGGATGAAGAAGATGTTGTAACTTATGATGGAGATTCCTAAAATGATGGTGGTATAGTTCCTTAACCACTTCGATGGAATTATTTTTTCATACTTGTTATCATTGGGATTTTTCATATCGATTCCTTTGAATTCCTTGTTATACCAAGCCACTATGTGTGCAACCTTCTCATCTTGTGGAATGTAGACAAAGTTTGAGGGCTTAACCCAATTTTAAGAGTGAGCATTGATGTTCTTACATTCCATAAACCATTGTTGATGCTCCTTTGTGGTGTTTGATATGACAAAACTTATCTTAGCAAGAGACTCCAATGTGTCTTCATTAAAGGAAAATGGATCTCCATCATCCTTCTTGATAAGATATTCAAATGGCTTCAACAAATCATCCATTGAAGTGTTCTCATCCTTTCGCTAGCACTCCAAGTTTATATATCTCAACATCGACACCCTCATGAATATTTGATGTATGTTCCTCATACGAATCCAATTCACCGAGAGTATGGTTTAGAATTTTTTAATGAAAAACCATATCTATAGCCCATACTTGAGACAAGTCTCGTAGATACGAGAATTGAATGCCTTCTTGCTCACTAGTAGGGAAGAGTTGACTTTTCCCATCTCAATAACTAGTGGAAACACTTGGTCCCAATGCTCCTTTTATTTTTCAATTTATTCTATTATCTTCCTTAAATTTTTGGAAATTACACTCATGTACTTGAACAATGAAAGGATCTCAGGAAGTAACATTTTACCTTTCTCTAGAATCTTACTCACCCATTTATCATTTTCTCTACCATGCATAGTGAAAGCTTTTTTTTTCTTATGGATTCGGGTGAAGCTACTAATGGGAGTAACTTACTTGGCCAAAATAGAAGTAAAAAAATTTGGTTCCATTAATTTCTATACATGTGAGGCGAGGGACCTTACATTATCTTCCAATTGATAAATTTTATCCTTATACTCCTTATTCATCGCAAGAAGGTGAGTGGAATATTTTTTGAATATGTGATCATATCCCTCTTGTTTTACAAGTATGAGAGGAATGGTTATGATATTATAATGAGATAGGGCCATATTAGTGATAATCTTGATGATTTTAGGGTAAGCTACCTCTACGTACCGATTCCTTGTAATTTCACTGAAAAGTGAGAGGAAATTTGAGCTTTCTTCCCTTTATTTTCCTTCACCATTGTGGATATAGCCTTGAAATATGGGATCACAAATATTTATACCATTTTGGTCTCTCTTTAAATCATATCATGTATCCATGAGAATTTTTCATTTTCTTGAGCTTAATGTTGGGCATGATGGTAGTTTCTTGCTCCGGTTGAGAAGGTGCATCCTAGGTCGATTGAATAGGTGCAATCGTAGAAGAAAAATCCTCTAAGTTCTTTGAAGGTTTTTTTTTTTCTAAGATAGGTCAATTTCACCCTATCCCATATGTTGTATAGGCTCTTGATATTATCGTTCCTTCTTGTGTGTACTTTTGTAATGAGTTAGATCAGATTCCTTTGATTTTATTTTTTTTATCCTTTCATACTTAGTGGAACTTGAATATTTCTCAGCTACCTTTGAAGTGAAGAGGGGATATGTTTATTTATTGAAAGGTTAGATACCTCCTGAATCGATGAATTCACTCTCTTTTTATTGAAATAATTTCTAGATCTCTAAATTGTTGTGTCTATCTGTTCATTAATATCTCTTAATTCCCGGATGTTCCAAGAGACTTGTGGGAGAGGTGAAGATTTCAAAACTTGTTAATTATTGTCATACAACTTAATTACATAATTATAAATTACCTCCCCAAACCAATCAAAACCAAACTTCCTCATTTTCCCTATTTTCATCCTCATATGATCCCTTTCCCTAACTTCAAGATCATCAAAACAATTCACCCAATAGTCCTCAATTTGTGGAACATGGTGCAAGTCAGGGATATGGAACATATCAAGAGTGCTCTAAATGTTAAAGTTGGCTCTTGAAGTGTAGGAATAGAGATTAAAATGTGAGAAATAAGCTTTCAAATTTGATGCATCAACAAGAGAATTGCACGAGAAAATTCCCAAAGAGATAGGGAAAGATACACCTTTTTTTTTAGATTTAGAGTTTTCCATTGATATGGGCAAGTTGTCTACAAATCTCAAACATGATGATATTTTCACTAAGGTACCTTAAAAATTTTCTTAGAGAGAGATTAAATCTAGATACCGTGATGTATGAGAAAGTCTATAACTATGTGAATAATGGCCCGTATCTTTAAATCAAGGAGGAAACTTTTGAGGAGAGTATGTGTTTAGGGTTTAACTCAAGTAATATTATGACAAACATGATGAATGCATCATTCACCCTTACGAAATGATTATTACTATCCTTCATGGTCAATTTTGGATATCTCTCATAGGTGGGGGAATTTTGGGATATGTTCCGAGTGAGTGTTTCACCAAATTATTAGTAGTTTAATGAAACCAATAAGGGTAGTAGATCAAGGAGGAATACCTATTTGTAATTTCGGTTGAAGGTTGTGTGTGCATTCTGATTTCCTCATCCAAGTTGACTATGAGATCTCCCTTTTGGCTAGGAAGAACTACCCATAAATGCAAAACAATACCACTAGATAGAGTTAAACAAAACAATGAGTGAAATGCCTAGCAGAAGCTAGATCTGGGAAGCATGATGCTTCATGAACAAGTTGTCAATCCACTTTTTATATAATAATATTAATGTTATTTTAAATATACATGAAATAATGATCATATTTGACTTGAAACTATTTAGGTATATCGTACAAAACAATAAGAAATGTTAGGTAAAAGGTTATTGGGGTCAAAAAGGGTCAGGTGATTGGCTGGTCTTACATTGTAGTTCTAGTAAATGCTTTGGGTAAGGTCTGGTAAAGATTAAAAATGGTTTTGGGATGTTGGGAAATGGGTATGAGCTTGTTGGTTTGAGGTATATTACCAAACATAGTAACCAATGTTGGTTGGATGACTGATCTTTGGTTAGGTAGAATGACCAATGTTGGCTAGCTAACTAACATCTGTAGGGAAAATTAAAAGGAATTTCTTGGAATTGGTTTTTCATAATCTTTTTATCGCATAGAGGTTGGAAATGTTGAGGGTGAGGTTATAAAATGGTATTGAAGAATCATAAATGGTTAAAAGAGGGTTAAAATAGGTAAGGTGATAGGTTTGTGGGAGGAAGGAAGTGTACGGATGTGGAGAAAAATAAATTACTAAGATGAATAATCATTCTTATGGAAAGGAAATGGAGATAAATGAAGGAGTGTTAGGTACTTCTTGAAGAGTAGGTTTGAATAATGTAAGTGATGAGGATAGTGATGGTAGATATCCAAAGAGAAGATTTGTTGTATTCGTTCCATGGTATTTCAGATCTCCGTGCTTCTCTATGTTAACTGTGATTGTGAATAAGATGATGAAGTTTAAATGGTTGTAGGTAGTGATTCCGTGTATTTTCTTTTGTCCGAGTGCTTCAGAAATTCAAGTGCTCCAAGTCTTTGTTCATATGAGATCTTGAATTGAATGAATAACATAGGAAAAGGCCTTTGGAAATGTATTTAACTTAACCAACAATGGTTAGGTGACCGACGTCACTTGAGATATAATCGGCATCGTCAAGGCGGGAATATCTAGGTTGGAAAAAATATCGTGATTGTTGCTATTTTTACGTGATCTCTAACCTTCTTCCAAGTCTTGAGTGATGGATCACAAAAAGATAAGTAAGAGTCTTTTTAGGTTTTTTAATAGGAGTTAATTCTAGGTTTAGAATAAATCCTAGTTCATTATGATAGGCTTAGACTTGGTCTTAGGTCATTAATGATGTTTGAGTGGGTCATTGAGTGAGGTGGCTAGGTTAGTTAGTGGGTGAGGTGGTTAATGGGGATATTAATTAATTTAATTAAGATAATTAATTCAATTAACATGTGCACTAGGGGATATGAATGGGTAGGATATGGTTAATTTAATAAACGGGGTTTAAGGGAAGTATGACTTACTTTTGGTGTCTACATTGAGAGTTAGATACTTGAATATCTTGTACTTTCGAGATTGTATACTAAGTATGATGTCATTAAAAATTTCTCGGTGATTAGTAGATGGAGAAACTAAAATTGGATATTATCACTGATTATTTGAACTTGGTTAATTAGTTTTTTTCCTCAATTATGGTAAGGATGAAAAATTCCATCCAATCTTAAAAATATTTATTAGTTTCCTCTCCCATCACCCTACTCAGTAGGATGATTACATCCGAAAATCCTTCATGAAACTCATACATAGTCCAAGAATTTGGTATACTAGAGGATTTCCTTAACTATTTCAACCATGCCCCAAATGTGAGGCCATGGAGGTATGAATACATATTCAACCTTTATCTTGATGTAATTTCCTTTGGGATGATTACCATGTTGCTCTAGGTCGGGATCTGCATACATTGTGATATTCCTTTGGGAGTGAGCACTTCACAACATGAATTTGTATATGCCCTTATGATTCTTGTATCTGATTCATAGTGTTGAGCATAAGCCACCACCAGTTCTATGTTCTGGATGGATAATGAGTGATGACCCATGACATATAAACCATTTGTGTATATTGTCTTCAATAGGGTTCCCTGATTCTACGCCAAACATTAGATTTTTAGATACTCTAACTCCATATGAGTGACATCGTTGTCACCCACATCTAGGTACTTTGATATAAGTGTAAAAATGGGCTCCAAAACATAAAATTTTAACTTCATTATTGCAAAAACCACTAGGTGAGAGAAAATGAAGAAGATAACAACTTTCTACACCTAAAATAGACACTTTCTATTTTTAGTAAGTAGGAGCTAGAGGTTGTTTTTCCGTGATTTTGCCTTTTATTTATTTTTTCAATATCCTCAAGATCCTATTATATTACATACACTTTTTTATGTCTCTTTAATGAATTTTGAAATTTATTATTTTTATAAAGTATTTTTTTCTTTTTGATCATAATTGACTAGTTTGCCTTATATACTAATCTTTGATTGCACTATATCAAGAGGTTTTTTTTTTAAAAATATTTTTATTTATAGTAATTAAAAATACCAAATGGTCACTATATTTAGAAATTGAACTTCCCCTATTGGATTGTAATGAAAAAAATTCACTGGAATAGGCTTTTCTCGGGATCCCATGCTCAAACATTTGTCTCAATTCGTCCACCGAGAATGCTTGGAAAATGAAAAAGCATGATCACAAACATAAAAGTATGGTTTAATACCATTAAAAATAATATCATCATAGGCTTTGTTGTTAATTTCTTCTTTAAGTATCATGTATTGTAGAACAACTGCTAAAGTCTCATTTGAATCCATTCACTGGTTTGGAAGATATGATTTTTCTTCGTTTCAGTGCTTATGGCTACCTTGGATGAATTTTAAGGTATGCCTGATGAATTTACAAGTGTGTAGAATTTTTGACTTCAAAAATGGATTACGAGGTTGATATGGTGAAGGAATGAGGTAAACCAAGCTTGTAGAACTCTTTAAAATCTCATAACAATTTATTTTTAAGTTATGAAAATGCTTTAAAACCTCACTTTTAAAACAAGAGGGGATGGGGAAAATTTTACCGTCACAAATTTCCCCACTATCCTAGGGAAATTTGGGGTAGAAAAATTTCACCCCTACCCTGATCATGACAAGTTGTGGAGAAAGAGTGGAGAGATGCGGATATGAGAGAGAAACACTTAAGCACCCGAGTAGCAAAATATTTGGTCACATGATGAAACTGGGAAGGGCCTAAGGATGGGGTTCATTTTATTATCCCTAATATCCTCACTACTCCTAGGATAAAATGGGTTGGATGGTTAGGATAGTAAAATTCACACTTGGGTTTCGTGAAAAAAACTTAGCCAATTTGTAATCACAACTTAGCTCCCGCTAGAAAGAAAGAATGTCATGTGGTGAACCAAGAGCAACATCTGAGGGGTGGGGCACACTTTCTTGTCTTTATTGTCCTCAATATCCCTAGGATATTTATGATAGTTATGATAGTATAGAAATTTGGGATGATTGGGAGAGTCGGGATAGTTGGGAGATTCGGGATAGTTGGGACACCAAAATGTGTCACCCACCCAACTGAGAAAATGACTAAGTCCCCAAATATTGAAATCACTTTTCCCAGAGTTCTAGGAGGTCTTTTAAAGAATTTTTTTATATCATTTTTACTCCCAAGATCATTATAAGATCAATTAAATTGTTTTAAATGCCGATTATTCATCCTTATCTAAAAAAATATACTTTTACATTCAAGACAACAAGGTGAGTCTCGCACAAATGGATATGCCTTAAAAAGAATTCATGTAATGATTTTTTTATTCCATCATGAAGATAACTCTTCAAGATTTAAAATTATATATTTTTGGTCTCTTGAATCATCACGGAGCTCCCAATTTTTTTTTTTGAAGTTTAGGTACCGTTTTAAATTGTAAGCTCCTTGACCCTCCAAAACCTGCTTTCACTGTTCTTGTTCCTAAACCTCCAAAACCTTCCTAAATATTCATAAACCTATTCCATTGCATTTAAAACTCCTCAATAATATATCAGGATGGTTTTAGGCCTCTTTATTAATCCATCAAGATGCACACCTATCCTAGAAATGCTAAAGACTATCCTTTCTAGGCTTACTAGAGATTTCATATTTTGACAACATTCAAATGAATGGACTGAATGGCCTCATGATCACATTTCAAAACTTAGAAATGATATACATCACATAATTAAGTTTTTCAAGGATGGGTTTTTCATGACATAGAAGGAATAATTATCCATAGGATACTTTAGGAGTGGCTTCAAACATTATTTTTGACACTAAGGAAAAAATTTCATGTTTTCAACTTGAATTTTGACCTTGTAAAAAGACATGAAAAACCACCATGAAATCATAGAATAACTCAATTGGATTATGGAATATGTTTTTTTATGGTTCAAAGTGTAAATTTAGATCTATTACACATGTTTTCTTATCTTCCCTATAGGAAGATAAGTTATTATTTTCCCATAGGGTTTCTTTAAACTATACCAACGATGTTGCTTAATATGAATCCACGATTCAAGGGATAATATTTACTAGAAGTAAAAGGATCAATAATATGATGATATTGGGGGATGTTGATCTCGTTATTTACTAAGCTAGGTTACACTTTGTTTATCTAATAACCCTCTCCTCAAATCCTACAAACAAATATTATGTGATATCTTGGAAGATATTGATGTCATCAATATTCAAGTTATCTTGGGAGAAACAAACACAAATGTAGATAGGATGGATTTTACTAGAGATCAGATGGATCCTTATAAGAATATCATGAATGTTTTAGATTAGTGTGTCAATATCGTAATTATACTAGTATTTCCCTTTAATGACTGTCATTGGCATGTTTTTTTATAGTGATGAACAAATTTACCTCTTCATTTAGCAAAAAGAGGATCTTTCTTAGGTTTTTCATCCAAGGTTTCAAGAAATTTATGGTGAAAAAATCATTTAGATATAGAATAATAGGTTTAATCACTTTTGGAATCACATTCACTCTAGATGACAAGTATGAAGGGGAGAAGATAAATTTTAATATCAAAGATGGGAACTATCACGATTTGGATATGTCTAATGGAAAGTAACTAAATATTAGAAAGGTATGTAGATATGAAAAAGATTCTTATTTCATCAAATTATTCCAATAATACGATGACGATTTTGTGTGGTCTTATGATGGCATGAAAGAGTATGATCCCATTATCATTCACCATACCATTTAATTGTCACTTGAGATCAAACCAATGAGACAAAATTAGAGGCTAGTTAATCCTAATATTGAACCTTTAATGAGAAAGGAGATGACCAAACTGATTGAAGCCAAGATTATCTTCCCCATCAAACACTCTTTTTGGGTTGAAAATTAATCCATAATAGGAAAAATAATGGAGCAATAAGTTTGTGTGTAGATTTAAAATACCTCAATAAAGTCTCCCTCAAATTCAATTGCCCTTTACCTTCCATAGAACAAATCTTATAATTAGTAGTAGGGAAGAGTGGTTTTCACTTATGGATGGGTTCTAGGGTTATAATTAGATTCTTATCATATATTTTGACCAATGTAAAATAACTTTCATTGCCCAATGGTGAAATTTTTCTTATCAAAAAAATAAATTTTGACTATCCAATGTTAGAGAAATGTTTCAAATGAAAATTGATTTAGTTGTTAAGGAGTTAATCGGTGATTTTTTTTTAATCTATCTAGATAAGATTAATAGTTTTTATAAAATATAAGGATATAATATAATGAACCTTGAACATATTTTTAGTCTATTCAGGGAATTTAGCATCTTTAAATCCAAAATAATTAATCATTTTTTTCAGTGAAGGTAAATTTTTAGAACATGTTATGTCTAAAGGAATTTTGGATATTGATCTAGATATAATTACAACTAATTTGGATCTATCCCTTTCCAAACACAAAAATTCATCTTAGTTATTCCTAAAGAAGATAAATTTTGTAAGTAAGTTCATCACTAACAATGTTGAGTTCATAAGGACCATAATATTAATGTTTAAGAAAGGGTGTAATTTCCAATGAACAAAAGAAGTTTTCTAGTTGTTTTCCCCATTTTTTTGTTGAGTATAAATTGTTAATATTTTTTCTTGTGGAGTTTTCTTGTCACCATGGTCACATATCTAAAGACTAAGTATTGAATTGTTAATATTTCAATTACGTTTTGGATGAATATGCATGTGTATTCTTGTAATTACCCTATCCATTTGTTGAGAAAATAGTTTCCCCATATACCTTATGTTTCTCTTTTGAATAACTCATGGATTGGTTTTGAATGGTTTAGAATTTCAATTATAGAGGTGTGTATCTAGGAAACACTTTAAGACATTTATAGGAAGAAACTTGTATCAAAGTAAGTGAAAATCATTTTTGGACATGAAGCAAATTCTAGGCCATTACATTGATTTTTATAGTAAAGGTAGAGTTTTGGAAATTTGGGAGGATGTTTTTATAGTTTTCAATTGAATCCATGCCCAATGGGTACAAAAGGAAAGCGGTATAGTAAAATGGCACCTTTGAGTCACTATAAATATTTCCAAAATAAACACCCTAATTATTTTTTGGCATCTTTTTGTAAAAGATGAAGACTTATTGGCCTTGATCAATGTTACTAATCCATTGTTGACCTTTCATGCCTCAAATATTGTTAAATTTTCTTGTGTGGATTGGATTTATAGTTCTATTGTTTAAAAGGCTTAAAATTTATCCTTTCTCTTATTTTTTGGCCAAAGAAACTAGTTCTCAGGCAATGAAAAGAAGTGGGTCCACACAATGAATAAAATTGGATCCACAAAATGATGAAAAGTGGGTTTGCACAATGAAGAGAGGTGGATCCACATAATCAAGAAAAGTGGATCTGCACAATGGAAGGAAATTATAATGGATTTGAAAATTTTCAATTTGAAGGATTTAAAATTCCAAACTATTAAGGATTTGAAAATCCAAACTTCAAAGGATTTCAAATTCCACACTATCAAGGATTTGAAAAATTTTAGTAATTTTTTTTTGAAAATATGCACTACAAAGGATTTGAAATTCAACACTTAAAAGGATTTCAATTTCTACACTATGAAGGATTTTAAATTCAAAACTATGAAGGATTTAAAATTTCATTAGATGAATGAATTCAAGATCCTCATTATGAAGGAATGGAAGTCAGTACTATAAAGGATTTTCTTAATTTTGATGGGAATATTTAAACTTCTATAATTATTGATCGGGACCACTAAATTGAGAAACAAAATTACTATTGGAAAGGTATTTAAATGATATACCCATTGGCATTGGTTTTGATTAATTAATGCATTTTTGTGATTAAATAAGTGAATTAAGTTCCCACATCCATTTTTCTATATAATTTTTGACTTAACAATGAGACTAGTTTTTTCATATCTTTTAATCGAGAACTTCGTTTGACATGAGATAAATCTCATTGGAATTTTTGTACAAGGCTTCATCAAAGATCACTTGAGGGGAATGGTGGAAATACTTATGATTTTGTAATCAAATATTTTTATTCTATTTTCACGTTTTCTTATTTAATTGAATCCTAAATTATTTACAGATGCTTTGGTTGACTACTTTTGTTACATGATTCTTTTTGGATGGTATATTCTCCTCGTGCCCCAAAAAATGAACATAATGGGTTGAATGGTCTATTTTATAAGAAAATTAGCTATTATTAGTGGTCAAAAGCATGGTTATGAGAAAAATACATTTGGCAACTCAATCTTTATCTATCTCCCTTGATTTCTTAGGAATCCAATTATCTAAGTAAGAGCTCATCCACATAGAAAACATATAAAAATATCCAAGGCACCCCATGGTTGTGGATCATCATGATACTTGGGGATTACCTTTTGAGCTAGTTCTAGGGAATTTTGTAAGGGTCATGTAGGTTAAACATCTGACATGGTATATTCAAATCCTTTATCCTTTATTATCCTTTTATAACAACAATGAGTTTGATAAGTGAAACTAACCTCTCTTGAATGTGAGGAAATTGTACTCAATATATTTATGAGTGTTTCAAGTTTGTGCATACCCTTTTGTTTAATTATGCAATGTATTCTCTACCTTGTCAATGACTATGATATATTATGTATTATTTAAGAAATATTATCTAGTTTATTGTGATTTATATATATCCTTTGGATTGTGTTATTACATCTTGTACCTTTATATGGTTTTATTCTATGATGTTTATTATTTATAGCTGCATATTTTAGTTCCATTATGTCATGTATACATAGAATTTAGGTTAATACAATGAAGTGTAGATTTTGGTTCATATCTTCCTTTTATCACTATGTTTTTTCATATTTCCTTGATCTCAAGGAGATGGATCCCTTCATACTGGTATCACCATTATTGTCAAATCCTAACACTTTTTCCCTAGTTAGATTTGTATATTTTATAGTTAGTGATATATATATAAAGGAAACAAGATAGCCCTATTCTATAGGTTTATCTCAAGGGTTAAGTCCAACACCCTATAAAGACCTTCAAATTTTTGAATAGTTACCTAAATAAGAAGAGTGTAGAGAATTCTCTACCAAACCGTATATATGTTAATGATATTCTTATTATGAATAGTAAAACTATTTTCATTCTTAAAATTAAATATAAGTAAAATAATATTTTAAAATGACTAATTTAGTTATGTTTCATCAATTCTTACGCATGGTTATTTTATAGGATCAATAATCCATTATTGTATCTCAATCTCAATATGCTTTTAATTTGATTAAAATATTTAATATGATTGAATGTAAACCAGTTATAATTCGTATTTAAGTTGATATAAAACTTTATCCCAAACCTACATGTCATAAAGAAAAGCTACCTTTATATAGACAACTTGTTACAAATTTAATCTACTTAACTATTTTTTTTTTTGAATTAGGGGTAAACTGAGTGTTTTTGAAAGGACCCACATCCTTGTACAATTGAGGATTTTTTGAGAGGATCCACAACCTGGGTTACAATGAAGGGGACCACCATTAGGAACCCAATTGAAGCAACCTTGAAACCATAGTGAAGATGCAGCGACCAACGACAACAGCCGCATCGAGTGAGATAATAATTAGTGAGCGATGAAGAGGAGTAGCCACCAGCGTCAGCAGCATGAGTAACAACCACCGGCATCAGTAGCATGAGGAATAGCCACCAGCATCAGTAGTGAGAGGAGAAACCAAACCATGTCAGACAACAAGAGGAGCATTAGTAGAGAGCGGAGCAGCCACCAATGTCAGCAGGGAGAGGAGTAACCACCAATGTCAACATGAGAAGAGATGCCACATCTAGTGGTGAACCACCTTCGAGGAGGATCGTGCCTTAGGGGGATTTGAACCTGGGTGGGCAAGCACACAACCATGTGACTTGACCGCACCACTCCCACCCCATTGGCTAATCTACTTAACTATTACTAGGATTGATATTTCTTATTTAATAGGTACTATTTCTATACTTATACACGATCCATATGATGATAATTGGAAACTATCTATACGAATCTTAAAATAAACTAAAGGTATACTCAATTATTTTCTATATTATGTTTTCCTAGTTATTCTTACTTATATGGTTATTATGATTTGAACTATGCTCATGATGTGATAGATATAAAATATATGTATCGATATATTTTCAAGTTCAATACATGTGTCATAATTTGGAGTAGTAAGAACAAACCAATATTTTTTTATCTCTTATATTAAAGTGGAATATAAAATTTCCATAGAATTAGATACAGGATCCATGTGTATGAAAAGAATGTTAGAACATATGGATGTCAAAGGAAGTAAAACACTCATGTGTGATGGAAAATTTTATGTAGCTCTTCAAAATAATGAAGTTCAACATTAATTAATGAATAATATTAAGGTTATTATGTATTTCATTCAATAAAAGGAACTCAATGGTGATATTAACCTCTAGTTCCATCCTAAAAATATAAAGTAAAAGATACATTTGCAAATCCCATATGCGTTGTGAAGTATTACAAGTTTTGATAAATTATCATCCTTTCAATATATTATTGAGGGAGAGTGTACATGAAAATGTCACCTCCTAATGGCCTTTTTACATATTCCTTCTCTATTTTTCTTTTACATTGTTAAGGATATATATATATATATATATATATATATATATATATATATATCACCCTATGTGACTTTGTAAATATTACCCAATTTTGTTTTAATTGTAACATAGTGCATCATTATGTTATAGGGATTCCTTTTTTATAAAAGGATCCAAAAATATCATGTAAGAATTTTTATATGAACTTTTCTATGAGGAACTTGGGATATTTCTATGTGATTTTACATGTAGACATGCTAAGCTAAAATAATCTCATATGGTGTAAGGATTGTAATTCTTTTTTGTATAAAAAGGTAATGTTAACATGTGTACACACTAAACATTAAGAGTAAGTGTTTAAATAGTAATATTTTGAAGACACATTCATGTGTCCATAGTATTAAATATACACTCAAAACTACTTGTTTATTTAATAAAATTAGCATATAACCTATGTTATAAGTTATAATGTAACTTTTAATACATATATAGTTAATTGTATTAATTTTAATCAAGAGTGAAAGTTGTTAAACCAAAATGTTGCAACTAAATCACCCATCCTTTTTAAAATCATTATCCCTTATTGGAGATTAGGTAGTTGAATGCATGTTTGGCTATGTGCATTATAAAATAAATGCTTTTTATGAAAGGTTTTATGGAAGATATGTGTTGGTTTACATATTTTTATGTCAATATATTTGTTTCTTTTATTAGTATTCATTAATACAACTAGAATTTCTTCATAATGGGGTTTTCACCTTTATACAATATATCTTCACTAAAATATTATGTATGTGTTGTGTTTTATTTATAAACTGTAATTTGTGTTATCTCTATAATTTGGTAATTCAACACTTTGTACTTAAAGATATTATAATCCTATTTATTAAAAAATTTATTCATTTGAACTTATCTCTCTCTTCTAACTATAGTCACTAAAATTATATAGCTTGTACTTTTGAAATGCCAAGTTTTACCATGCTCTTTTGATAAGTCAAATAATCACACTCAAAATAAAATCTCAGCATATCTTTATCTCTTCTATAACCCACTTATATTTAAAATCTCATCTATTATAAATTATGATAATATTATTTAATCAAAGAAACATTAAACCTCTTATATTCATGACACAAATTTCATTTTTGGTATTAATCTCTCTAGTTTGAAACTATATGGAAGGTTCAAGATCCAAGTTCTAGTATTTTCTAACCTATATAGTCTCACCCCTTCAAATTCATTGAATCTAATTTAAATTTAAAATTATATTTTTGTTATTTCATCTTCCTAAGTTCATCTTTATTATAATATTTCACCAAGAGAAAGATATATAAATAAGTCAAAATAACTTTATATCTCACATGGATCTCTTATAATCTCTTATTATAGTTATATTTCTAAAATAAATCAATTTCTTAAATCTACCCAAATCAGATGCACATTATCTAGATTAGTCCATACAAAAAAACATTAAGCAATCAACTAGGTCAAAAGAGTATATCTTCGTCTATTTCAAAGCATGGAAATGCCATAAATCCACATTTTAGCAAGATAAGGTACACCCAAGAATTTCAAAAGGGTTTAAATTAACAAATGGATAGGTCACATAACAAAGTTACATCACAATCCTACCACACTAGGTACATTATATACTATGTAGTTATCCTTGTATCTCATTGTCAAGAAATAAGAGGGAATCCTTGGGATCGGTTACTTATATACACTTGTATAAGAAAATAAGAGAACTACATGAAGTTTGATTCCATAAAAATGGAATGTATTAGATTACTTGTATAGGTTCAATAATTTGGAGCCTAACCACCAAGGGTATTAAATCATCACCAAACACATGTTTTCTCCTTTTGGTTTGTTAATGCTCTAATAAATGGTTCTATAGGTTTCTAGGGTTTCTAATTTTTGTGAGTTGTTAGAGGTAATCCTATCTATATGTGAAAAATATAAAAATGTGTAAAATACCATTTATAAATTATTTAAGCACCTATAAAGTTTCAAGTCCAAACTATTAAAGGGTCAAAGATTGTACAACTCTAGGTCATTACCATATTAAACTTATAAAAATTTTCCCCTATTGAATTTTGTGTTTTTAAAATTTAAATAAATCATAGACACTATTATAACATCCTATTCCACCATCCTAAACATAAAAATTATATTTTTCCTACCTTTAATATCTAATCATATCTCTCCTCTTGAATATTTGAAAAATACTTATCATTTATCGATCATTTTGATCATTTCAAGTTTGAGTGCATTATTTTGATTGCACATAATTAATGTTAGAAATTAAGTATATAGTAATAGTAAACTTATTACAAACCCTTTAATTGTATTTAGTTTTTGTATTATAACATTCTAGCAATCTAACTAGGGTCTACACATTTGGTGAACCAAAGCTGAGATCGAATCTTACACCTTCTTCCAAACCTTAGTTTCACAAGGGTTACATTTATACATTTTATATTCATATATGAACAACTCAGTTTCATCCTTCCCATGCCCTAAATCTAGTTTTCACCACTTTCCCTATCATATCATGGCTATTCCAACCCTTTGGGTCTCTTTTTGGGAATTTTTAATTGCCAACTCACCTTTGTTGCATATTTCAAACATAATGAATTTATTTTCAAATTTGAATGAAGTTTTTAATAATTTATATATACTTAAATTAAATATATTTTTATTTTCCCTAAATATTATAAAAATCATACTGAATACAAAATTATTAATTTCAATAATAAGGGCTCAATCAAAAAAATATTTTTTTTTACAAATCCTTTACAGGTTATTGCTTCTAATGTTTAGATTTTAAATTAACATTGTTTTTTTCATAAATGTCACTATCTATTTTTAGAAATATCCATTTTATTTCTTTAACAAAAATAAATTTTTCCTATAAATTATTTACTATCTCTTGTTTATTTGAGACATATCTAGACAATAATAAATTTACTTATTTATTTGTATATTTAACAAAAAAATCTTCTTGTTTAACATACTTTATAACACAATTTTTGGAATGTCAAAATTATTATTTTTAATAAGTAAGGAATAACAAAAACAATCTATTGTTTTTTCATTTTCCTTGGAGGTTTTTATTTCATATTTTTAATTCAAAAACACCTCTTTTGGTTTTATTCAATTCATGTTTTATTCTCATAAATTATCATTTTAATAGTTTGACAATAGTCACTTTATGCTAGAAACATTCATTTTGGGTCTTATCCTCTATAGTCTCTTGATTTTTGTGTTCATTGTGTTGATCTAATTGGAGGGTCTTATATCATTTTATTTCATCATGTCCTTCTACAAATTATTTTGTTTTCTTATATGATTTGCTTCTTTGTCATCACACATGAAACAATACTATCCTAGAAGTATTGCAATAAAAAAATTTCCTTACTATTATGACATCATCCCATGTAGATTCAATTTTATGACATATTGCATATCCCTCTATTATTAATTATGGAATATCTCATATGGCTATCCCAAATTAAATTCAAGGATTACACCATGTATTTGAAGTCTAATTTCATGTTGTGCATAATAATATCAAAAATATTAAAACTAAGATAACACATATAAAAGATTCCTCTCATTCCCAAGTCAATAATGTCTTTATGCATCATGATAACTCTAGTTCTAATGATACCAAAATGAAATGTGATATAAATGATATGAGTGACACATGTTCTCATACAAGTGAAGTGAATGTACTACCTAAGCAACAATGTGTACATTGTAAATTATCGATATTGTATACTATGACAATCACCTTAGAAATTACATCTTTTGTTTAACAAGACATATTGACAACATGATATTCTCTATGAGATTACTAGGTAATCAATAAATCATTTTTCTACCTAACCATTAATACACCCACTATCACCTTGAGAAAAATTCCATGTCAACCATACTATCCCTTTCACCGATTAAGGCGAGATATTTTATCGTGTGCGGGTTTATTCCCCTACTATCTTTTGTGTTTTTGTTTTATAAATTTTTTTAAATTCTCTATTTGGGGATCAAGTCATTTTGATCCTTGTTTCTTGTGTTTTTTCCGTATGGTATTCACTATTTTTATGTTAAGGTGTTTTCGGAAAAGGTTTTAGGACCTTCAAAACCTTTTTTACCTTCTCTAAAAAATATCATGGAATTAATAAACATCATGAAAATCACTTCTATGATTTATAATAAAGAATCCAACAAATTGAGTGTAAGGGATTCATTTCATTTAATACATGAAATTCTAATTTGCAATCATTTGAAGTCCCCAAATATAAATTTGTTCCTAAATTTAATACACATATCAAATGAAAATAATAGAATAATAAATAACACAACTTCATCTATACAAAAACTATCCATCAATTGACAAAGTGAATAAGAATGCAATACCTCATGTCAATGAGCCACTTTGGGTGATAAAATTACATCCTACTTGTTGATGCAAGTTTATTACATAGGATTAAAAATTATACGTGGAATAAATCCTACAAATTTTAGACCCCCTGCTCAAAATATGATTCAAAGTTTAGAATACTATAGATGTATAGCTTCAGTTGGGAACTATGTGATGAAGTGTTAACCCATGAAGATACCAATGTTTTGGAAAAAAAAACCCATTGAAACCTTAATATTTGGATCATAATTATCTTTATTTGAATTAATATTAGCCTAAAAATATTTACAATGGTTCTAATTGATTTGGGATTACATTAAAAGATCAAAAATAAGGGAAGGGTAAGGGATAACATAAAGTAGTCTATCTCTTTCTCTTTCAATTACCAAACATAGAAAACACCTTCATTTTAATCAAATAACACACAAAAACCAAATAATATATGAACTATATTCAATGAATTCTACATAAACACCAAGTAGTCAGTCAAAAGAAATTTTACACCAAGAATCACAACTTTGCATTATCCAATTAAATAAATAATTATCATTCACTAAGCTTATAATAGAGGTTAGTAAAAAAATTTATTCAAGATAACCAGATTCAACAAGAAAATAGAGGAACTATTTGTTTTATTCAAAACCAATTAATAAATGATATTTTTGTTGATCAAATTTAATATTTCATGTTCAAGTTAATGAGATAGTACTAAAGAAAATTAAATAACTCCAAAATGCAAGGGTTTAGGGTACCTTGATTTACGATTGAGGTAAATGGATGAGAATAAAGTGGATGACCTCGTTACAAATCTAATGAACCTCAAAAACAAGGATAACTAGAAAGAAAATGGATTAGATGGTATATGCGGGGATTACTAACAAAGTTAGTTCTTAGAAGTGTTAACTTCCTTACATGGATGTCAAACCCTGTTTGATAAAAGATAATGAAACAAATGATAAACGCAGGATAACATTTAAAAGCGATACAAAATAGAATCTGGAAATGATAGAAATGGATTAAAAGTACTGATATGATCTAAATTAACATAAAGTCAACTATATAAGGCTAGGTCGTCGGTGACCTAAGCTTCGAGAGGAGAAGGTTGACGGTGACTCGAGCAAGTGGATCTCGGATAATGAGCATGAAATTCAGATATGAATGGATCTGAATGTAAATAAGGTTATCATAGAAGCCTAAGAACACTGGGAATAACTGCAAAAGGATTTTCGAGATAGAAAATCATAGAGGATGGAAGAAAATAGGTATTAGGATAAATACTCAAAACCAGGACTCGGGTCGATGATGACTGCGTTGGGTTGGCAATGACCGAATTATAGACGAGAATAGTTTGGGGTGACAGGGGAATCAAGATGATGAGATAGGAGAACTAGAAACACCAATAGAATAGAAACATACACCGAGAGGGATCTAGAAACAAGAAGCATGATGACACAAGACTTGTTCAATGACGACTGGGTGAAGTGACAACGACATGGACAATAGAAAATAAAGTTGAAGGTGGATGAGCTAAATGAGAAACCTACAAGTAGAATCAACGGAAGAACAATTTTAGGATGGAATTTTGACAATAGTTGAACTTGTAAGACATTAGATTCTAATAGATAATAACAAAAATAACATAGAGTAAAATAAAACCTCATAAAGTCTCTATAAGTGCTGAAATACTAGCTTCACGAAACTCAAGAAGGTTGACATGGCTTCAAGGATGGTCAAATTTTAGGATAAGTTCATGTAATGCAATAAATCTTGGGTTGTGTCTTGTTTTGGAAGGGGGTGAAATCAGTCTTATAGGGTCGACGATGACCTATCTAGGTCACCACCGACTACGGGAAACCATTCCTTATAGTGGTGAATGAATTCTCTATTCGAGATATGGGGATTTTAGTGATTGGGAGAAGTGATTTAAAGCATGGAGGTAGCTAAGGGTTTCATAGGTAAGTGTCATGAGTATGTAGGAGATAAATATGGGTTAGAAAAAATATAGAAAAAGCGTAGGGATATGATTTTAGGTGCTTAGGGATAAAAGCATCCTAAAAAGAAAGCTAATTAAATTTGTTAGGATAATAGATGGTAATTTAAATTAAATTAAAATGAATTAAATTAAAATTGGTCTAGATAGGACCATGGTGAAAGATGCGCATGTAGAAAATCAAGGGTATCGATACAAATTTTTGTTTCTACATTTTCCCCATTTTATCGTGTGGTTTGTCTTGGGCAAGCCATGAGACAAAAACGGTGAGAGATAAAGAGTAGGATGCATACTTATGAAAGATTAATGATGAGATCTCCCTGAAATAAGGGATTGATAACAAGAAGAGGAATCAATGACAAGTTTGAAAGAGGTAGATGTTGAAGGGAGGGTGGGAGAAGAAAGATGGTTAAAATGATAAGGAGAGGCAGAAGCCCAAAGAAAGAAATATTTAAACAATAATAGAACCTATGGTTGTTTTTGATATCACATCGGTAGGGAACAAAGGACGGTCTCAATGGAGATGGTGGTAATATTCTCCAAACCAATGCGTGTGAAAAATGACATTGAAATGGAGGGAATCCAATGGGAAACCTCTCGAATGGATGTGAGCCATGAGGACCAATGGGTCATAGGAAAACATCAAACTATGTGCAACCAAATGCAAAAATAATGCAAAATCCTTCATAGATGAGGAATCGATAAAAATTTATCCATCCATAAAGGACAAGGATGGAAGCAATGGTGTCCCAAAAAGGGCATGGAAATGGCCAAAAGGGAAAACTATGAAAGAATGATGAAATAAGATGCCTCGGGGGAGTAAATATGGACACAAAAGTGGAATTTGAGAACATAATATATGATGCCTTGGCAAAGGGAAAAAAAGGAGGGAAAGTCAAAATAAGGGATGTGAAGATGAGTCGGTGATGACTAAGCCCAATCAATAGCCACCCAAGGGGTTCGATGGACGACTTAGTGTTGGCTATTATATAAGAATGGGGGCCATTTGACGATGTCAATTTTCACGCGTGTAATGTACGATTAAGTGAAGATACCTAAAAAATAAGATTGAGGAATGGAGGTTGTAAGAGTAGCCAAGAAATGCCAAAGGGTATGTAGGATGATGCATAATAAAACCCACACTTGTATGTTAATTTATTTTATGTTTTTTTTGGTATTTTTATAGAAAAATAATTATGCCAAAGGCGGTTGGTGGTGACTCGGTTGGGTCACCATCGACTTAGCCCTAAGGCATGTCGACCGACCCTTACACACATTGAATAGGGATATATTAGAAAGTTTTGATAGATATATGAGATGGTGATGGAAAAACTAATGTTTACGTGTTATTTGGATAATGCGCAGGCAAGGTAGACTTTATATCCGAAAGACCGAGTCTCATCTTTATATGAGAAGATGAGAAGAGATGTGACAGAGACATCGTGTGGGATCACTTAGAAGCCATGGGGTTATGAGGATTTAGACATTATCAATGGATCCAAAGCTCCTGTATCAATTACTATCATTCCTCTCATCAAACCATCTGTAGCACTCATAGCTACAGCTCTAACCTTATTATTTCCTAATAATTGTTGTACCTCACAAGTAACACAAATTGGCTGACCATTTGTGTTATTATCCTTAACAATTAATGAATTGTAAATTTTAGGCATATTACCTGGAGGAAAAGATACATCTAGTACTGGGCCGATAATTTGAGCAATACGTCCTGCCTTCTTTTCTACAAGTGCGGAAACCCCAAGAACAAGAGGATTGGTTCTCATAATAATATAAAATAAATAAAAAAGGAGATTGATTCAAATTGCTAATACTAGCAAAAAAGTATAAAAAAACACAAAAATATTCTATACTGAGTTGATCAGTCAATAATAACTGAGAGTGAAGTTACCACTTTTAACTTACTCATGCAAAATAATAGAGCTAATCGAAATCAAATTGGATAGATTAAATTAATAAATAAATAATCTATTATATAATAATGAGAATTACTGGGACATTTTTAAAAAAATTATGACTAAGGTGGTCCGACCCAAGTCTTCTAAATTTTTCTGACGTCGTAGGGGTCGAGTAACCAATTCAAGTACATCTCTTGCATTGGCAAACCCATGAATCTGGGCAAAGGTAAATTCAACTGACCATTTAGTACTAATTCCTCTTGCCTCTAACGGGTTTGTGGCCCTCTCATTCTTATATTATACACCCTACATATATATATGGTGACTCGAATAGATAGGTAGAGATCAACTCGTATATTTTGAACTAGTTGTAGTTTCCTAAAATTTCTCAATTCTAGGAATTCTCCCTCCCCTTCCCTCCCTAGGATCTGGGGTTAATGATATCCTTGGTTGAGAGATGGGAGATGAAGATAGGCACCTTCATGTTTAGGATGGGTGAGATGAAGATCACCTTGGAGGATGTGCACCACATCCTAAGATTACCTATTCCGGGGAGTATATTGTCACCATTATAGTTGATAGCAGACTTATAGTATTGACATGAATATTTGGAGTTGATGTGCCTCACATCATATTCTCTTAAGGGTATTTTTCATATGAGTGAGGTACGAGGCTGGGGTACCACAGATATGATCGATTTGTCTAGTCATGATAGTGCTTTCATGCTCTGAATTTCCTAAATCGGGAGGAGTCGGGTTTTATGGGATTGAGTAGGTTTTTAGTAGATATTGTTGAGCATTAGATGTTGTTCATTTGGAAATTTTTTTCTAGCACAGGTATACCATGAGCTAGCCATGTACAGAGAAGGAGGATGAGATTACGTTTGGATGTATGATTCCTTCTAAACTTCTAGTCCTATGAGCATATTGTAGTGATCTGACCACTAGGGATACCATGTGTCACTAGGGACCACATAGAGCTTGTAGTAGGGTTATTGAAAAGGTAGGCCAATCAGGATCATGGAGAGAGGATTATGGATTGGTATGTGGATAGGTTTATAGAGCTTGATGTGGATCAGATCAGATGAAAGTCATATCAAGGCTTCCTTGTGTGGCCCAAGGTAGAAGCAAAGATGGTTGGGATGAGGAGGATGAGATGGGAATAGGGTAGACTACTAAAGATTATAGAGGGTTTTTAGTTTGATAGACTGTGACAACAATTTTAAGTCGTACATGGATAGTTCTAGGATCTAATCTCATATAGAGAGAGAGGGAATTGATATATAGATATGGATTCTTCTCATGGAAGATCCATTCAAGGAGGAAATAGTGTCTTGGGATGATGATGATGATGTAGGATTTGGAGTGGGATTCATTGATTAGATAACTATATCCTCGGTAGATTGGGTAGATGAAGAGAGGGGGATGAGGATATAGATATTGAGGTAGAGTAATATCTTGGAGGTAGTGGAGATGTGGATAGAGGAGAGCTTGTAGAGATGACATGATTACATGTGGAGTTAGAGAAAATGTGTGTGGAGACTCGAGAGGGACATAATGATATAATAGATAGATGTTTTCATGCAAAAGAGGGACCGAGTCAACCAGAAAAAGAGCTGGTACCATAGGTAGAGGGATGAATATAGGACCCATTTTTTGGATTTGGTGATGATCATAGTTGCTAAGGCTTTGAGTGGTGGACATGTAGTATTGTAGTGAGGAGGGGATATGGCACCTCTTGACATGATTTCTATGGATCGATATAATGCCTTAGTCGTAGAGAGGCTAAGTATTACAAGGGATTGTGATCAAGAAGATACCACCGACACTACAATATTTGGAGTATCTACATAGGTGAGTGGTATCTATAGTTTGACCATCTAGAAGCATAGTGAGTGTGGCTCATCCGCATCAATGAGAGGGCCAAGGCGAAGGTGATGAAGTTGATAGAGATATATAGGGACTTTCCTCATACAAGTAATATTTTAGGATTTTTATGTGAACTTTACTAGTTTTACTAACATATCTACTTTAAGATAGGACCCTTAGAGGTCACTAATGTACCGATACACTTTATTTTGACCATATATATATGATATATGAATTTCTCATGGATTAGTATGTGTATATTATGTGATGTTCATTATCCGATTCATGATGATGTGATTGCATGTTTACTTTGGATTATATTATGATGATTAATGTATATGCATGGATAGTATGCGATGTTGAGAAAACACAATTTGAAAACTTATATGATGAATGATGGGTATTATAAAGGGGATTTTCATAAAGAAATATTTTCTTCTAATAAAACAAAGGAGAGATAAAAGATAGATGTTGAAAGGTTTATAATAAATCACAACTTAATGATGGCAACCCATGGGTATGAATGATGCCACATCATATCAAGGAATTTGAAAGGAAGTATGCATCCAATTGCATTGGAGATAAATAAGATGGGCATTAAGGTAACATAAGGCACATGTGACCAAAACATGTGTTAGTATACAACTAATGACAATTAGTTATTCCAAAGATCATAAGGAGACATGGATGGAATGAACTCATAAACCTAATGTCAACATGAAAAATGGGTCTATGGTGTAACTTTTACATGGGAAGGGGGTTCTCCATAAGTGGTTTTTTCTAAATCTATGCCCTAGCTCTAGGATGGGGAAAGAAAAAACTAATAAATGTAGGAGAGATTTTCTAGAACAAAGTTGATCAATATGGGAAACTTTCTTAGGATGATGATAAAATGGATGGCTGATTAATGCAGGAGCCTTCAATTCCATAATATAAAAGATTAGCCATCCTTTGAGGGTATGGTATACTTTATACATGATAGCCATACTTTTAGGGATCATTCTATTGATTTTGATTGATTTTTGTTTACATGAACAATCTGTGCTTTGAGGGAGCAATCTACTTTTGATAAATTTGATTTTTAATAGAAGCACCCATGAAATTTTATTTTTAACATGGGGAAAAGCTCAGAATAGCTAGTAGACCACTTAGGAGGGGATAATGGATGTATAAGCGACACCTTAAGGACCCTTAGTATCATTCCAAGAGGTAACTAATAGGGTCATGAATGTAATGATCACGCAGATTCTCACCAAAGAGGGAGAACCTATCCATAAGTAAAATGTTATGGGATGATACATGGTTCCCATGTTTAAATTCATGACGAGGAAAGTAACAAAGAGAACACATAGTTTCAAATCATTATAATAATGGATGGAAGAGGCTATGATGGAGGTATGATCTAAGGATATGACTAAGTGATCACTTTGGTAGACATGATAACAATATAATGGTGAAAAATTCAAGGCATTAAGTGGTTCCACTTATGGTTTACCATCAAGGGAGGAAAAATTATAAGCTCTCAACCCATACTTATGTGCGATAATGTATGTTCTAATCTAGTTGGGGGAAAACATTTCACGTTGCCTCCTTTCTAGGGTAGTGAAGTTATGATTTTCTTTAAGAATGAGGTCACCAACATTGAATTCACATTCTTTTGGTGTTTATTGTAAGCATGATTTATGTGCTATAAATAAAAATGATGATGTTCAAGAGCAAGGAGGAAATGCTCATCTAGTAATTTGAGTTGGGCTAGATGATTCTTCATGATAATATTCATTAGAGATGAAGTCACGAAGAGACACGCGTAAAGATGATATTTAAAATTCAAGAGGAAGAATGGCTTCAGAACCACACATAAGAGAAAAGGGAGTAGTACCTATCAAATTACAGATGATCATGTGATAAGCACATAGAGTGAAGGGGAGATGAAGATGCCGACTACGACTTGGTGATCAATAGTTTTGCAAGAATATTACAAATATTCTTATTAGTGGATCCGGATTGGCCGTTAGCTTGAACATAATATGGAGAAGAGAAACTAAGTTGAATATTGAATGATTCACATATTTTCTTGAGATTTTTATTTTAAAGGACTTACCCATTTGTGATGAGTTTGTGGGGAGCGTCGAAGTGGTAAATGATAAACTAATAGACAAAGTTAATAATTGGACCAAATTTAGCTGAGGTGAGGGGAATCACTTCCAACGGATTGGTGAAATATTCAGTTGCAGTGATGATGGAGTGATGATGATGTGAATATTGAGGATTGATAAGACCAATGAGATCAAGACCCCATTATGAAAAGCACCAATGTAATCTTGAGCCGATCGTAAGGCTTGACTAGTAATGTGAATAAGATTGGAATGTTGCTTAAATTTTTCACATTTCTTAACATACTGATAGTAGTCATGGTTGAGATAAGCCCAATATAGCCAACACGAAGGACACACTTAGAAATGAATAAGCCACTAAAATTTCCACCACAAATACCGTCATCAACTTCTTGGATATCATGGGATTTAAGGAATTGAAGGAGAATACCATCAAATCCAAACTTATAAAGAACTACACAAAGGATAACATAGAATTTAGGGTGCCAAATAAAAAACCTCATAGCATTCTTTGATGGATAAGAGAGAATTATAGATTTGGATAGATAATCAAAAATTGGGAATACTAAAGATCGATGAACTATATTTGATGAGATTAACACAAGGTAGGTCATGAAATGGTCGATCACTATGATGAACAACAACAAAAAGTTTAGATTCTTTTGTTGTCCATGGGATGAGATCTACGAGGGATGCCATCATATCAATGAAAAATTTGGACGATCGAGGAACAATTTGGATAGTGTAAAATTTGAAGGCCTCAAGGAGGAGAAGGATGATATCTCTATATTTTTTAAGGGTATCATTTTTACATTGATATTCATATGTAACTTGTTTGATGATAAGCTCAGAATCTCCATACATGTCAAGAATTTGACAACCTAGAAAGGAACTAGATTACTAGTTTCAATACTTAAGATAAGGGCTTCATACTCTACCATATTATTCATGCACTCAAAACTAAGGTTATTTGTTAGGGTCATAGGAGCATCACTAGGAGAGAAGAGAACAACTCGACACCTCCCCTTTGTTAACACTTAGAACCATCAAAGAAGAGGGTTATCATAAGGTTATCCTTCGCATGGTGAAAATAATTGATGGATTCATCTATAAACTTTTCGTGAGGAATATGTGTACTAGGAAGAGGGGCTTTAGCTAACTATTCTCGTGACAACTTTGCCCTTAATGGATTTTAGGAAATTAACTTGAGGTAAAAATTGGTCATGATAATAATCCATCTAGTGATACGATTGATGTGATATGAATTATAATGCATCATATTAAGAAGAAAATCAAGTAACAATGTAAGTCTTATGGTTGACAAGATAATGTCGAAGCTTAGAGGTGGAAAAGAAGATGGTGTAATATATCTTTTCACCTTCATTATAGTGAGTCTCGCAGATCATGGAGGGTGTGACTTATGTAATAAATGGTTTTCTCATGACCTTGGTCATTGCGATGTGCTGAAATATCCCCTAGATCATGATCAATAACGGAGATGTATAAATAAAAGGGATCCCTCTCTTATGTAGGTGTAAGCAATGATGGAGATAAAATATATTTTTAATATCATCAAAATCCTTTTGTCGAGTTATGATCTCAATTGAATTTTTTTGTCTTTGTGAAGAATATGATGAAAGGTCTGGAAATGATCGAAGAGTTGTAAGATGAAATAACAAAATGATGAAATTAAGCCTTGAAGATTTTGAATTTGTTTAAGATTGGAAGGAGGAATCATTTTGATGATTTATTTGATTTTTTGGGGTCAACTTCAATACCCCTAATAAACACGATAAAGCCAAGGAGTTTACTAATTAACACTCTAAATACACACTTGGCTGGATTGAGATAAAGGAAGAAATGAATGAGGTGCTCGAAAAGGACTTTGAGAATGGAAAGATGGTCATGGCGATGTTTATATTTACCTAAAATATCATTGACATAATATTATATTGTTTTATGGATGAGATCATGAAAGATGTAATTCATATCCCACTGATAGGTAGCTCCAAAAAATTTCAAACCAAAGGGCATGATGCGGTAGAAAAAGGTGCCCCAAGAAGTGATGAAGGAGGTCTTATGTTGGTCTTCTTGTCCGAAAATAATTTCATTATAACCAAAAAAATCCATAAGAGAAATCATCTCATGACCTGTAGTAATATCCACAAGTTGATTAATGTTGGGAAGAGAAATGTCTTCTTTAGGAAAATATATATTAAGTTCTCAAAATTAGGTGCATATACGAAGCTTTATAGATGCTTTAGCGAAATATACAATGTTATAAACACATTGGAGATTGTCAATGGGGATGATGAAGTTGGTAGAAAGAAGACATTGCAAATCCTCTTTGAAAAGGAGTACAACTTGAGGGTGCATGCGGTGAAACTTCTAATTCACCAGTTTTACATTAAGAAAGGTGATGGTATTTGATGGGTGTCATTATTCCCTTCATTTAATCAACTCTTTGTTGATGTCATATTCAAACCAGGGGTGTGTTTAAAGCTATATGCAACAAGAAAATCCTAGTGATCTAGTAATTGTTTGTAGGTATTTGTTATTTTATTTTCTGGGTGTTTTTGTAGTGTCCTTAGGATTCCATGGCCAAAGCCTTATTATCTCTATGTTGAAAGAAACTTGCTAAAATAAACACTCATTGCTGGAATTAATTGTTGGAAATAAACACACATACAAAAATAAATAGATTGCTGGAAATAAACACACAATGCAGAAGTAAACACACTTTTATTGGAAATAAAAACGGTCAAAAATGCTGTGAAAAGCTTGCAAGGAAATGAAAATCTAGTCTATAACACCTACATGGACAAGTATAAAACAAAGTTAAACTTAAAGAATCAAAAATCATTTACATAATTAACATATTTACACTATTTACTTTAGAAATATAAATACCAATAAAACAAGAATCATGGTTGTTGGAGGAGTGGGATCTTGCTTCACCTTGAATCGAGATTTGAAAAAGTGATATCCTCTCAAAACGAAGTGGCTATTTTATTGTTGAAATATTATGTCTTACAAAAATGTACTAGATCTTTCTATATCTTTATCTCTATGTATACGTATGTATATTTTCTCTCCTTTTTTTCTAAATATATCTACAGGTCTTTATACATATATATTTCATTCAAAGATGCATTTGCAGCCATAGTTGTTCTACCGATTCAGATCGAACCGGATTATACCCAAAATAGATGTTGAATTTGGAACTTTGCTAGATGTATAACTATTTGATATGTTATCCCTGGATATTCAAGTATGAAGAATCAGAAATTTTATAATCTGCTCCTAATTGAAAGGCTCATTGATTTCTCTATCATTGGATGTCATCAAAATAAATAGATTCTCATTGGTTTCGGAACTTTTGAGAAGTTTCAAAACTAAAAGGGACTGTTCTTGATCTAAGCCGTGAAAGTTTGAGCTAAACACAAAGTTCCGAACTAAGTGAGTGTGTTTGGAACTAATTGTAAAAGTCCAGCACCTAAGTGATAGAGCTCATAAACTATGTGATGGAGTTCCAGAACTAAGTTTGAAAGTTCTAGAACTAATCTGTATTGAAGCCAAGGCTCCCAAAACATGTTGATTGTTCCATACTTTGTTCTTCCGATGATTATGACCTATTTTATTACAAAAACTGAATTTCCACACTTTGTTAGGAATTACAGAGGTTTTAAACGTTAGAACTAAATTCAAAAAATGATGGATAATTACATCCTAAATTACATTAGATCAAATAAAATTCACAAAATTTAGTAAAACTTGATAAAAATGAGAGTAAAATAATATCATTTATTACACATTAATGAGACATATTTTTGCCTTATCATCTACCCCATACTTGTTTGTAATTCCATTTAAAAATTTTACTCTTCAAATATCAGGTTTTGTATTCTCCATTCCAATTGAGTGCTTAGGTCAAATGGATAAAACTTAATATCCCAGTGTTTTAGTTCAAAAGTATTATACCCGATCCTGTTTCTACTTTCCTATGTCATTCTTCAAATTGAGTGGGATCTTGAGGCTATCTATTTATCCATGGAGACATGGGGGTGAGAAGAATGGGAGGCCTTGTTATCATTCCCATCCGTATGCCCCTACATTTTTCATTGACACGAGGGATTAGGGTGCAGAAGGCTTTAGCTCTTTCATGGCTCCATATTAAGTTTGTGGGAGATATCACTTCTCTTCTTCGAATACAATTGTGAGAAAATACCATCTTTTCAAACATCCATCATCAATATCTTCAAATTTATCCTCCTCATAAGAGGTGAAGGCATTAATAATTTTCTGTAAATTCACCGAGATAATGTGCCTTGAACCAACTAACAAAGGCGTGTGATCTGAAATGTATAATAAAGGAAGATGGTTTACCATAGTGAGCCCTCATGCAGAGACCGGATGAACTAGCTTTTAATTAATGCTCAGAATCTCTCTCTTTCCATGCAATCTGATTTTGAAGAACAGAAACAAATGCATTCAGTTGGATTTCCCCTACATACAAATTGATCATGAAGCCTGTGTTCTTTTCCAGCATAAGATTGCAGAGATAGAATTTGCAGAGAATATTTTTCTACTTTGTAGTAGTCGAGGAATAGGTTGTCGTGAACTCAAATTCATATTTTATTTCATGTGGAACACCACATGCAATTCTTGACAGCCACCAAAGTGATTAAATTATTCTTCCAAAAAGATGTTGTATGTAGGATAAGGTCTCCGCATGTGAATAACTTTTCACTCATTATGCAAACCATTTGTATTTTTACAAGACATTTAAATTTATCTGCTTCCTATTTTTAGAATTTCTCTTCCCATTTATTCCTTGCTTTATTTTCTTCTTCCATATTATTTATAAGGTCCTCATTTGATGTTTTGAATTCATTAAGTTCCCTATAGGTATCATCCCAAAACTTCTTGAGTGGCCAAAAAGTCATTTAGTCTCGTGAGATACTATTGACATAGCACTTGGTCTTACGGAAAATTGACATTCTTCTTCTTTTTCCATTTTTTTCTATTTGACCATAGTCAATTCTTGAGTTCTATTTATGAGCTGATTTATTAGTTTCTCAATGAGAATTTCCCTCTATTCTAACTTGAGTTTGAGGAAGTTTAATTCCTCATCCTTTTATATGATAATGAGTTTTTCTCTGGAAAAAAATAGAGTCTGTTTTAAGTGTTGTTTTTCCTCCTTTTCTGAAATTTCATTGGGAAATGAGAATTCCTCTTCTACCAAAAGGAATTTCCCTTTCCGTTTCCAAGATGTCAATTCTTCTTCTTCATGTGATAGTGTTTTTGGTTCACTAAACTATTAAAAAGCAAGTTCTTCAAATCTTTCATCTTCTTTCTCCACCTCAATTTGGCTTGGCCCAAGAGGAGTCATGGCCATACTACCCAAAATATCAGTAGCTTATTTTTCCAACCCATCCTATTCTTCCATCTCCGTTGGAATTTCCCCTGGATCTCTTATGAACTCTTCTTCTTTAGGGAGCTTCAAAATATCTAGAAATGGGTTTTCTCCTAGATCTTCTTCGACTTTCACTTCATGCTCTAGCTTAGGTGAGCTATCAACATCGAGAGATAGTTATTAGTTCTCCTAGTACTGTTGCAGAGGAAGGAGTTTCTTTGTGACAGTAGGTTTTGTATCTTTAATTCTTCTTCTAGATCTCCTTTTTAGTACATTACCCACACCTATTTCCTTATTTTCCTCTGTAGGGGCATCAATCTCTAAATTACTTGTAGGATAAAAAGGGGTTGGTATTCCCCTCTTGATAATATTAGGTTTTGCTTAAACTTGTTAAGAAACTTTCCCCATATTTCTTCTCTATTTTTCTTTGAAAGAAAATGGTGATGACATACCAACTAGATTAACCCATGTTGTCTAATTGTTCCAACTCCCTAGGAATACCTCGACCCTTTGTATGGATGGAGTCAAAAAGGAATCTTGGAGGATTTACTATATATTCTAGTTTTGAATTCCCATACCTAAGATATATTAAAATTTTAAGGACATATCTTCCCACAATCCCAAATTGACCATCACAAGTTTAATACTTAACTACCAAAAATTCTACCTTGTTAAATGGTTTAGGAAAGCTAGCCCTTCTGACCCCCTTTATGATTTTCTTAGTGTTATAGATATATTGGGGATCATATTCCCCCTCTTGTATCAAAGTTTCTACTAGATATTTAAGGGTTTCCTTGATAGGATTTGGGATATGCACAATTGGTATTCTAGACACATTAATCATTTTATTGACAAGTAAAAGGAATTATAATTCTTCTAACTTTAGTTCGGATTCTTCTAAAGTTACAATGAATTCTCTTACCAATTCATCATTATACCTTGATAACTTTTTTAGGAACTCCAAAGAACCCTACTTGTGTAAAAATTGCTACCACTTCTTCATCTGCAAGAAGTTGGGTATAATGCTCTAGCTCTAACTTCTTTTTAATCCCCATGGCAAAGAGGAAAATTTTAATTATTCTTTCTTAAAATTCAGAACTAGCTGCAAAACTACTAGATTTCACTACGGAACTATTGTGTTTATATCTGGAATTGATGGGTTTTGTTTCAAAATTCAAATACAATTATTTTGCTTATTCTTTGAAATTATTTTGCAACTTCTTCTTAACTTCGTTTATTCTTCCCAAATGATAGGAAATTACAAATATTCTACCACTTTCTTATTCCATCAACATTAAACTCATGATTACTTGTTTTTAATCATAATGCATAATCAATGACTCATCATACCAACGTTTTAAATCAAGTCTAATCAAACATGCAAACTTTTAATTTAACCTTTAATAAGATCAAGACATAATTACCATCCTTTTTTATGTAATCCCTCCACTTTGATGACTCATCATTCCTAAAAGTAAAAAAGGAAAAATGGTTAGAAAAGATAGTTGGAATTCAAAAAAATTATTTTTATTTTACATTAGCCATTATTTGAGGAGACCAACCACCATTGCTAGTTTTCAATCGATCGTTGAGAGATTTTTTTATTTATTTTTGGGGAAGAGAATGCCATTTGCTATTTTTCATTCTTTTCCCTTTATTTTGGATCCATGCATCTAATTATTTGATCATTTTGGAAGAACTGGGTTCTTCCATATGATCAAATTCTTTTTCTTCTTCAATCTGCTTCAAGAATTCATCCTGGTAGGAGTATTCCTATAAATTTTTATCCTATGTCCATTGACCAAAAGTGTCCTTCTATTGTAATTTATGGGAAGTGACCTGAATAGAGCCATTGTCAAATATCTACTCAATCTAATAAGGTACTAACCATCTGATTCTCAACTTTCCCTTGAATTGATGGTACTTGGAATTAAAAAATAATGCCCAATATCTTACCTTAAAGTGTCGTTTCTTGATATGTGTGTCATGCCACTACTTCCTTTGATCTTGGATTATCTCTGTCTCTTGAAGTGCTTCTATTCTCAACTCATCTAATTCATTGAGTTGAAGAATTCTTTCCTTTTGTGTTGCATCCAACTCAATACCCCCTTTAGTTGTTGTCCTCAATGTTTGTAGTTCAAATTCAATATGTAATAAGGGATTTTTCCTGTAGACTAAATCATATGGTTAATACCCTATTGTAGTATTCCAAGTTGTATTATAAGCCCAAATAGCCTCAAGTAGTCTCTTTACCCAATCTCTTATGCCTCGCTTCAATTGTTTTGGTAAGGATGTTGTTTAATTATCTATTTGTTACTTTTTCTTATCCATTTGATTATGAGTGATAGGGATATGAATTCCTATGATTGATTTGATAGTACATTATGAAGGCCTGGATCATATTAGACATGATTTTTGGCCCCTGATCTAAAACTATTGTTATCCAAAATGAGCCCCTTGCCCATTTTTTTGGCTAAATCCTTTCGTTCTTTCCTCTCTATGCCTCAGTCATATTTTTATCTTCTAGGCACTAAAAACCTTCTAGAAATGGCACCATTAGATAGAGCTATTTCTTAGCTTTCCAGAAAGGTAAAGTTTTCCTCCTAACTCCATGTATTTTTGAAGCTATGGCTTGACAAAGTTTTTGTTGGAAATTTTCCTAGAAAAGCCCGAGCCAATAAGATGAGGCCACGTGTCCTCGAAAGGGCAGAGGTAGATGTAAACTTAAAATTTTCACCAAGTATTTAGTGGGGTTCACAAAGGAATTTTTAGGCCTGAGTCCCCGCCACCCAATAAAATGTGGCCACGTGTCAGGGACCAAAAGGATGGCGGAAGGCAGAGCAAATATGAAAAATTTGCCGAAGTGTTTGGCGAGGGCGCTAAGGAGAATTTTTGGCCCCAAAGCCCACAAACTAATTAAAAGAAGCCAAGTGGCACCAAACCAATGGAGGTGGGGAAATTTGGGATTTTTTCGAAAGAAAAATCAAATGAAAATTCAGAAAAGAAAGCTCGCCTCCAAAACCCGAGCTAATAGGATTGTGCCACGTGTCCATGTGCACAAAAAACACAAGGCAAGCCCATAGGGAAAAATGAGCGGGAAGGCCCGCATCTAAAGAGATTGTACCACATGTCCAGCTCAGGGAAGATGGTCAATAGTGATGGGAAAGTTGAGAGAAAATGCCCGCGACGAATCACAGCATGCCACATGTCCTCGGGTCATTCAGCCAGCAGAGAATTTTTGGAAAATTTTCCAAAGGGAAAAATGATGGAAAAAGAAGTAGGAAAGGACCAAAACCAATGTAAATGTGCCACATAGCACTTGAGTGGTGGGGCATGGAGATTTTGGGGAAATTTTCCAAAACACAAAAAGTGGGAAAATTTCAAATTTTCGGCCCGCCAACCCATTTTGGCCCTTGTTTTGCCCTAAATTTTCAAAGGGGCATAACTTTTGATCCAAAGCTCAGTTTTTTGTGTTCTTTATATCAATGGAAAGCTGGTGAAATTATCTACATGATTTTGGGCTCAATTTTGTGTTTTGGTAGAGTTTGGAGAGAGAAAATTGAAAAACACCTCTGGCACATGGAAATGGACAAAATGACATTTCAACCACCATTTTTAATGAGGAATGGTTCGCATTCTCTCCCAGCATGGTCTAAAAACATTGGGAAGTGGATTTGTAAAGGAACCCATGTTGTTTTTATGAATTTGGTTAGTGGTTGAAGGATCCTCTCATGTTTTCCTGTGTTTCTCTCTCATGAGCTCGAAGTGGCATTGTAAAAGCAAAATGGGCTCATTTTGGAAAGAGTTAGATATTTTTCGGGCTTTGCAACTTCCCTTTTCTTCCCTTTTTGGTAGATTTGTAGAATTTTTACCTTTCCATGTAAATATAGCATGCTTTTTGCCTCTTGGTCATTGTAATGCACTGTATTGGACCTAGGATGATAATGTATGCTCTGCGATTAAAATTTTCTCAATCCTCTCATATGTTTATCATTATTTCCCGATCTTTCATTACATTTTGGAAATATGTGCATGTTTTGTGCTGTATTTTCTTGTGGATTGTGCATTTTTTGTAGTAGCAGGTGCCTACTACTCCTTTGGTGCATCACCTTATTTACGCTAGGTTTATTTTTTTTTCATTTCTCCAACCCTTTCCCCTTGGAAAAGTTTGATTAAGTTATAGATAAACCATCTACAAAATGTTATACACAATTGAATAGAGGATTTGAGGAACCAAAATCTAATCTGGAGATTATTTTCCTACTTTTACAAGTCCCACACTTGGGGAAAAGATTCAATGTTGTGTAATCACACTTTGGATGCTAAAATGTCAAACTAGAAATATGATGGAACATCCAGAGGGTGCTGCTGATTTTCACTAATAGTTTTGGCATGCCCGGTGGGACATTGGAGGTCTTCATATTCATTGCAACAAATTGATGTGTATTTGTTGCAAGTTTCTTGCTGAAAGAGCCCTAAATTGAACATCGATGACTCCAAAGAAGAAGAATCAATCTGGTTTTAGCAGCCCGAACTAAAAAGTCATGAGAAGAATCTCCACAAGGTCAAGAGTTGGAGAGGAAGAAGTATTCTTTGATTATCTACAACTATCTCCAAGAAGAAGACAGAGAGGGAGGAGAATTCAAAGGGCTCCATCTCCACCAAATAGAACTCTATCAACTCCTCGACACTGGTAGACCTTTCATCTAATCAACAAGGGTTGTAAGGCCAATCGAATGGCATAACAGAACCCATATGTCAACTTCACTGGTATCAGCCCACTTGCTCTCAATGCACAAAATCCAATCCCAAAGTGCAGCATTGAAGAACATTCCATACTTTTCTTTGGAGAGAATCGGACCACTCCTAGTGATCATGTCAAGGATATTGCTAACATTTGTGCAATCCATGAGATTGATGAGATGCAAGTTATTGTCAACCGCCAAGATCTTCATTCACAAGGATAGCCTTGTAGTGGTTAAAGAGTCTTACTTTAGGATCTATCCAAAATTGTAACCAATTATGTATAGCCCTCCATGAGCAATTCGAAGAGAAGGGGATAACTTGTCCCTTTTGGAACAATTGACAACTATCAAGAGAGCTCCCAATGAGCAAATTGGTGACTTCAACTTCAGATTTCAAAGGACACGGGAGTGAATTCCAATGGTAGTAAGGCCAACAATGAAGGTGCTTTTCTATATTACCTTAAAGCTTTAAATTCTGATATTTCTATGTTGATTCAATCCATGGAAGGCACAACTATCCTGTTGCTTATAAAGCAATCCCATTAGAGCTGAAAATTGTCGATTCAAGTGGTAAGCTAGCTCCTAGGCCTCTAATGCCATTGTGTCCAAATTTAGAGAGTCCAAGCACTAATCAAGTTCATGTTTTATCTCCTATTCCCACTCCTAGAAATCATAATTCAAGTGAAGCTTCTACTTCATCTTCTAGTGCCTCAAATGAACTTTAAGAAGTCATGAAGCAATTACAAAATCTACGTAATGAGTTGGTTACACTCAAGAGGCAGCAAGCCCAAAGTTTTAGACCTTCTTATCAACCTAAAGCTTAGCCTAATAGGCAGCCATATCAGCCTCAAAGACCACCCAATCCATCTGAAAATCAAAATCAAGCAAGGCATTTTGCCAAGACCATTTCAGCCCTATAATTCCAATTTTACTTTTGCCTCTAAAGCACTAGTGTCAGGACAAAACAACATAGCTCAGGAGTATGATTCGTGTTTCCCATGCAATGAACCTCACAACCAGTCTATGTGTTTCAATGGTGCCCTAAACCAACCATTAATGGTAACAATAAGCTGGTGTGGAGGGTGAAGGAGTCAAGGAAATAACCAACAAGGAAAATCCCAGCAAGATCAGCTCCAAATGATACCACACTTGTAAACCTGGAAGGAAAAATACTTTTGTGGCATGGATAAACCAATCTCTCAAAGTTTTGCAGCCAACACAAGGTCAAAAAGGAGAAATTTGGGTGAAGGACAGCCATTGGCTCCAAGTAATCCACAACCTTCTACCACTCCACAAACTGTTGGCAAACAAAATTTAGTTCCAAACATGCAAGGACCACCCAAACTAGCTCCTAAACCAACTCAGATGCTAGTTACTGCTGACCATGTGCAAGGAATGAATGTGTAGGCTAGAGGAAAAAGAGGGATGTTTCATCCCCATTTAACATCATTGATCGAGATGAAGAAGAAAAATGTAAACATATCAATGTGGGAATCACTATCCATCACAAAGCCAAAGAGATTTGCTACAAGCTATCATGAAGGACTAGTCAACTTTAAATCAGCAGTCCAAATGTAAGAGAAGGTACTCACAAATGCTGCCCATCGTAAATGGAATCATGGAGGACATCAAGGTAAAACATTGAATCCCCCTCCATTCTATGTTTCATTGATCATTAGAAACCAATTAGTACACAACTACATGATTGATTCAGAGCAATAGTTCAAGATAATGCCCAAGAAAAGAGTTGATCATTTGGGGCTTCAATATGAGATCATATCCAAAGGGGTAGTGTAGTTGGATGGGATAGCGGTGACGCATGATAGGAGTGATTAAAAACTTGAGTCTTAGTTTACATACATGCCCCAACATTGTTATTTTGCAAGATGTCTCGGTGATAGATATTCCACCACTTTGTTTGTCCTATGTTTGTCAAGGTATTTCACAACTAAGATTGGAGGTTACTTATCTGCGATTGGTCACACATGTTATTCAGAACAAAATATGAAACCAAAGACACAATCAAATCTGAGCCTATTGAAAACTTCCACATTGAGCCTCACACTCCAAGCCAAATCAATGCCAACTGTTCAATGTTTGATCAAGAAGATTATCCAAGCACTGATTAAGCTGAAACCAAGGTTGGAAGCATCCCAAATTTTAATCTTGATGAATGGGCAAGCAAGGTGCATGCTTTTGATCCTTATCAAGAAATAGAAGAATCTGAGCTAGGAGTCTATTGCATGCATGAAGAAAATCAGCCTATTCCTAGCATCACCAAGCTAGACCACAAGGATGACAATGAGTTATGGTAGTTGTTATTTGATGGATCAAGAAGTAGACAAGGTGCAGGAGGGGGAGCTATGCTTGTTTCACCTCAAGGAGTTAGGTACTATTCAGCTTTTAGGTTTCAGTTTACATGTTATAATAACAATGTTGAATATGAAGCTTTGATACAAGGATTACATTGGTCAATGAAGAGAGGAATAAAGAACTTGTAAGTATTTGGTGACAAAGTGAGCTGATTGTCAACCAAGTTAGAGGATAGCATGTTGCCAAGAATGATATGCTCAAATGCTAAAAAAATAGGGTGTGGAACCTCATTGAATATTTTGAGGGTTTTAGTATCAAATCCATCCCTAGAAAAGAGAACCAAGCTACTGACAGGATTCTAGTAGTTGGAGCAGCCTTTGATGTTGTTGAAAGAATCAAGAAAGAAAAAGTATAGCCAAACATTAATGTGATTATAAGGCCTTCAGTTCCAAACAACAATGTAAGTTGGAAAGTGTTTGAAAATTATCAACAAATCATCCATTTCTTCGTAAGAAGAAGTTGAGTTCTCACTAAAAATCAAGAAAAGTTAGAACAACAAGATGGTGATCAAGTGGTATAGCTGAGAACCAACAAAATACCAAAGGGAATTGTCACTTTGGAGTCCATTTTCAATCCTAATGATCAGTTTAGGAAAGAGAAAGCAAACATCCAAGTCGAGGGACAGTGCCCATTTTAGTCGAAGAAGGCAAATCACTCCAAATTGGTAAAGTGACAACTAAGTAAGAAAGCGATGAGTTCATAAATTTTTTTCAAGAATTACCTGACGTGTTTACTTGGAGCTATGAGGATTTGAAAGGATTCAACCCCAAGTTAGCTCAACACACTATTGAATTGGACCCAAGTGCTAAACCCATCACGCAAAAAAAAAGGCTAGTCAATCCACACATGGAGCCTCTCATGAGAAAATAATTGAATAAGTTGAAAGAGTCAAGTATCATACTACCTATCAAGGATTCTAGTTAGGTAGACAACCTAGTTCCAGTTAGAAAGAAGAGTGGAGGAATCAGATTGTGCATTGACTTTAGAGATTTGAATAGAGTATCTCTTAAGGATCATTACCCACTTCCTTCTATGGAGAAGATTTTACAAGTTTTTGTTGGCTCTGAAAGGTTTTCATTTCTTGATGGCTATTCAAGGTACAATCAGATTATGGTGAAGAAAGAGGATCAGTTCAAGACAGCCTTCACAACCAAATGGGGGACCTATGCATATAGAAAAATTCCATTTGGGTTGTCCAATATTGAGCTACATTCCAAAGGGCAATGGACATGGCATTCAAGGATTTGATTAATAAAATGGTTACGATATATCTAGATAATATCACTTTGTTTTTTCAAAAATGTAGCAGACCATCTCTTTCATTTGAGACAAGTGTTCCAAAGGTGTAAAAGATTTGGGATAACTTTGAATCCCAAAAGTGTATTTTCTAGCTCATGAAGGAAAGCTCCTTGGCCAAATTTTCTCCAAAGAAGGATTAGCAATTGATCCAGAAAGAGTTGAAGCCATAAGAGCACTACCATTGCCAAGTCATAAGAAATCCCTTCAAAGTTTCTTGGGAAGGATAAATTTTGTTCGGAGGTTTGTCCCAAATTTTGCAGCCCTAGTCAAGCCTATCACCAAGATGTTAAAGAAAAGCATAGCTTTAAAATGGATAGCAGAAGGCAAGGCAAGTTTTGAAGCAATCAAAGAGGCCATCTCACAAGCCCCAACTCTCATTAACCCAGATTTCTCCAAAGATTTCATCCTCTATGCATTTGGAGGTGATGATACTATTTCTACAATTTTGGTACAACAGAACAAAGACAATGATGAGCAGCCAATTGCTTTCTTCAGCCAAATCCTAGAGGACTATGAGGTGAGATATTCCTTCATTGAGAAGCATGTTCTAGCAGTGATTAGGAGCTTGAAGAAATTTAAGCATCTAGTTTCAAACAACAAGGTTCAACTGCTGGTTTCTCATGTGGGAGTTAAAGACTTCCTCCTCAATAAAGACCTAAATGAAAAGAGAGCAGGGTGGATTACTCGTGTCATGGAATATGACATTGAGATCAAAGTCACCAAGCTGGTTAGAGGAAAAGGATTGTGTGAGCAGCTAGTTTTGAACAAACAAACAAAGGCATGCAATTAGAAAGAGGTTGTTTTGTTGTTGCAAGATAACCATGAACAAGGAAACATTCAAGAAGAAAATGACGGTGTCCTCTTTCCTTGTTGGACCCAAGACATAATACACTTCGTACACATAGGCAAGTGCCCTCTAGAGATGAATAAAACTAATAGGAGACACTTCAGATTGTAGGATGTCCCATATGCTCTTGTTGATGGTGTTTTATTCAAAAGGGATGTGAATGGAGTGCTGCTGAGATGCATTAGTAAAAATCAGATTCATAGAGTGTTAGAAGAGTTCCATGGAGGATTAGCTGGTGGCCATTTTGCACCAAGAGTGATAGCTCTCAAGATCATGAGGGTTGACTATTATTGGCCCAATATTTTTAGTGATTGTTATGCATGGATCAAGAGGTGCAAGAATTGTGCATTCTTCACAGGTAAGGAGAGACTAGCTACCCTCCCATTGCATCTAATTTCAGTTGACCAACCATTCATGTAATGGGGTTTGGACTTCATTGGTGTCATTAATCCAAATTCAAGCCAAGGACACAAGTGGATACTAATAGCAACAGATTACTTCACCAAGTGGATCAAGTAATGGAACTCAAGGAAGAAAATGAATCTAGCATCCTAGACTTCTATGAAGGGATAGCAACTAGATTTGGCATACTGCTACAATAATATCGAGATAATGCATTGGCATTCATTGGGTTCAAGGTAACTGAACAGGCTGTAAAGAATGGGATCTACCTAAGCACTTCATCAAATTAGTATCCTAGGGTAATGGCAAGCCGAGTCTATAAACATTAACTTGTTAAGAATCATCAAGAGGACTCTTGATGAAAATCAGAGGTCTTGGCATACTAAATTGAAATTAGCCTTGTGGGCTGATAGGATAACCCCTAAGAGATCTACATGTAATTATCCATTCAAGATTGTTTATGGAAGAGAGGAAATTTTTCGCATGACACTTGAGTTGCCAACGTTGGAACTCATGAAGCAGTTGGAGTTATTGGAGTTTGGACCCATGGAGATTAGGTATGTAGAATTGATGGAGCTCCAAGAGATCAGAAATCAGGCATCCCAAGCAATGGAGAAGGATCAAGTTTTGATCAAGAAGACCTTTGATAGAAATTCCAAGGATATATCTTTCCAAGTTGGATATCTAGTGTTAAAATGGGATGTAGACAAAGAAAAATTGGGAGGCATTAAAAATTTGATGCAATTTGGAGTGGCCCCTACATGGTCACAAAGTGTAAGGACATCAATGCCTTCCAATTTTTCCACATTCGATGGTGAAGAATTACGATTCCAGTCAATGGAATCCATCTGAAGCATTGCTACTAAATGAAATCCTCCACCTTGTAAATATTATCTTAGGTTTTCATTCATCCAAGTGTTTATGCACATTGTTTTGTTGTAAATTAGTTTTTCTTTCCCGAAGTGCTTTGGCATAGGCTTATTGTTCTAGGGAATGTGTTTTGCAGTGCCTTGCTCCATCGAGATGATGTTCGTCCTCCATCTTCCTCCTTGCATTGTTCTAATCGGTTGGGGTACTGCAGACAGATAATTTTATGACTCCATGCCCAATGGATTGCTTCAGTAATCGGTAACTTCATCCAGCAGGTAGATGACCCTCCGAGTCGCCAAAATTGTTATCTAAAATGAGCCCCTTGTTCATTTTTTTAGCTGACTCCTTTCATTCTTTCCTCTTTGTGCCTTAGTCATAATTTTTTATCTTCCAGGAACTCAAAACCTTCTAGAAATGGCACCATTAGATAGAGCTCTTTCTCATATTTCTAGAAAGGTAAAGTTTTCCTCCTAACTCCATGTATTTTTGAAGTTATGGCTTGGCAGAGTTTTTGTGGGAAATTTTCCTAGAAAATCCCAAGCCAATAAGATGATGCCACGTGTCCGTAGAAGGGCGGAGGCAGAGGTAAACTTGAAATTTTTACCAAGTATTTGGTAGGGTTCATAAAGGAATTTTTAGGCTTGAGTCCCCACAACCCAATAAAATGTGGCCACGTGTCTAGGGACCGAAAGGATGGCGGAAGGCGGAGGAAAGATGAAAAATTTGCCGAAGTGTTTGGCGAGGGCACTAAGGAGAATTTTTGGCCCCAAGGCCCACTAACAAATTAAAAGAAGCCACGTGGCACCGCTGGGGAAATTTGGGATTTTTTCCCAAAGCAAAATCAAAGGAAAATTTAGAAAAGAAAGTCCGCCCCCAAAAACCCGAGCCAATAGGATCGTGCCATGTGTCCATGTGGCGGTAAAAAACACAAGGCAAGCTAGAAGGTAAAAATGACCGGGTAAGGCCCACATCCAATGAGATTTTTCTACGTGTCCAGCGTAAGGAAGATGGTCAACAATGATGGGAAATTTGAGAGCAAATGCCCACAATGAATCACAGCATGCCACGTGTCCTCGGGTCATTCAATTGGTGGAGAATTTTTGGAAAATTTTCCAAAGGCCGAAATGATGGAAAAAGAAGTAGGAAAGGCCTGCAACCAATCAAAACATGCCATGTGGCACCAAAGTGGTGGGGTGTAGAGATTTTTGGGGAAATTTTCCAAAATGCAAAAAGTGGGAAATTTTCAAATTTTCAGCCCACCAACCCATTTTGGCCCTGTTTTGCCCTAAATTTTTAGAGGGGCATAACTTTCGATCCAGAGCTCGGTTTTTTGCATTCTTTATATCAATGGAAATCTAGTGAAATTATCTACATGATTCTGGGCTCAATTTTGTATTTTGGTGGAGTTTGGAGAGAGAAAATTGAAAAACACCTTTGACATGTGGAAATAGAAAGAAATGACATTTCAACCACCATTTTTTATGAGGAATGGTTTGCATTCTCTCCCAACATGGTCTAAAAACATTGGGAAGTGGATTTTTAAAGGAAACCATGCTGTTTTTATGAATTTGGTTGGTGGTTGAAGGCTCATCTCATGTTTTCCCTTGTTTCTCTCTCTTGAGCTCGATGTGGCATTGTAAAAGCAAAATGGGCTCATGTTGCAGAAAGAGTTAGACATTTTTTTGGCTCTGCAACTTCCCTTTTCTTCCCTTTTTGGCAGATTTGTCGAAATTTTTACCTTTCCATGCAAATATAGCATCCTTTGTTCCTCGTGGTCATTGTAATGCATTGTATTGGACTCAGGATGATAATGTATTATCTGCGATTAAAATTTTCTCAATCCTCTCATATGTTTATCATTGTTTCCTGATCTTTCATTACATTTTGGCAATTTGTGCATGTTTTGTGCTGTATTTTCTTATGGATTGTGCATTTTTTGTAGTAGCAGGTGTCTACTACTCCTTTGGTGCATCACCTTATTTAAGCTAGGTTTATTTTTTTTACATTTCTCCAACCTTGTCCCCTTGGCAAAGTTTGATTAAGTTATAGATAAACCCTCTGCAGAATGTTATGCACACTTGAACAGAGGAGTTGAGGAACCAACCTCTAATCTGGAGATTATTTTCCCACTTTTTACAAGTCCCGCACTTGGGGAAAAGATTCAATGTTGTGCAATCACACTGGATGCTAAAATTTTAAACTAGAAATCTGATGGAACATCCAGAGGGTGTTGCTGATTTGCACTAACAACTATACTACTTGGTGCACCAAACTTCATCATAATTTTGTGCCAAAGGAAATTAACAACTACTTCTTTAGTGGCATTTGTTAAATTCGCACCTCTCCGTACACTTTTTCACATAACTGCATGTAAGAATGTCCTCCTTTCCTTGTAAAGGAGGAATAAAGGGACCAAAATATCCAATCCCCACCTTTTAAATGGTTAATCACTATTTAAGGTCAGTAGAGGCATTTCACTAGTAAAAGTTGGTTGTCCTTTCCTTTGACAGGTATCACACTCGCTTGATATATCTCTTCACATATTTATACAGAGATGGCCAATAATAGCTAGTGCCAAGTATCTTGTGAGTTGTTCTTTTTACTAAAAATTTTCCTCCACTTGGTTCGTCATGACATGCCCTAAGTATGTCAAATATTTCATCTTCTCTCAAACACCTACGTAAAATTAAATCAAGACCACATTTAAACAACATTCCATTTAACCATTTAAATTGTGCACTACTATTGATCAAATTCTTCACTTGTTTCTTAGGGAAAGAAGGAGGAAACTTCCGTATTGCAAGATATTTTTCCATGTCAGCAAACGATGGTGTATTAGCTAAAATATCAAACAATTGTTCATCTAAAAATTTGTTCTTAATTAGAGCTTTCTCCTAGTAGTGGTCAATCTTGACAAGAAATAAGATACCACATTAGATTTTCTTGGATTATCTATTATGGTAATATCAAATTCCTGTAAAAGTAATAATCATCTAATTATCCTACCTCCAACCATTGGTTTTTTCATTAAGTATCTAATTGCTGAGTGATCTGTATGTACAAATATTTTGTACCTTGTAATATAATGTTTGAACTTATTAATTGCATAGATCACAATAATAAATTATTTTTCAGTGGTAGTGTAATTTATTTTAGTGGGAGTAATATTTTTACTAAGGTAGTAAATAGCATACATTTTCCCTTATTCATCTTTATGTCCCAAAATTACACCAATTGAATTATTTAAGGCATCTGTTTAGATGTGAAAAGGTTTCTCCCAATTAGGTCCTCCCAATATTGGGGCAGTGATTAATTTTTCTTTAATTTCCTCAAAATCAGGTTGACATTTTTCATCCCAACAAAATTCACAATCCTTGGTAAGTAAACTAAACATGGGGGCCATCAATTTTACTAAAATCCTTAGTAAAACACCTATAGTATCTAGCATGCCCTAAAAATGAATTGATATTTGTGGGGGTTTGAGGAACAGTAAGTCTAAAATAATCATGATTTTTACTTGGTCAACTTGAATTCAACTTTTTGAAATGTGGTGTCCTAATACAATCCCCTCATTAACCATCATTAAACATTTCTCGTGACTAAGAGATAAATGGTGTTCCTCACATCTTGTTAGTACTCTTTCCAAGTTCTTCAAAGCATCATCAAATGTGTTTCCATGCACAGTAAAGCCATCCATATATACCTCTACACAATCATTCTTTAGGTCTACAAAAATTGCTAATACAACTCTTTGGAAGGTTGTTGAGCATTACATAGTCCAAATGGAAATACCCTATAGGAAAAGGTACCCCATGGACAAGTAAAGGTAGGTTTATCCTGATCCTCAGCAACAAATCTGATTTGATTATATCCACTGAAGTCAGTTTAGGAAGGAAAAATATTTTTTACCTACAAGGTTGTCAAAACTTGATCTATGAATGGTAAGGGAAAATAATCTCTTAGTGTGGATTTGTTTAGCTCCCTATAATCAACACAAATTCTCCATTTTCCATTATTTTTAGGCACAATTATAAGAGGAGACACCCATTGACTATGTGAGATAGGGTGGATAACACCTACTTAAAATAATTTTTCAATTTCTTGCTTGATTATGTCCCTTAAGGATGGATTAATCCTTCTCTAAGCTTTCCTAACTGGTTTTTTTTTTTAGTATAGATTTGATGGGTAAAAATACTTGCATGGATTCCTTTCATGTCTTTATAGTCCCAAGAAAAATATCTAGTATCATCTTTCATAACATTAAACAACTTAGCTTCTTCATCATTAAATCAACCAACTATTAATGTTCAAAATTTTACCCGATTGAATCTCAATATGTTTGGTTCGAATGTGTGATGAATTGATTTGTTGAAAAGGTTCCATTCAAGTGTTTAGTGGACATGGATGTGGTAATAACATATGATATGCATCAACATCTCCAAAATTCCCTTAGAAAGAATGTTAGACAAATGATAGAAAAGTAGGAAGAGTTATGATACTTACCTTGTTGTTAGTCAAACTCCTTGTCACGTTGTTTTCCATAAATTCCTCACCATTTCCTGATATCTTTGAAACTGAAACTACTAATTCCATAGCTATTTCTACTCCCTCCTAAGAGAAATATCATTCCTACGGAGAGAAATTATTCATGTTTGCATGGGACTGTTGTTGCTATGGTTCTGGAGATAATTTTAAAGGTTCCAAAACTAAATCCTTAGGTTCGGAACTAACCTGCATTATTCAAGGACAATTGGTGTTCATTCAATGATTGATTAATCATATCTTCCATATCCCGTATGTGATCCTACAACATTATTATATCCAAAGAAAACAAATTTTTTTATTGGTGTCAAGATCATCAACCCACAACTGCTCTTGATTATCAATAGAAGGTTGACAGAGGGGTATAAGAAAATTTTCTTAGAACTCTTACCATTTGAGATAGTCATATCACATGATCTATAGTCAATTAAGGAAGCAACTATAGCTAACCATGGTGTACCCAAAATAATGGGATAACCAAGTGTTTTAACTTTTGGCTGCAATATAAGGAAGTCCAATGGATATTCCCATGAATCCACCATAACTGCCACATCTTCAATAACTCCTATTTTTTCTATAGACTGGTCTTCCATATGCAATATGGTGTTAGTAGGTTGGATACCTATTAATGGTAATGTTTTCAAAGTGTCCATTGTCATCACATTTATAGTTGCTCCCAAATCAACCAAAACATTATGTATATCTTTATTCCCTATAGAGACAGAAATAACAGGGCTACTAGGATCTCCATATTTGGGAAGTAAGAGTTTTCCTACTAATAAATCAACAAGTTTCCCATCTACTTTAATAGTCTTGGGGTACTACTTCTTCCTTCTAGGTCTTCTTAAACATAGAATTTTGATTAACTTGTTCAACTCTGGAATGTCCTTGAGTGTTTGTAACAATGGTATTTAAATATTTAATTTCCTCAAATCATGCACCAACTTAGATTCCTTGGTCCCTATAATTTCTTTAAATCTCTCTGGGAATGGAGTTTTAGCAGAGTTGTTACTTGACTCCTTATCTTTTTATTTTTCATATTTCTTGGGAACAAATGCACTAAGGGTTTCAGTTTCTTATATCATTTCAGTAATTATAACATGTGGGATGCTAATTAATTTTCCAGATCTGGTTTGAATATCTTTATAATCCATGGCATTTAGATCCACTATTTTTTCTTGTTCTACCCCATGTACGTAAGTTGTTTGTTTGTTTTTTGGATTAACATGGTTGTGCTTGTATTTTTGTTTGAACCACATTTTTGTTTTGTGAATTTTTTGTTGGGGAACCCATTATGGCTTGTTGATTCTGATTAGGATATGTCCTCCCTTGAGCGTAATTATTAGGGCTCCACTTAGGTTTTGACCAAGAATTCGGAGTTACCTTAACTGCACCATAGTTGTTGGTGTCCTTGGGCATACCAAGATTGTCGTAACCAATCCTAAGGATTCCATGTTGGTTGGGGGACCCAACGTTGTTGTCCCCGACTTTGTAGTATTGTCCGAGTTGCCCATGACATCATCCGGGGTTAGGAAATGACCGGAGATGAACTGTCCCTAGTTAGGTTGTCTCTAGACAAACTTTACTTCTTCCGATGTGGATGGAGTGCTAGTTTATTTAAGATAATTTTTACTAAATGGAAGAAAATAACAAACATTAATCTCATGGTCCCTAGATTCACAGATAAGACACATTTCTTTTTTATCCGGAGGACAATATCTTATTACATGATTCTTCCTATATCTAGGACAATAAATAGCTAATGGTTCAGTTTTAGCATTTACTTTAGCTTGCAATCCATCCATGGTGGAGGTTAATTGAACTAGAATGTATGTTTTAAAGTTTTCCAGTTCATCCATCAGTTTTTTCATATATGGGTTCACACTTTTAACTATTTTTCCTTTTCTAGGTCCACCCCTTGTTCTTGAATAGCTTCTACAAATGTCTTTAATATCATGCATTCTTAATTGATCAATGTTTCCACCTCCCATAAAATCAAGGGCTTCCCTAGATTCATCATCTAGACCTTTAAGAAAAATGAATTTTCTTAACTCTTCTTGTAGTACAAATCCACATCTTTTACTTAAAAAGAGGAATTTATCTAAATAATCTTCCATATTCTCATCCTCTTGCTTAATTTTGAAAATTCTTTCTTTATGTTCCTCCCTCTATAGTAGTCTTGATTCTTATATAGGAAGGAAACTTCCATTTTGTGCCCAAGTGGTAATAGAATTAGATGTTAATACCATAAAACACCTCCTTGTTGTATCCTTCAAGGTATATGGAAACAACTTGAGCTTCTTATTATCGGTTTTATAATCATAAGTCTGACACAATACTCTAAATTCAAAAAAAAATTGGTCAGGATCTTCAAATGACATTCCTCTAAATGTGGGTAAATGTGCAAGTGAAATATTCTTCATAGGTGTATCATCATCATCCGCCAAAATTATATAAGTAAAGGTACTATCAGGTTCTCTTTCATCTTCTCGTGCCATTTTTACAATACCTTCTAGAATTTTCTCCCAATAAATGTGGTATGTGATCTATTTTGGGGAAGGTGAAAAGTCAAGATTAGGAGGTTGAATACTCAATTGTGGATCAAAAATTTCTCTAAACGGGTCTTGGGATATGATCCTTTTTTAAAGTTTCCACTTCCTTCCGGTGGTGATCCAAGAATTCCAAATGTGATAATTTTGTTTCTTTTCTAATAGGGACAATGGTGCTTCTAATTCTTGTTCAAATTCCTTATTTGATGAGAAGATGTTAATGATTCTTGTTCGAGATATTTTTGGGAGGAATCTACCCATGGAGTCTCTTGGTCTACTCATAAATTTTATGATGACATAGGGAAGATTCTTCAATTACTAGATGTATGATTGCTGCTCTTGTTGAAACCTAATTAGAAAATTCTAACTATTGGGTCCTCGGAAACGGTGCCAAAAATGATGGGTGTCATTATTCCCTTCATTTAATCAACTCTTTGTTGATGTCATATTCAAACCATGGGTGTTTCGAATCTATATATAACAAGAAGATACTAGTGATATAGTAATTATTTATAGGTATTTGCTTTTTTCTTTTGGGGGGTTTGTAGTGTCCTTAGGATTCCATGGTCAAAGCCTTATTATCTCTATGTTGAAAGAAACTTGTTGAAATAAACACTCATTGCTGGAATGAATTGCTAGAAATAAACACACATACATAAATAAATAGATTGTTGGAAATAAACACACAATGTAGAAGGAAAAATAAAGTTAAAAATTCTATGAAAATATTACAAGGAAATACAAATCTAGTCTATAACACCTGCAGGGACAAGTATAAAATAGAGTTCAACTTAAAGAATCAAAAAGCATTTACATAATTAACATATATACACTATTTACTTTAGAAATATAAATACCAATAAAACAAGAATCATTATTCTTGGAGGAGTGGGCTCTTGCTCCACCTTGAATTGGGATTTGAAAAAGTGATATTCTCTCAAAACGAAGTGGCTATTTTATTGCTGAAATATTTTTTCTTACAAAAATGTACTCGATCTTTCTATATCTTTATCTCTATGTATCAATATGTATATTTTCTCTCCTTTTTTTCTAAATCTATCTACAGGTATTTATACATATATATTTCATTCAAAGATGCATTTACATCCATAGTTGTTCTACCGATTCATATGGAACCAAATTATGCCCAAAATAGATATTGTATTTGGAACTTTGTTGGATGTATAGTTTTCTAATAAGTTATCCTCTGATCTTTGAGTATGACGAATCATAAATATTTTGATCTTCTCCTAATCTAAAGGCTCATTGATTTCTCTATAATTGGATGTCATCAAAATAAATAGATTCCCATTGGTTTCAAAACTTTGGAGAAGTTCCGGAACTAAAGGGGAATGTTCTTGATCTAACCATGAAAGTTCCAGAGCTAAATGCAAGAGTTCTAAAACTAAGTGTTGGTGTTCCAGAGCTAAGTCTGAAAGTATTAGAAATAAGTGATATAGCTCATAAACTGTGTGATGGAGTTACATAACTAAGTCTAGACATTCTATAACTAAGTTGTATTGAGTCCAAGGCTCCCAAAAACATGTTGATCACTTCATAGTTCATTCTTTTGACTGATTATTATGTGTTTTATTAAAAAAATAGAATTTCCACACACTTTGTTAGGAATTATAGAGATTTTAAATGTTAGAAATAAATTCAACAAAATATGGACAATTACATCCTAACTTACATTAAATAAAAAAAAAAGTCACAAAATGTAGTCAAACTTGATAAAAATGATAAGAAAATAAGATCACTTATCGTGCATTAACGAGACAAATTTTGGCCTTATCAATATTTTAGATTAAAAATAGAAGGATAAAGACCTAACGTGTCTTAATATGACCATGCAAATGCCTATATATGATGTGAGAAGAATACGGTGAAAGACTCAAGCTCATGCGGTTCAAGAGATTGATCCACCATGAGAATGCAAGGCTCATGGGGTGTCCCGATATTAATGTTGATGGTGGATTAAATGAGAAGAGTGGATGTCTTAGATGGTAAGGTCTTATGAAGAAAAGAATCCTTTTCACCATGTGGGTAAAAATGGTGTCTTCGTCAGCACATTGAAGAATGTCTATGGTAGAAGAGTCTTCTTCTATCATCTTTGGATGGAAGAGGGAAAGGGACCTAGTATGATTTCCACACCGATAAGTGATTGGTCCCAAAGTAATGTTGGAGACTAAAAAAATGTCATAGGTAATAGAAATGGTGTCATCCATATCCATGGACTCATGGGATGGAGAAGATGGAGAATTAATTTCCATGTTACTAGAAGAATATGGGATAGGGTCGTAAGTTGATCCCGATGGCCTAACTCAAAATTTTCAGGAGGCTTGCGGCATTGATCGATAATAAGGCCATGTTTCCCATGTTCATAAAATCCCATGTTGAATACCTTACATGTGCAATGGTGGAGATAGGTGTGGGTGAAGGATGGTTTTTTGAGGAAGCCAAAACTACATGTATAAGGTCTAGCATGTGGATGATCAACGATGTGAGAAGAAGGGGTTTTTAAAACCACCATAGCTGAGATTGCTTCAAATATGTTGTGGACCGAAAGGAACAATATCCCTGATAATGAGTTGGTACATTGGAGATTGGTTAGGTTTGCTGAGATGGTGAGGAGTGAGAAAGGTGTTTAGTTTAAGAAGACAATACTCCCCTAGCATGATTTTGTCCATTACATGCTCTAGGAAGTCATCGTTAGGATTTTTGAATGAAAAAATGGATGAGCTGGTGGATGGTATAGATGAATCATTCTCAGGAGTGATGAAATCATTAGGTTGATAGGTCATATTACACATTTGGAAGGGAGGAGTTTCCCCATGAAGTTTCAAGATCTTCCCTTCGTGATGTAGAGGGGACACAACATATAGCATAGATCTAAGGTCATCTAAGGAGTACATTTGACTGAACAATTCCCCTTCGTGATGTAGAATACCTCATGGCGAGATCTTCTCACCAACACGAGATGGGAAGAAAAATTGTTCCCAAGGTGGGAGTGATATCTTCATTAAAGGCATGGAGGACCGCAGGTGTTTAGGAGATGGTGGATTTTGGGATCTTGAGATGATCAAAAGTATGTGATGGGATGATGTTAATACTTGCCCCATTATTGAGCATGGATCATTGAATTAAATTTTCATTGATCCTAACCATGATAAAAATTGGAACGCCACGTTCTTCTAGTGTGATTTCTAGAATCTCAGTATCATCAAATGAGATAGGAACAAAAGTTGTAAGGCTCCGACGAGATATGTGAAAGGATGAGCCTCACTGGATGTTGGAATATGCTACAAATCTTGAGTGAGATCTTATCTATAGTCTAGAGATATTTTAATGAGTTCATAAACAGACATATTAATCTGGGGCCTAATGAACTTGTTTAACAATACTTTGTTTAATAGGTAGAGGGGCAGAAAAGATAGAAATATTAGGTTTTGATGATAAGGTGAACTCCTTAGGAGGAGGAATGGTGACAAAGGTATTCTATTTTGGTTTGGATGTTGATTTAGGATCATGTGGGCTAGATCGAGTGGATATCCGAACAACATTGATGAATAAAGGGGGACCATCCTTAGAAGAATCATCATTTCGAGGTGGGTTGGGTGCAAAATTCCATGAGGAACAAGGGGAATTTTACATTTTGATGGATGAGGTTGAAGGTGTAGATGTTGGAATGGATGTGTAAGGAGGAGATTGGTTTACCTCAATAAGAAGTTCATCTTCGTCAATGATGTTGTGGACAATGGTTTGAAGTGATTTTGAATGTTTAGTGTCATATCTAGGGGTGTGATGATAGATGTAGAAAAGGTTGGAATCAAGCCATGATGGATTCTTTACTATTTGGGTAAAAGGCCTTAATAAGAGGAAGAGTGATGGTGGAAATTTGAAGTAAGTGTTGGAGGACCTCCACATATGATTCAATCAAAATATTATGAGGTGCCTTATATTTATGAGATGTCTTGGTTTCAGTTTTGGTGATGATTTATGTTCTACAAGAATAAGTGCTTGATGGTTTTGGCTTGGGTTGATTTTTGGGTTGAATTATTTTTGATGAAGGGGTTGATCCTAGGAGAGATGGATATGGTCCTAAGATAGATGATTTGGAATTTGATTGTTTGATCTTAGGTGGCAAGATACTGATTTTCTTGTGAGGACATGAAAGATAACATTGAGGAAATGTACCAAGGGTTTTAGATCTTGTTTGTGAAGAGGCACCCTTGGGAGGCATGAAAACAATATTTATTAGAGGGTATAAAGGTGGTTTTTAGGTTGATATAGGTGGAGGGAGTAGTTTTTGCATGATGAGGTCTAAAGAAGGAAAATATTGGTTTGATGTGGGAGTGTTTGATTGTGTAGATGAGATGGGAGGATCACTTGAAGTTTTTGCAAGTTGAAGTTCTTTCCAAAATTCTTCAAATGATTAAAGTGATGTGGAAAATTATGTAGATGTGGTCATAATAGGTTATGTAGTGGGTACAGTAAAATTTCAGAAAGAGGAATTGGGATTGATGTTAAGGATGGTATAATGGGTAAAGGTGGAATAGATGTGGATAAGGTAGTCAAATCTAATGAAGTGGATGTGATAAGTGATGAGGTAGTTGTAGGTGATGAAGTAGATATATGTGTAGAGTCAATGGTGGATGTATACTTTTTGGGAATGGTTGTTTCATAAATGTTTCAAGGGGCATCATTGATATACTTGTGAATGGGGGAGATGCAACATGTGTGGATGTAGGTGTGGATGTGGAAATAGATGCAGGATATATGTAGGAATTATTGGTGTGGTTATGGGGATAAGTGTTAATGGGATTGTAGATGTAGGGACAATGTCTAAAGAGGTGGATGTGATAGTTGATGAAGGAGGTGAAGTTTTGGATGGGGTAGGATCTTGATCAATGGTGTGGAGAGTGTTTATAGTATGAGTATTGGGTGCTTGGGATGTAGAAGAATTTGTGGCTTGACTTGTTGGTGCATGGTTATGGAATGAATGTTTAAAGATGTCAAGTGGTTGGTTAAGAGATGTATTAGGATTTTCCACTTGAAGATCACCTTGATCAATGAGTCTTTGGACTAGATCTTTAAAGGTTCGACACCTCTCTATATCATGTCCTTGGACTTGGTGGTATTTACAGTAATGATCCTCATGATACCATGCAGGTTTTAGTCTTGATTCATCAAATGGTTGGATAAGAGGAAGTGTGATAGTATTAACTGCCATCAACTTATCAAATATTATACTATATGATTATACAAGGAGTTTAGTTAGGAGTTATTCTGCCTAGGGGCTTGTTGTTGAGGTCACATGCTAGAGGTAGGTGTGGAACAATACTTAACAACCAAGGCATTGGCCACACTCTTAGATTTATCATTATGTGTGGATGGTTTAGCAAACTTAGTCTTGGGTTTGTTTTATTTAAGTTTTAGTTGTCCTTGTTCAAGGGCATGAGTCCTTAGTTTACAATCCATGGTGAAGGCTTCTTCGAATGATTGGAATGATTGGACTTGCAATATAGAGGAGATATGCTTCACATAAGAACATGAGAATATTTTGATGAGTTCGATTTGTGAAAGGGAAAATGATAGGTAGTTTATTATGCCATAATATTGTGTGGCAAAATCTATAATAAAATCATCATCGAATTGTCTAATCATATATAAGTAAGTTATAACGATTGTACGTGTAATATTTATCACAAAGTTCTCTACGAACAATTATGTAATCTAGGTAAAGGAGAATAAATAATGTTGGGGAATTCCATTGTACCAGTCTAATGCTAGATCTTCCAAGGAACTAGGTAAGGTTTGAAGCATAAGATCTTGATCATGTCATGCCTAAATGCAAAGAGATGTTGTTGGGGATCTTCCTTGCTATTAAAATTGGTAAACTTGGGAAGCTCCTAATGAGGGGGGTAAGGTTTTATTGGAACTAATGGATGAATATGTTCATTACAAATTTGTTCATAAGATAATGTAACCTTTGGTCCCAAGGTAACGGCCTCCAGACTAGCCAACCTATTCATTAAGGCATGCATGGGATCATTCGATGTGATGATTGGTTGGGATTGTGATTGTGTGGCATGGAAAGTAGCTTGATAAGGTGGTTGATAAGTTTTTGGATGTGTGGGTGTTTGAGGATTATTTGATAAGGATGTATGTAAGTCATGGGTTGAGATTGAGGAGGTTGTTGCAATGTTTTATGTTGTGATATGGGGATGTGATATGATTGTTGGGATTGGGTTGGTTGTTGTGGTAAATGATGAATGGGAATGTAGGTATGAATAGGTTGAAATTGTTGATGGAGTGGATTAGACACTGTATAATGCAAATCACTTATAAGGGGGTTAGGAAGTAATGAAATGTATGTGTGATGTGAGAGGAAAATAAGGGTTATGCTATTCGGATATGGGATGCAATATTTAGGTAGATTAGGTAGGGACACTAGTGATGATAGTGGTCGAAGAGGTAATAGGAATGGATGTGGTTATATTTTTATTGATTAGAGGGAAATTAGGAGGAATAGGTGTGATTATCTGAGTGGTTTGATGAGGTGGGGTTAATGGAGGGTGGCTAGTCAAGATGAGTAAATTGATGATATAAGAAAGGATTATTCTCTGTAGAAACCAAATTTAGGTCACACTCCCCTTTACCCACGTGTATATTAATTTAATTACCCATAATTAATTTAATGTATATGCTCACAATATTCATTATTTAATTACCTTAATTAAACTAATTTCTACCTCACCTAGACACCTCACCCCACCAGCTCACCTAGACACCTCCTCACAAACCTATTCTTCACATATTTCTCTTTACTATGACTCAATATTCACTCACCATAACTAACTAAGACTTAGTCCTACCTACCTTAATTAACTAAGACTTAGTTCAACCATAAAATCACATGCATATTCTTACTCTAACCACATTCCTACTTATCTAAGAAAAACATTCCATTTTGATCTGTGATAATAGATAGAGTTAGCTAAAAGGATTGCCAAAATCTGTCATTTTTAGTAAACCTAGGAATTCCCACCTTAACCGATGTCATTCAACACTAAACTATCATTGATTACCATATATTTACTTTGGTAACCTTGTTTGAGAGGTTGGAATCATTATTCAATTCTTGGAGAAGAGAGATCTGCATGCAAGCACACACCAAAGCAATCCTACACATCAGGACACCCTGAACCAGCAACCAAGCACTGATATGAAAGGAAAGCATTCATGGAAACATTTCATGAAGCACAGTAGTGACATTGATCACCAGTTACATAGATCAACCATCACCTCCATCCAACCACTAGGTCTGCAAACACCAGTAAGTACCTTTATATTTTCACCTTCCCATATTTATTTAGATTAGTTTATTCATGTTTATTTGAGAGTTCTAGTCTCCCTTACATCCCATCATCTCTCACCCTCCTAAAAATCCCTCCACCTAATCACCTACAATCTTTTAACCCCCATACTTGACTCTAGACACCTCTGACTACCCCTAACATTGCCATCTACCTCCCCATTATCTATTCATTCTCTAGGAAATCTCAAAGAATCATAAAACCCACCTCCACTAAGTTTCTATCACCCAATTCTACTAAAAATAGTTAAATTGAGTTGTCATCAGTTTCCTCTCAATCGACATCATTTATACCATACTATTGTCGGTCTCTATTTCTAGAAAACCTACCTATAACAGGAACCTCATACCTTTCACCCAAATCACCTAAAGTTTTACCTTGACATGTCCCAACAACTTTATTTACCTATCTAACTTCCATATCTGATCATAACCTAGCCTATTAGATTAGATTTGTTTATTGTACTTGAATGATATACCTAAATCATATCAGCTATAGTAGGACATTATTGGTTCATATTACTTCTTGTACATTAAGTTTTTTTAAACAGTGGATTGACATCCATCTAGGAAGTAGCACACTTTCTGGATCTAGCATATGCTAGGTAATCCACTGAGATATATTATTTAATATTCCATTTGTGGTCTTGTTTGTATTCACAGTACTCCTCCTAGCAAAAGGAAGTTCTTGCAATCAACATTGGATTGGGAAATCAAAATGCACGCACTCTACCTTCCACCTTCACTCACAGGTATTCCTCCTTACCCTTACCTTATCTATTTTTCTCTTATGTATGCACACTATTCGACAAAACATTTTGGCATACCCGATGGGACCCATTTGGGTTATTTGCATTGTTAATTCTTAGGGAATCATTTTGTGTTTATTTCTTTTTGAAAGATATTTCACATTAAATATTCTCCCTTGGAAACATTCTTCTTCTCCTATCTGTCTTAGTGACACTCGTAGTTTGGATTAAAAATAACACTTATTTTTATTTTGTATTGCATTAGTGAAAGACATACTCTTTCCTATTCATTATTTCTCTCATCAAATATAATTTGTGGATTTGGGTTTAAAATTTGTTGCATTTCATCCTTGTATGCTACATTTTAGCTCACATTTAAAAATGAGGGAAACCTATATGCTGGAAGTCATGCCCAGCTGATGGTTGACACAATTGAACCATAGAAAACACATTTCTCTCTTCTCTCTCTTTTCCAAACTGCAAAAATTTGAATTTACACATATTCTTAAACAACATCCCACCTAGAAGAAGTTGTCAACGATCACATGATCAGAGGATTGATAGTGGGCACCTAGCTGGTTATCTTTGTCCAGTCATCACCTCAGAGAAAGGACCGCCCCACCATAACATAACCTGAAACCTCACCTTTTATATTTCCTTCTTTGTAGGACACCTTCCCAACCAAAAAAATTGTTCTAAATTCACAAGTCATTCTAAATAGCATAAGCTAAAATAAACATAAATTCACTTTTAGGATTACATGTTTTTCTTAGCTTTGTTCTTGACTTGTGTTTTGAGGTGTGAGTTACGATTCTCCATTTTTCTTCTTCCTTTCACACTCCCCATCATAGCTGGAGTATTTTGGTTATTTATGAGTGTGTTAGGACCTTATCTAGTCATTCTCAAACTTCTGGGTTGATCCTTTATCTAGTTTTAATTCACAAACATCCATTTTTCTTCATTTCTTCTCATTTGATATAAACCAGTGTCGGTCTAGCGATCATCATCAGTCTACATCTGATCATCATCAACTTACATCTGATCATCATTGGTTTACCTAACTGGTTTCATCTTCTATCTATTTTGGTTATTTTACCTGAAACAAAATTCATCACCTATTCTTTTCTACTTTTAGTCCTTAGGACACCATCATATCACCTAACATTCTGATATCTCTGATAGATATAGTTTTCCCAGTTCATATTCATCAATTTTGTTTCATTTGCTAAAACTAGTACTTTCCACAGGTGACGATATCGTTATCATAATTTTTATTGGTTCCGTCATCACTCATTTTCCCCCGACCGTTGTTGGTTTTCGTGTTTTATTTTTAATCAAAACACTGACCAAATTTCCCCCTAGAATTTTTTTCTATACTTTTTCTTTTTTCGTGTCATTTCTGAGAATACAATCTTACCAGGGAAAGATTAATTCTCATGGTTTTGACTCATGACCAAACTAACACCCATGTATTTCATGCCAGTGCCCACCACTCCCACCTAGTCCATCACTATCATCCATCCTATCACTTATGTATCTGAATCAACTCATCCCCATCATATCTTTGGTGAATAGGATTTTGAAAGAATCCTTAATCAAAATCCCACACCTCGCATTACTATCTTGGCCACTCATATAACCGGGACTCCTCGGGAAATTTAATGTACAACATGCTTGTATCTATCCCTCCTACCCTCGCACCCGATTTTCATAATGTACCACTATTTGAGCTTCCCTCATCTCGCATTACCCCCTATAGTCTCTCGGTTAGGTTCCACCTCTACCTTAACTTCTCCCCCAATGATGTCTATTGCATCCGTGGTGTTAACCGTTCGTTCTTGAATTCCTTGAGTGTAACCCCATCTTCCCCATTTTCCTCATATGTACCGGTTGCATCATAACCACTTCTGGTGTGGGAAACCCATGACGCTACCAACATATCGACTATTGATCCCTTAAAAGGTGTTTTTCAACGCCTCACTCTAGGAGAGTATAGCCTATACAATATCAACACATTCCTCACTCCACAAGAGTATGTAAATGTATGTCAACACACTCATTATGACTACCATGTAGGTGAGTTTATCCCTTATGGTCATCCTCACCTTCCCACTATCCTAACATATGAGGGACATGATACATCCACTTATTCACCCAAACCTCCATCAAAAACACGAACCTTTTCATCTAAAATTCAATCTCTTACTAAGCTACTTTACCCCCACTTTCCTTCATCATTGTGCATGGAAAGGATTTTGGTTCATTTTTTACGAACAAGGCCGCCATACCGTCATTTCATGTACCACCCGTAAACACTATGATTGCATTGGTATTGGATTTTCCACATCATCTTCCAAGAAGGCCCGCATCGACCTCATTGAGGAAGAAAACATTCTCCACCTCATTCACCAACGTCACCACCTTCACCCACGAGTCCATAGATCCTGAATCTATTCCTCCTAAAAAAATTGTAAACACAATTTCCCTAGGACCTTTGACTTATCAACGTGATGGTGAGGTTCCCTCTTCTCTTCCCTTCCTATATCCTGACATGATCAATGACGATACACCTTCTATTAATGTCATTCAATGTTAGGATGATGAGTCTATCCTCACCTACCTTGGTGTAGAAGATTCTTATATTCATCGGTCGTTACCTTCTGAGACATAAACCATGTTGAACGAATTGACTACCGAAATCAACATTAACACTAAGGATGACCCACGGTTCCTAAAGATAGGCCAATCTTTAGATATTTCTAAAAATAAGATTTTACTTTTTTCCTCTAGGGCCATAGCAACATTTTTCTTGGTCAAATGTTGATATGCCTGGTATTGAACTAAACATTGTGGTCCACAATATTGTTACCATTCGATGAAAACCCATAAAACAAAAGCTATAAAAATGCATCCTTGCATTTTCCTTCTTTTCAAAGAATAACTTTAGCACCCTCTCTCGGTTTCCTTCATCCTACCCATTGAGTATCCCTAATGGATTTCTAACATAGTTCCTATCACAAAAGTGACAAGGGGACTCCACACTTGCAAAAAATTCCACAACCTCAACCTAGATTTCCCTAAAGATGATAGTCCCCTACAGGAATTGACCAACTAGTTGATCTCACCATCAGCCATGAGATGTTATTACTCATGGACTATTTTTCAGGTTATTTTTCAAATATTAATCACTCTAGAAGATCAACACAAAACTTCCTTCATCACTCCTTAGGGGACCTTCTTCTATTGATTCATGCCTTTTGTCCTTGAAAATACTAGTGCTACATATCGGTGAGCCATGACTTATATCTTCCATGAATTTGTGCATCACATATTGGAAGATTGTGTAGGTGACCTTCTTACCAAATCCAAACATCGGGATGAACACCTAAAAATGCGTAGTGTCATATTTGATCACCTCATCAAGTATTGTGTTCACATTCAACCTAATAAGTGTGTCTTTGTAGTTCTTTTAGGAAAACTCCTTGATTTCATCGTTTCTATGCATGGCATAGAATTTGATCCTACTAAAGTAAAGGATATTCTAGAAATACCTATGCCTACTAATATCCATCAACTTTGAAGTTTGTAATGTAAGTTTTAATCTATCTGTCGGTTCATTTCACAAATTTTTACTGTTGTCAACCATTTCATCATTTCCTTAAAAAGGACATCTCATTCAAATGGGATGATCAATGCCACAAAATATTTGACACCTTAAAATAATACCTTATTCAACCACCGGTGCTCATTCCTCCTAAGGATGACCAACCCTTTTACCTATACATTTCTGCTACTGACCATTCCTTAGGTGCCATGCTCACTCATTGTGATGAGAAGCACAAGGAGCAAGTAGTTTATTACATAAGTTATACCCTTTTAGACTATGAAACTAGGTACACCCATGCTGAAAAACTATTCTTAGCCTTATTTTTTGTCGCCACTAAACTGTGTCATTACCTACTCAACCACAAAACCTTTTTCATCACTAACATTGATCCCCTACATTACATGTATGCAAAACCCTACCAACATCAACATGTTTCACATTGGCTCATGCTTCTTGCAGACCTTGACCTTAAATTCATCCACCAAAATTTTGTCAAAGGCCATACCATCACTTACCACCTAACGGATGCACCTCTTTACGGAGATTATCCCTCTAACTTTGATTTCCCGATGACGAATTCATTTCTACCCTCTGTTTGGAAGATACCACTTACGAGATGACCTTATTCTTTGATGGTTCTAGATGTAAGCTGTGGAGGAGGTATAGGTGTTATCCTCATTCCTCTTGATGGTGAACCTATGTCATTATCTTTCAAACTAGATTTTGAGTGCACTAATAACATCGTAGAATATGAATCACTCGTATAAGGCCTTCAAACTTCCATCTCCTAGATTTTAAATACATTAATATCTTTGGTGATTCCCAACTTGTTGTGAACCAAGTAAATGGTATATACCAGTGTCGTAATGAAATACTAAAAAGTACAAATTTCATGTCGACACACTTTTACTTCTACCGTTTACCAATTACGAACTTCAAACCACCCCACATTCTACTAATAAATTTTCAGATACCATGGTTTACCTAGATTATCATATACCTGATTTTACTTCAAACTCTAAAATCTTTTTCATAATACAAAGGTTGAAATCACCCTCTTATTTATCTCAAGAGGTTAACTCTGTCAAAACCGTTACAGCTGACCCACACAAACTTTAGTATAAGATTTTTGCATACTACATTTCCCTTTCCATTTTGCCTCTTGATCTCACTCGTAATGAAAAATGTGCCTTTCTTAAAGTTTTCTCTCGTTGTATTATCATGGATGGTATTATTTATACACATGGCTTCAATGGTATTCTCTTACGATACCTTACAAGTTCTAAAACTCCATATACCATTAAGGAAGTTCATAATAGAAATTGTGGAGGCCACTTTAGTGATTTATCTATCATTAAACACATTCTTCACCTTGGCTATTATTGACCAACCCTAAAGCTGTGGATTATTGTGACTATGTCAAACATTTTATAAAATTACAGCAACATGCCAATCTTTATCATACACCTAGTCATTCCTTACGGGTCACATGAGACCTTTGGCCTTTATTTTAATGGGGTTTGGATCTTTTTGAGAGATAAATCCTCATTATTCACAACTCCATCAATGTATTATAACCGCTTATTGAATACTACACTAAATGGGTAAAATCCATTCCCTAATTTTTACAAAATGTGAGAAAATATGTGAATTCATCAACCATCACATCATTTATTGCTTTAATGTCCCTCACTACCTCATCTTTGATAACACAAAGAAGCTCAAAAACAAAACCCTACAAAATTTGTGTGAAAATTTTGGCATTCAACTTAGTTTCTTGTCACCATATTACCCACAAACAAATGGCCAAGAAGAATCAACTAATAAAACCTTGAACAAAATTATCATGAAAGTAGATGACGATCTTTGGAAAGGATTGGCATACACACATTCCTTTCACCTTGTTGGCTTATCACACTAATATTTACACTTTGATCGCTACCACACCTTTCTCTATGGTTTACGGTACCAAGTTGTTTTGCCTCTCAAAGTCTAGATTCCATTTCTTTGCATCTCACTACAAGACATTATTAACGACAATGACTTTTGTCGGGACCGTTTAACATATCTTGAGTTATTAGATGAGCGTCATCTCAATGCTCTTGATCATCTTCAAATCTACCAAAACTTATCAAGTTTTCCTATGAAAAATGTATCCATGAATGGACCTTCTAGGTCGGTGACCTCATCCTAAAGGAAAATCAACATGTAACCAAAGAAGAGAAAAATAAATGGGAAAAAATTACTCCTAATTGACTTGGACCCTATATTATTACTCATACCTATGGATCACGTGCTTATCATTTATCTTCACTTGAAGGTAAACCCAAACCTAAGCCTCTCAATTCCTTACATCTTAGACCATTTTATTGTTTAAATCAAGTCCTATATCACCTTTTTCTATTTTACTCCTCATCCCTTGAGCATTGTTCACATTCCATGTTACCCATTTTAGGATCAACGACTAAACAAGAATCATGTGATTACCCATCACCTTCTAGCCTTATCTTCAATATGAGTACCATGGCTCTACTCATGGCATGATTCTCATGGATACTTTTCATCTTTTTCAAATATGGAATTTCATGGTCGTTCGTCACTTGAAACCATATCTTTCAGAGTTAACCTTTGTGTGTTATGGTTTTGTCTTCTAACCAAGAACCTAATCTCCTTTATAGTCATGTTCATGACTTAAACGTCCAAAATTAAAATAAGATTCAACTCCTTGAGTCAAAATTCCATAAAAATATCACACCCTCAAAAGGGACTTCTCTTCTCTCTATCTTGTCATTATAAATAGACTACTTCCTTGAAGGAAAGCTATATATAAAGTCATTGCAAAAATACAATAAAATGTTCATAAGATTCCCGTATCGATTAGATTCATGAAGACATCAAGGAGATAATATAATCATCCCATATAGACTTCTGCATTGATCAATCTATCAAAAAAATGAAGAAAATAATAACTTTTTGTCATGGACTTGTCTATTTTTTATCATTGGGCTTATTGCTAGGTAAACATGTTCTTATACATTAAGTTACGCTAAACCACCCATTTTCACCTCATTTCCTTTTCACCCTAATTTCCTAGCTACTTAAGGGACTCACCGTAAATGTGACATTTTGTGATCATGTGACTCTATTTACCTTTAGAATAGTCCATTATACAGCGCCTTTAGGGTGTTACATTCATAAGCGCATCTTGGGTATGATAGCCTCATTAGGGTTCTTATCAATTAAGTGGCTTTTTACCACCTCTTACAATTCACCTTCTTCATTACTTATTGATTACCTCATGTAGGACCATACCATTGACACCTATAATTTTAAAATATTCCCACTAATACCTAAGAATCATCTATGCTTATACCTAAGACTCGACCATGCCTATGACCTAGACTCAATCATACCTTAAAAAAACCTCCCAGCCCATTCCTTTAAATTCCTCATATTCTTCCCTATATCATGGTAGAACTACATTGGCACGAGGCCCCTTTTCACTAGGGCTATGTAGGCAAGTACTTCGAGGGCATGGGGCCCTTGAAGGTTAGCTCAGCCACTCTTTACTCTAACCTATTTTCCCCCATTTTCCTATTCATATTCTATCTTAGTTTCCATTTTTTTCAACACTAGGAAATTAATACAAACATACATATGTACCATGCTACACCATCATAAAAACATCAAATCAATCATTTCACACTTCTATAATATCAAAGACTATTGAAATCTACACCATAACGTACATATAACTCATCATTTATTTCCCATGTTACCAATAACTTTGAAATTGAATCAAAACCAAAAACACGATCAAACCATGCCTAACTTACCTAACTCCATCATGCCTAAAGCTGGCCTAACTCCATTATGCCTAAATGACTTGACTCAATCATTCCTAAACCAAACTGACTCCATCATGCCTAGATGACCTTACTTCATCATGCCTAAACCGACTTTGACTCCATCATGCCTAAACTAACTTTGACTCCATCATGCCTAAACCGACTTGACACCATCATGCCTAATCAACCTAGTTTCCACCCATATACATGTAATAATGAAAATTTTACAACACAAGTACATCATCCATACCAAAACGCCCATCATACGTACCAATGAAAGTCTACACATCAATACAAATGTACACCGATTAACATACATAAAACTATCTCAAAATCTTATATAAAACCTCACCATCTTTGGCACATAGGATGATATATAATAAAAACTCTCATGTAAATCCTCACTATCTTCAGCAAATATGCCGATATATATAAAAAATAAAATAAAAAATTATACCCGAAATATATAAGATGAATAATTATCACCCCACCTAATGTAGAAGTCGGTCTCATCTGTCTCCTCCTCTCCACTAGCTCGGCACCCTTACATCATCTATCCACCCTCTATGGGTATAAGTCTCACCTCTTCTTAGCTGCGGTTGGATCAAGCCTTCGTGAGCTAGTGGGCTCTCTCCTAACCATGTCTCTGGGCTCGTTGGCCCCATGTACTCTTTGCACTATGTGTGCGAGATCTCATCCTCTCACTCAAGGTTTGTTATACCCTGTACTTTATATAGGAAGGGATGTCTATCCCGAGGAAAAGTCAAACGATCCTTGAATTATCGGCCTCACTCAGGGCATCCTTGAATCGGCAAGTAGTATTCTCTGTGGTGGTACCATAGGTCTGGAAACAACTTGCGAGCTCTATCTTGCTACCATTGGCCTCAAATCCTGTATGTAGAACCCTTTCCTTCCTCTTTGTACCATACGACCCTGTCCTTCTATTGCTTGTAAAATGAGACCTTGTCCCCTCGGGCTGTGAGGGTGTATGTGTCGTAACTTGGTCATGTAAAGCCACAATTCATGCTCGTGTGGTGGCCAACTAGCCCTACAAACCTGCTACCTATGCATGTAGGGTGGCCACCTATCCCCGTATCCATCTTGATCTTGTTCGAGTTCTGTCCTGTGTAACTTGGGCTGAAGGGCCCCTACTTGTGCTCTGTATTTTGGCCAAGCGTGTGGCGGACCAAATCAGATGCCCCATAATACTATGATTTGGGCTTGTAAAGTGGCAACCTGCCCCTGCAAAGTATGCCTTTGAAGCGTAAGGGTCACCATTAGCTACCCTAGCCTTAGTGGTGCTTCCGTAGCTATGCTTACCACCCCTTTGCATATATCTATATGTAACTCGACATCATCAATCTTTCATTTCACTATTTTTTCTCCTTTCCTATCGGCATTGTCGGATGTGGTAGAGGCATAGGCCTCTCCACATCATCTCTCCTATATTGAGGGAATGGTGGAGGCACATCCCGAGGCGGCCTAAACTACCATCGACCCTATCCAGGTATCAACTCATGCTCTCGACATGGTGACCTTCTATTCATCGAGAAATTACATCTCGTCTAACTCTCTGCTCGTCTACTTGTAGGAAGGGAAGCCAACATACAACCTCCAAATAATGTCCACTCTAAATAACCCTTCTAGTATATGCCTGTAGTATGCTACATTGTGTGTAGCCCTAGCAAACCTTACGCTCTCAAAAAATAGACACCCAAAACCTATACCCAACTCAAAATAAGCCCGCATAAAATGCATCTAGCTGCAGGGCATACCAACTGGATGCACACATACGATGTACTCATATGCCCAATAGTGGAGAAGAAAGGTACAACACAAACTAAACCTCTATAACCTCTCATAAGCACATAACTCCCTATATAACTACACCAAGTATGCTAGTGCCCAATAAAAATGGGTCCTATCCTCCATCATGTCATGGAGAACCCCCATCAGCACCCGTGGGAATCTCCCACCCTCCACATCTAGCAGCGTAAAACAACACACTACCTCCATAATCAGAACCACTAACCTCATCTCTTCAGGATGGGTTGTGTACATATCTCCATATCTCAGGCTCATGCTATGGAACCTCATCTCTGTCATCCCCTCTCCAAACACCATCAACATCATCTCCTCTTAATCCTCCTAAGAAGTATGATAAACCTCTAACCATTTTACCTTTCTAAGATTCCCTTTTACCGTAACCATTAGTGCTCACACACCTTTCATCATCATTACGAGAAACCTATTGAACCATACCTACAGCCCAAACTATCCCCTACATTTCCTTCATTACATCTTGGGATTTTTTTATCTTACCCATACCTTTGTTGTACCTATGCCATGACATATTTGCTTGAACTGACCTACTTAGTGTGACCATTGACCTTCGTACTCTTTATACCTTGTGATGTTGTTACCTATGTTGTTTTATCCTAATAACCATACCTTTCCTATTTCCTTCTATTTATCCCGACCCAAACCGTTGGTGTACTAGAACATACCGAAATGTTCCTACACACGACCAACATTTTGTTTTTGCACTATATCCTATACCCTAGATACGAATCAATTCACCCTTGTTTGGAAACCCATCGACCTTGGATGATGTAGATTTTACAAGCACTTCAACCTAGTACTATGTTGCAATATATACATGTGTGTGTTTGATTGTCATACCCATTACTCGATCTTGACCCTATCCTATCACTTATTACCCGAGTTGACCATTACTCTTCCCCACCTACCTTCACTTCCACCAACTACACATTTATCAAACCACTCACTTTGATTCCATATTACACTTCATCAGTTCCTTGTTTGAGGGGGATTACCTTCACCACCCCCTATGGGGCATCCACTTCTTTTTTTTTCAGCATTTCTTACAAATACAAGCTATGCGATATAAAGGGGCAAAATGTAGACAACAAATTTAGATCACACTCCCCCTTTACCCACAATTAATTTAATGCCCATGCTCAAAATATTAATTATTTAATTACCTTAATTAAACTAATTTCCACTTCACCTAGACACCTCACCCCAGCACCTCACCTAGACACCTCATCAAAAACTTATTCTTAGCATATTTCCCTTTTACTAGGAGTCAATATTCATTCACCATAACTAACTAACACTTAGTCCTACCTACCTTAATTAACTAAGACTTATTTTAAACCTAAAATAACATGTGTATTATTCCTCTAACCACATTCCCACTTATCTAAGTGCAACATTCCATTTTGATCTATAAGAATAGATAGAGCTTTCCAAAAATATTGCCAAGATCTATCATTTTTAGTAAACCTAGGATTTCCCACCTTAACCAACATCGGTCAACCCTAAATCGATGCTACCCTAAATCGATGCTACTCACCCTTAACAATCATCATTTACCATATATTCACTTTGGTAACCTTGTTTAAGAGGTTGGAAGAATTATTCAAGTCTTGGAGAAGAGAGATCTACATGCAAGCATGCACCAGAGAACTCTTGCACATCAAGACACCATAAACTAGCAACCAAGCACGATATGAAGGTCAAGCATTCACGAAACATTTGGGAAGCACATCCACAACATTAATCACCGATTACATGGATCAACAATCACCTCCATCCAACCACCAGCTCCGCAAACACTAGTAAGTACCTTTAGATCTACACCTTCCCATATTTATTTAGATTAGTTTATTCATGTTTTTTTGAGATTTCTAGTATCCCTTACATCCCATCATCTCTCACCCTCCTAAAAATCCCTCCACCTAATCACCTACAACCTTTTAACCCCCCATATTTGACTCTAAACACCTCTAACTACCCCTAGCATTGTCATCTACCTCCCCATTATCTGTTCATTCTCTCGCAATCTCAAAGAATCATCAAAAACCTCCTTCACTAAGTTTTTATCATCTGACCCTACCGATGCTAGTTTACTTGAACCATTATCATTTTCTCTTAACCGGAATCAATCATACCATACCGACATCAGTCTCTATGTCTGGAAAACCTTCCTATAACAACAACCTCATACCTTTCACCCAAACAACCCAAATCACCTACAACTTCACCTTGACCTATCCCAACCACTTTATTTACCTATCTGACTTCCAGATCTAATCATAACCTATCTTGTTAGATTATATTTGTTTATTGTACTTGAACTAGATACCTAAATCATATCAACTATAGTAGGACATTATTAGTTCATATTACTTCTTGTATTAAGTTGTTTCAAACAATGGATTGACAACTATCTAAGAAGTAGCACACTTCCTAGATCAAGCATACATTAGGCACTCCACTAGCATAATTTTTTTAATATTCCTTTTGTGGTCTTGTTTGTATTCATAGGTAGTTCCTCCTAGCAAAAATAAATTTCTCACAATCAGCATTGGATCAAGAAATCAGAACATGCACACTCTACCTTTCAACTTTAGTCACGCATATTCCTCCTCACCCTTACCCTATCTCTTTTTCTCTTATGTATGCATAATATTCGGTGAAACATTCTCACCTATAGTAGTAATCTGAAAGAAAGGTCCATGTTGAGAAACATTGATGAGAGGTTGGGTGCCCAGAGAGTAATTAACCGAGGGAATGGATGATACAATTTTCATGGTAGATATTTGTTGAGATGAGATGATAGAACTATTTGAGGAAAAGTTTTGTTCCATTTTATTTACTACAAAATGAGTAAGTATGGGCATGAAATGAAAAAAAAGCTTATACTAACTAGATCAAGCAAGTTAAGCACACAATTTTTTTGATTTATTAAGAAAGTTTGAAAAATAAAAAAGGGAGTGAATAATAAAGGTACCTAGGAAGTGGAAATCTAGGGTTGGTTTCGAGTAGTTATGGATTTAGATTCCTAAATATACATGAAGGTATGTGAGACATAATTCTGTATAGGATTTCTAACATGGCCAGAACACCACAGAAGCTTCCTATTGGGTGATAAAATCCCAATCAACCCACCTAATAGGAAGATGTCTAGATGTGTAGATTGATGTGTGAATTTGGTTGTGTGTGATAGAATGTGAGATGTAACTAATTAACCCCTACTTAAGCTAGATGAACAAGAAAGGATGAAAAAGTTTTATTTTAATCCAAATCCAAATGTGAAAGTTCAATGAGGAAAAACACATAAGAAAGGGAAAATGCGATGGAAAAAGGAGAAAAGAAGACAAAAAGAAGAATACATAGACAAAAATTTTGCTTAGTATCTGATCACGTAAAGTAAGAAAAGAGTGATCCAAGAAAATCGAGAAGCCCAACATGAACAAGAAAAAAAAACTTCTATGGAAATGTTAGTGGGAAATAGGAAAATTAAAGAAAATGCAAGAGAATCACCTAAAAGGGTTGACTTACCGGACGTGCAGAATGTTGATCCAATTTTTTCTTTCTTGTTCAAGTTAATGAGCTAAGACTAAATAAAAATAAAAACTCCAAAATGCAAGGGTTTAGGGTACCTTGATGTATGATGGATGTAAATAGATGAGCACAAAGTGGATGACCTCACTGCAAATCCGATCAACGTGCAAAACAAGGATAACTAGAAAGAAAATGGATTAGATGGTATATGTGGGGGCTTTCGGATGAAGTCTACTTCTAGAAGTGTTAAATTCCTTATGTGGATGTCAACCCCATTTGATAAAATATATTTAAATAAATGATAAATGAATGGATAGTATACAAAAATGATACATAATAGAATCTGAAAATGACATAAATGGATGAAAAGTACTAATCTAATCTAAATTAAAAAAGTCAATTATACCATTTGGGTCGATGATGACCTAGGCTACGAGAGGGGAATGTCGATGATGAGATGATAAATTAGATCTGGACAACGAGTCTTTAATGCAAATTTGAATGGATCCGAATGGAAATATGGTTTAATAGGAGCATGAGAACACTAGAAATAACTTGCGAGAAGGAGAAGCGAGAAAAAAGTAGAGAGGATGGAAGAAAATAGGGATTAGGATAGATTGAATGAAAAATAGGACTCAAGTTGATGGAGATCGGGCTCGGTTGGCGTCGAATGGAGTGTAAACAAAACAATTTGGAGTGATAGGGAATAAGTATGGAAAATATGAGAATTGGAAAAAAATAAAAATAGAAGAAGACATTAAGAGGGATATGGAAATAGGAAGTATGAAGACACGTGACTAGTTTGAATGACCTATTTGGAGCGAAGGTGACCTAGTGTTGGTCATCAAAAAGGACTTCGAGAAGAGCAACAGTCAAGGGACAAGAAGTCACTCCTCTTTGATGGGAGAGGTTCCCTTATTCAGAAACGAACTTATTTACACATATAGAAAGCATGATTTTACTATGGAACTTGGATATTATGAAAGTGTTTTCTATAAGGATCATCAATTACAAAAGGACTGAGGAATGAAAATGTGAGAACGAGTAGAAAGGCACCATTCAGAATTATAGATGACAGAGTAATTCCTTATGCATGTGAGGGTACAACAAATTGGAATAAGATCATTTGTATCACATTAATAAGATGAAATTTGAAAAGACACAAATTTCTGTAAATAAAATCTGTAAGAATACAAAGCTTCTCAAAGATAATACGACAAATGATCTAACAAGATTAAATGAATAGCTTAGGAATAAAGGAAACCAGATAGACAAAGAATGAAAAATCCTTCTGTATTAATTTCTTTAAGATTTATTTACACTTTCATAAATAAGCCAAGTTCTTCCTCTTTCAAAATGGTGAGGAGAGGCCATTATATAGTTTACAAATTAGTTACTCTCGGTAACTACTTCTTTTAACTAATGATTAGTTAAAGGCATGCTAATTGCAATACCCCAACTAATTACAACAAATCCGAGAGAAAGAAGGGGAAGAGAAGAGAAGAATTAGGAGAAGAATATAGGGGCTTATGACTGGGAGGGACCCACCAACTTTAAGATCTTCTATCTGAATCTCTTCAACGCCTCTGTATGTCTCTACCTCGTGGGACTGAAATGAGCTCATGGCGAGTATTGTGTTTACACATTGTACTAAAATTGGGAAGCCACTGGTGAACACCAAGCCACTGTCATGAATCATCTGTGCCATAGCTGAAGGGTTTGCATCTATCATCCTTGCCCAAAAATCACCAAAATCAAGGTGGTGAACTTCACAGTCCCAATATCGGGAGCAGCGAATCGAGTGGTGAAACTTGTTACTACCCCTGGAATTTGATCTTCATGTTGATAGTAACTCGGAGAGCAAAACTTCAAGCTAGACTTGGGATGGAATCTCAAGGGAAATGGATACGCGCGCATAAATTTTGGTTGTAAGGGTTCGAGCAATAGATAGCATGAAAGTAGTGTGCAAAAACGCATAGGGGGTTTCATTATATAGCCGTTTAGGAGAGAGAAAGGTAATAAATGTGCATTAAATACACATCTACCAAATTGAAAAGCAAGATATTCGGGTAGAGCGGGAAAAATTAGCACGAATGGAACTTGGTTCATTTGGGACACGAGGAGAGCGAAAGTGTGAAATATGCGGTTCGGCCAATTCGGGTGATGCGGGAAAAGACGCACAAATGCTTTTGGGACATGCGGGATGAAAGTACGCGGAATACATGATTCAATTTGAATCAAACGAAAAGGGAACAACAGTGCAGGCAAACTTGGGACATTTGGGACAAAAAGTTACAGCGGGCCCGAAAAGAACAGAACTTCGGGTAAGCTTGGCCAATCAGGGGAATAGAGAGCCCAAATGAACTTGGGACATGCGGGACAAAAATGTCGACAGGCCCGAAAAACACACAAAATGACCCAAAAAATGTAGATTTTCCCAATTTCTTGACTTTTCACATTATCAGGACAACAGAAAAGACACTTAACCTCAAAATTTAAATTTTCAACTTCTTAAAAGTAGGGGAATTTTGAGTGGACAACAAGTGGCTCCTACAGGGATGACTTGGCATAAATTCAAAGAATGAGACAAGGCAAGAATTTAGACAAACTCGGGGAAGTAGACTAGTACCTTATCCATTGGGCCACGGAAACAAAAAGCAAACCAATACAGAGGACAACACACCAAAACAAAGGGAAAGAAAAACAAAATGTTATACAGAATATACAAAAGGACTTCCTAATCACCTATGACTTAAAAATTTCAGGTACTTCCCGCTATAAGGAAGTGGGAGAGAAGAACTATCCATATAATCAAGGTAAAAATAATTCTTACCAGCGAAGTGCCTGATCTTGAAAGGTCCGAGCCAAAGGGAATCAAACTTGCCATGGTTGCCACGAGGTTCATGCCTTTTATCCCACAACAAAACAGTGTCTACAACTTTGAAATCCTTGAGCGGGCTTTCTTATCAAACAAGACCTTTACTTTCTGTTGGTGAGAAGATATCCTATCAAAAACTTCCAATATGTCCTCATTCAATTTGTAGAGGTACATGATCCTTTTATCCAAAGAATCATCAAAACTGGTATCTTCAATGGCTTTCATTAGATGCAAGGTGGTAGCTCCTTTATTCTGAAAATTGAGCTTCTACTCCATATACTACCCGAAAAGGAGACATTCCAATGGATCTCTTAGGTGTGATCCTATCTTCCCAAAGGGCATCATAGAGTTTCTTGTGCCGGTTACATTGGGACTCATTTACTAATTTCCTTATTATAGCCACCAGATTTTTGTTTGTGGATTCTGCTTGTCCATTTCCCTAAGGATAGTAATATGAGGAGTGAGCCAAGGAGATGCCATATCCATAAAAAAATCCATCATCTCGGTTGAAGAAAAATTGGAAGCATTATCTGTCACAATCTTGTTTGGCACACCATACCTTACCAAGATGTTTTCTTTGATAAAACTACATACTACTTTGGAAGTAGTACTCTTTACTGGAATGGCTTCTACCCATTTGGTGAAATAATCTGTGGTGGTTAATACATGAGTATGACCAGCACTAGAAGAGGGATTAAGTGTTCCAATGAAGTCCAAACCCCACTGTTGAAAAGGTTCTTCAATTACAATGGGTTTAAGGGGCAAAGAGGCCAACTTGGGTCTACCTACAAAAGTATGACATGCTTCACATTTATCAACCCACTTTGATGCATCTCTGAACAAGGTAGGCTAGTAATATCCTCCACGAAGTATTTTATGAGTAGTGACAATTGATGAGTAATGCCCTCCACATGCCTGATCATGAAAAGCTGAGAGTAGCTTCTTCTACTATTCCTTGTCCACACATTTCAAAAACCTTCCATCTAACCCACGTTTAAACAAGGCATTTTCCCACAACACATATTGAATGACCTTAGTTTAATGCCCTCTTTTCTTTGGTAGAAAAATTAGAGGGGCATTCCCCATAGGTGAGAAAATGAGTGATATCAGCATACCATTACAATCGGTGAGCTAAGAAATAGAATGGTAGGAAGAAAAATTTATCCTCCGAGTAACTCATGCCTAGCTCCTTGATGAGTTCACACAAGCCTTTTCCATGGACGAGCTTGGTTGGTTTGATGTCAAATATCATATTCTTGAACCTTGGCCACCTAGTTCCCTCTCTTGGATCCAATTCTGTTGTGTGAGAATTGACTTGATAGTTGTATATCCGGTACCAATACCATGGAGTGAGAGTTAAGAATGTAAAAGCGAAAGCGCTTGACAACTTTAACCACTTTGCAAAAGCATGTTTTTACATTATGGTGTATTTTAACTCATGATATTTTATAATATAGCTCATAAATACAATTGGGAGTTCATGCTCATTAGAATCTTCCCTGAGTCAAAAAACAACGGCCAAGGTGTTATCCGTGGCGTAGCAATAGATAATGAAATCTTTGCTGAAATTTGGACATGCTAAAACAGGAGTTTTAGCAATGGCCCTTTTAATACCTTCAAAGGCTTCTTTCCCTTTAGGATACTAACCAAATGTTTGTTTTCCTTTCATCATTTGGGAGATATTCAAAGTTACCTCTGCAAAATCAGGGATGAACCTTCACAAAAAGTTGATCTTACCAAAGAAAGAGTGCACTCCCTTTTTGCTGGTTGGAAGAGGAATTTGTTGAATAGCTTGAACTCACTCGGGATCGATTTTTATACCATCTTTGGAGACAACATGCCCCAATAATTTCCCCTCTGTGACACAAAAAATAGATTTCTTAGGATTTAAAGAGATCCCATGTTCTCTACATTTCAAAAGAACTGTTTCTAGGTGCTGAAAATGATCGGCCCTTGTTTTAGAAAACACAATCAAGTCATCAAGGTATACAACAATACACTTCCCTTTCAAAATTCTAAAGGCTAAGTCCATAGCTCTTTGAAAAGTAGCACCATAATTAATGATCCCAAAAGGCATCCTTTTGTAAGCAAAGGTACCCCAAGGGGTAGTGAAAGCCGTTTTGTGTTGATCTGCGGTATTAACTTCTACCTGGTTATATCCTGAGAAGCCATCAAGCATAGACAACATTTTGGATCCCATTACTACTTGCAAGACCTGATCCATCATAGGTAAGGGATAATTATCTTTTAAGGAAGCTTGATTTAGATTCCTGAAGTCAACACAGATACAAATCTCACCATTTTTCTTTCTAACGGGCACAATATTGGAAATCCATGTTGAATGATGGATAGGAAAAATGATTTTGGCTTTCAATAACTTTTTTATTTCTGAAAGATGGTGCCATCTATCTTAGGATTGTATTGCCTTTTCTTATATTTAAAATGCTTAATCCCAGGTTTGAGAGGGATAAAATGCTGCATCTCCTTTGGTTTAAAAGCTTTCAAGTATTCATAGGAATAAGCAAGAACATCTTTATACTTTTTCAACAAACTAATTACCTTCTTCTTTTCTTCTGAGGTGCAACATTTTCTAATGTTCATGAGTTTAGGATCAGTAGAACTCCGAATATTAATTTTTTCATATTCGGTGATTCTTTGAGGTCGAAGAAAGCTTTAAACTTTACATACCGTCGTGTTTGTCAAATAGTTCTTCTAAACTCACCAATCCTTTTGAAATCTTGTTTCCCTTGAGTTTGATACATCCATCCTGATCCGCTTCTTCTTCTTGGGCGGCTTCTTTGTCAAAGGGCACACTTTCATGAGGTAAATTATCACTCCCTTTAAAGTACAATTGTTCAAAATTATCCTTGAGTTCTAAGAAAGATAGCAAGTGTTGATCATAATTGAAAACTTTCTAGCTACTTGTATTATCAGTACACTGGGCCTATGGATCATCTCGATGGTGAACTTATCTTGAGAAAAATCGGGATGAGGTATGAGCGGTGACCACGAGACTACTAGAGAATCAGCCCTAGTATTCTTCTCCCTATGCACTGCTTTGATGGAGAAGGTGTCAAGAAATTTTAATGGAGTCCCAAACCTGATTTCGGTAATGTTTCAACCTTCTATTCTTTACCTAGAAGAGGTTCCTAACTTGCTTGACAATCAATTCCACATGCCCACGAGCTAGAAGATTCTTCACACCTTGTTCTTTTTCCACAGAGTCCAAGAATGAGAGCTTCATTCTCGATGTATTATTGGTATTTTCAAAGTGCAACTTGAATGAGAAAAGATGAATTCTTCCTTGGGCGACACCAATATGACACCAGCTCCAGAACCGGTGAGAACAACTTCCATTAAACTCTAATATCAAAACACCATTAGGATCTTTAGGTGACACTTTGGGGAGTTGGATTTCTTCGAGGAGACATAATCATGTAGTTGCCATGTCCCATATCCTCATAGAGTATTTTTATTTGGGATCATCAATTTTTTGTACAATATACTCAGACAGCTTCTCAGTAGCAGACTTCTTCATTTTCCCATTAACAGGTGTGAGGGCATGTGACCAATCCATTTGAATTTCTCCACCCACATCCTTATAGAAGTTTATGCTTAGCAACATCCTGTATGAAGGAGGAATATCTGCTACTAAGATAATAGCCAAAACTTTCTTCTTAGGAAAAGTAGCAAAAGCCACTTGTGCGTCTTTAATTCTTCCGACCAAGGGCACTTCCTTACTCTCCATGGAATAACAAGATCCATAAGTGCGTGTGAGAGTCAAGCCTAAGGCATGAGCTACTTTAGCAGGCATTACATTGTCTGATGCTCCTGAGTCTATGACGTAATTACTAAGCCTATGGCGAGCTATAAGGATTATCACATAGAATAGTTTGATTTTTTCATTGGGTGAGGTGACGGTGGCTACAGATTAGGCGGTGGTGCAGAAGGAGTGGGCAAAAGGCCTTTAGAGGTAGTTTTAGAATGGGAATTAACAAAGTGAATCATTTTAGTGAAATCCTTGGGATGGGTTTGATAATATTCAGCCTCTGAGATTTGAACCTTAGTCTTTTTAGGTGGTCAATAATATCAAAAGACCCAAAAGTGGACGGGTTATCATCACTTGAGATCCTAGGTTTATCAATTTTAGGGGAAAAAGAAGTAAATTTAGTAGCAGAATTGACAGGACTCACCTTTGGTGTAGATCAAATGGGGATAGGGGATCCTCTTTTTGTAATTACGAGGATAGTTATCGGCTACTCCTTAGATTTCTTGGTGGGTGCATCACTTTCTCCCTCTGATTTTTCTTCTCTCGAGTCATGACAGCGTATGATTCACTATTCATGTCTACTACTACTTCGTCATAATCATCCCCTTCATCAATGCCTTCAGTCCCTGAAGTTCATCTGTTTCATCATCAACCTCTTCAACAAATTCCTCATAATCTTCATTAACCTCCTCATCCTCTCGGTTCTTCAACTTCACGAGTTGCATTAACAAGAACTTTAATAGGAGGTCCTTCAAGCATTAGCCTTGTTTGAGAAGCGAGCAAACGATTTATGGGCTGAAAATTCCTCCTTGGAACGTCTGCATAGGGAGTATGCTGAGCCAATTGTTTCTTAATGGCAATGAGGTCATTTGCAAGTTTTTGTACCAATGGATCAAGATTAGGTCCGGGAGTAGAAGAGGAGGAAGAATCAGACTTAGATTTAGAAGGGTCTCTCCTCAACTTCCCGACATGATTAAATCATCTTCAACACTAATGCAAGAGTTTGATCCTCGGCCAATGTTACGAGATTAGCCATTCTCGTGCATAACTAACTTGAGCAATTGGGCATTTAGGAAGAAGCATTTTTGAATTTAATTTATAGGTTGAGTATTTGGTGGAATTTTGTTAATCAACATGTTGAATCGAGCCACAAATTATCTCATGGACTCTTGTGATTCCTTCTTTATTTGAGAAATTTGGGCTAGCAAAGCATGCACATCTTAATCGGTTTGAAACGGTTTTCAAACCTAGTTCTCATTGTGTTCGACTAGTGATAGCTTCACCTAGGAAGGTGATAGAACCAATCAAGTAGCATTATCTTGTAAAGTCTCAACAAAAATCCTTACGAGAGGCGTCTTCATGTTCAACTCCCGAGAACTCCACATGCAACTATGAAGGCTGCGATGTGTTCATCGAGATGTACTTTACCATCACCTTTGAATTTAGGAAAGTTCTTCAGGTTACCTCTAGGTAACTCATGCAAAGGCTAAGGAAGGGCAACAGGCCCAACATGATGGCCCCAAGGCAATGGTACCGCCATTCTTGGAAAAATGGCTTGAAGAGGAATCGAAACAACAACAAGAATCAAAGCTTGAAGATTAGGACTGATTTTCTCTGAAGGAATACCACCCGCAGGGATTCTATCTTTGACAGGAGGAGTGCTTGTTGAATGAGCCTTTCTATTTCTTCTTGTTGAAGGGAAAGGAAAATCCTACTGTTCCAAAAGCTGAAACTGAGAATCTTCAATACCAAGGGCCCTTCTCCCTCAAGTAAAATGCGGAGTCACCAGATCAAAAGATGATCGATAAATGTTTATAGAACTAGAATATGATTCCCAGTGAGTCGCGAAACTATTGGTCATCAAAAAGGACTTCAAGAAGAGCAATAGTCAGGGGCCAAGAAGTCCCTCCTCTTTGATGGGAGAGGTTCCCTTATTCAGAAACAAACTTATTTACACATATACAAAGCATGATTTTCTTGTGGAACTTGGATATTATGAAAGTGTTTTCTATAAGGATCATCAATTACAAAAGGACTGAGGAATGAAAATGCGAGAACGAGCAGAAAGGCACCATTCAGAATTATAGATGACAGAGTAATTCCTTATGCATGTGAGGGTACAATGAATTGGAATAAGATCATTTGTATCACATTAATAAGATGAAATTTGAAAAGACACAAATTTCTGTAAATAACATCTGCAAGAATACAAAGCTTCTTAGCATAATACAGACAAATGATCTAACAAGATTAAATGAATAGCTTAGGAATAAAGGAAACTAGATAGACAAAGAATGAAAAATCCTTCTGTATTGATTTCTTTAAGATTTATTTACACTTTCAGAAATAAGCCAAGTTCTTCCTCTTTCAAAATGGCGAGGAGAGGCCATTATATAGTTTACAAATTAGTTACTCTCGGTAACTACTTCTTTTAACTAATGATTAGTTAAAGGGTTGCTAATCGCAATACCCCAACTAATTACAACAAATCTGAGAGAAAGAAGGGGAAGAGAAGAGAAGAATTAGGAGAAGAAGACAGGTGCTTATGACTGGGAGGGACCCACCAACTTTAAGATCCGTTGTCTGAATCTCTTCAACGCCTCTACTATGTCTCTGCCTCGTGGGACTGAAATGAGCTCTGCAAGCGAGTACTATGTCTGCACATTGTACTAAAATTGGGAAGCCACTGGCAAATACCAAGCCACTGTCATGAATCATCTGTGCCATAGCTGAAGGGTTTGCATCTGTCATCCTTGCCCAAAAATCCCCAAAATCAAGGTGGCAAACTTCACTATCCCCGATATCGGGAACGGAAGACTCGAGTGGTGAAACTTGTTCCTGCCCCTGGAATTTGATCTTCATGTTGATAGTAACTCAGAGAGAAAAGCTGCAAGCTAGACTTGGGATGGAATTGCAAGGGAAATGGATACACGCGCAGAAATTTTGGTTGCAAGGGTTTGAGCAATAGATAGCATGAAAGCAGTGTGTAAAAACACATAGGGGTAGTTCATTATATAGCCATTTAGGAGAGAGAAAGGCAATAAATGTGAATTAAATACACATCTACCAAATTGAAAATCAAGATATTCAGGTAGAGCGGGAAAAATTAGCACGAATGGCACTTGGTTCATTTGGGACACAAGGGACGTGAAAGCGTGAAATACGCGGTTCGACCAATTCGGGCGATGCGGGGAAAAGATGCACAAATGATTTTGGGACATGTGGGAAGAAAGTATGTGGAATATGTGATTCAATTTGAATCAGATGAAAAGGGAACAACGGGTCTTGGCGAACGTGGGACATTTGGGACAAAAAGTTCCGATGGGCCCGAAAAGAGCAGACTGGGTAAACCGGGTGATCGGGAGCAGAGAGCCCAAATGAACTTGGGACACGTAGGACAAAATGTCTGATAGGCCCGAAAAACACACAAAATGACCAAAAATGTAGATTTTCCCAATTTCTTGACTTTTCACATTATCGGGACAACAAAAAGACACTTAACCTTAAAATTTAAATTTTCAACTTCTTAAAAGCGGGGAATTTTGAGTGGACAACACCTAGGCGGTGAAAAAAAAAAATCAAACGTGGATGGGATGAATGAGAAAACTACAAGTAGAATCATTGGAAGAACAAGCTGAGGATGAAATTTCAACATTAGTTAAACTTGCAAGACATTAGATTCTAATAGATAATAACAATAGTTTCATATAATAGTATGTAATAAAATAGAATCAAAGTAAACCTCCCAAAGTCTCCATAAGTGATGAAAGAAAAACTTCAAGGAATCTAAGAGTGTTGACACAACTACAAGGATGCTCAGATTCAAAGAAAAGTTCACACATTGCAAGAAAGCTCGTGTTTTGTCTCATTTTGGAGGGAGGTGAATTCAGCCTTATAGTGTCAATAGTGACTCGGATGGACACCTCTAACTCGTGGGAAACCTTTCCTTAGAGTGGTGAATGAATGGTTTATTCAAGAAATGGGGCTTTGATGGATTGGGATAAGTGCTTTAAACCATGTAGGCATGTAAGGGTTTTCTAGGGAAATGTCATGAGTAAGTAGGAGATAAAGATGGGTTATATAAAAGCTATAAAAAGTGTAGCTATAAAAAGTGTAAGGATAGGGATTTTGGGGTTAGGGATAAAAGCATCCAAAAATACAACTTATTAAAGGTAATTAGCTAATGGATATTAATTAAGGTAATTAATGAAGATTAATTACAAATTAAAAGTGTTAGGCTAATAGATGGGAATTTAAATAAAAGAAATGAATTAAATTAAAATGGGTCTAGATAAGACCATGGTGAAAGATGCGCATGTAGGAAATCAAGTGTATCCATACCAAAGTTTGGTCTCTATAATTGTAGAGAACATTTGAGAAAAAATCTAAGCAATAATGACTCATGAAAATTAGACTAGCTAAAGTTTAATCTCTTATTGTCAAAAAATCAATTACTGATAAGAAGTGTAAAATATACTTAATAGATAAAATATATTTATTTTCTAGGCCAATAGAAATGATTTCACTTTTTAAATGAGTAGTCTCTACCTTTTTAAGAGTTAGAATGTTTCATAAATTGCATGCATAAAAGTATGAATTATTGTTACAATAGGATATTCTGATTGAATTAACTTCCAACAAGTAAATACAAAAATTAGAACACTTTACAAAGTGATAATTTATATAGAAAATATAAAAAACACAAGGAGAGTTACACTTATCTTATTTTGTATAGATGCGAGAGAATATGACTAATTTGAGTGATTTGAATGCATGAGTAGGATGATTTGAGGATGGAAATGCTTTCTTATAAGAATTGGAACTTGAAATTGGACTTTTGAAAATCCCAAAAATAACTCAAGAATGTTTGTATGGTTCTAACCATACTATATGTTCTTATCCCTACTTGGAATCTAGACCTAAAAATTATTGATTTCTTCACCTAGCTGGAAATTAATGTCACTTTATTTTGGTATTCCTTGCTTACCTTCGAAATGCCTCTGTAAACTCTTATCAAACCCTCAAATCCTTATAGTGAAAGGTATATGTCCTACAAAATAAATCTAGGTGGATTATGGGAATCCCTTTTATCAATCGACATCACCACTACTATAAATAGTTATCAAACCACATGTCATTCTCCTAGAATGTGGTATCTATTATAATGTAAATAGAACTTGATAAATGTGCTTTGATAATGTTTCTCTTAAGTTTCCAACTTACTCGAGATACTTGGGAAGGGTCAATTTTCTTACTTGTAGAAAGAAAATGGAGACTCCTAGATATGGTAAGAGACTTCAGACCTATAGAGGGTGCTACCCTAATGTATTTTCATTATTTACTTTTTTGTCAAGGAGTATTAATTTCCTTTTATTCTTATGTTAACATGAGGATAACATAAAGTGTCATGACACTAAATGAGGTATGTGATTTAAGGAATATTAAATTAGTTAATTCCTTATTTTAGACTCCGAATGATAAATAAACACTAAATTATAAATTGGACATAATAAATAAGCTAAACGAATATGAAACCCTAAGTACAATAGGAAGGAAAGGAAGACTTAGGTGATTCACGCTATACGGAAGATGATATGGCCTTGAGAAGCTGATGAACAAGAGTAGTATAATGTCATAATTATGGTGATAAACTCTATAAATTCTAGATGACTTGATAATATGGTTCCTATAATAGGGCAAGGGAACCTAGGCATCAGAAACCTTTCTTTGGGTTCTGTGACTGTATCATGCGGGATATCAAAAACTAGTTTTTATTGTGTCGCATAGGTTTCGTTAACCTTCACTTTTATGCTTGTGTGTCACTAGATGATTATTTAATTCACCCATAACCTACAAAGATAAGATGACCTACAAAACCCTAAAACAACATCAAATCCCAAAAATAAAATATGTAATATGGGGAGTCGGACTAAACCCGATGGTCACCAAATAGAGTGAACTTACAACCGAGCACATGTACTATATCTCGGACTCCATACAGTTCTTATGCGTGTGTGTAGAAATCATGCCCAAGGAATCCCTTGTGTAAGGGCATGGCATATCAAGTGATAGCTAGTTGTAGCAATGTAAATATATGTGTGGATGGAAAAAAGAACTTCCCTCCTATGCGTGTATGCAAAAAAACATATTCCTTTATCCATTGAATGAGTACTAGATGAATTATTTTGATGTTATTATATGCCTTTGGATATAACCTTAGGTGGTGATAATAGATTCTTAGAGCTCGGTCCATTATTTTGGTCACATATCTTTTTATTTATATTTTTACCTTATTTGAATTTCGTAATTGAAAACTAAAAGGATGACCCATAAGAAAATAAGATTACCAAAATATAAAAGAGGCCCAAAGGGAGTGAGAGAGGTTGGGGGCACCCATAAGGGGTGAAGAAACCTTGGCACTGGTGTTCAAAGTAAAGAAAGATAAAGAAATGAATATCATCTTGGGCTCTAGGGTGTGAAAGACTAGAGATAAAGAATAGAATCAAAATATAGTTTTAAATTATTAATTTTCTCGCTTAGGAATCATATGAATGCAAGTATGTGTTTATGGACCCAGAAATGTATCCAAGTGCGTGATTTCGTGTCTACATTTCCCCCACTTTATGTTTTTGAGTGAATAATTGATAACATAAAGTAGATAAGAGATGCATACCTAATAACCATGTAGAGTGTGATGGTGATAGCGTGTCGAAGAGACAAGTGAAAGCGTGGAGTGATAAAAATGAAGCATGGAAGCTAAGAAAGAGGAAGTGACCCTAGGGGTGAAGCATATGAGTTATGTCATGTTATAACTACTTTGTTGCGCTTGATGTTTTCCTATGTGGGGATGTTTATTATTGTTTTCTAAGGACACACTTGTAAAAGAAGAGAAAATAAGTAGTCACATATGTGTATATGGCTTTTTTTATATAAGTATGTAAAAGTATGTGAAAATGTGTAAAAAGGAAAGTGTGTACTTGATATATGAAGAGTGAAAGGGGTAGATAATGTCCTGGAATTCCCTAGTAGAGTGAGTTTTTGGGTGATATCATGTCAAGAGAAAGTTTTTGGGTGATATCATGCCATGAACAAGTTTTTAGGAGATCTTGTGCCAAGTGAAATTTTTTTGGGCGAGTCTCACATTATAGAAAAAGAGTGTTGGGGGGAGAGGTCTAGTTTTACCCTCCTTCCATGACTTCTTCTCAAATTTATACACCACCACAGCTGATATGATCCTGTTATTTCCATGTTGTTCCATGTTTGATTCAAGTAGAAAAAGAATATATAATGCATTACGATTTTTGAAGGATTTTTCTTGTCTTGTGAAAAATGCTCTATGAAGCTGCTTAAAATTATGTTGATCTAAGAAATTAACTATAACTTCTTCTTATCATAGGCACCCAATAAAGGTTAGGAGAACCTGGTCATTAGTGTCTATATCTTGGTGTTGGTGTCTTTCTTTGAACCAAGGACCCAAGTAAGATTCCGACAATTTATGTAACTTTATATTTTTTTCCTATATTGTATTGGTTTGTACTAAAGTTATACAATGTTGAATGGAGTGACTGATTCACCAAATATATCCCCCTCATTTTTGGTGTGTGCATTGTTACTATAAGGATGGGGCCCAAAGGAGAGGACCATATGTTGATATGAAACTATAACCCTATAGTGGGAGGAAAGTGCAGTAGAAACCAAGGAACATACAAAGTGGATAGAAACATGTGTTAGTAGAAAAGTGACTAGTATGCTATAGAAGAGAATGTAAACAAGAAATTTTATAGAAAAATTAGACAATAAAAATTGGGTTTCAAACATGGGACAACACTGACAATTTCACAAGACAATCAAGGTCGAAGTGGAAAAAATCACAAAAGTAATGAACATGTAAGACATAGGGCGTAACCCACAAACAATGGCATACAATAGAAGATAATGGAAAACATTTTCAAGAAAAGTGTTAGATAACCATGGTGGAAAATAGTCATGTAAATAAAATGATGCAAATGAAGCACTTGTTAGCATGTTAGAAAGATAAAAAGTATGTTATAGCATGTATGTATCCATAGATTAGGATTAGTGTTCTAGTAAGAATAGGAAGTAGTAGAAAATTAAAAAATAGCACTTGTGATGTGTGAGAAAGAGGATTCCCCCATTATCCTTGTTGGGATTTGGTAAGAGGTACCATGCCAAGAATCAATGCTGCGTGTAAATATCTATATAAAGTATACATTCAAAACTAGATAACAAGTGAATGCGCATGTGTATATATAGAATGATAATGACATACAAAGTATCTTTCTAGTAAGGAAACAAATCGTACATGAAACTAGTATAAGAAAGAAAGAGTATGTGTAAACAAGATATGCAATATGTTATGAATGAGTGATATAGAATTATATACATTGTGAATTTGGTAGAATCGGTGTGCCTCTTGAGTGGATATGGATAAATATGTATGAGATGAATTTCATTTATAAAATACCCCTCGACAATCAAGAATTAACAATAGAACAATAGTAGGTCATCAAGAAATGGTTTGAAAATGTATGCTAGATATATTGATCAATGAAGCATAGAGTATGAAAAAGGTGATTTTGGTGAGGTTAATTTTAGATTTGGACCCTCAAGAGCTGTTTATGAAACGTGTAACTAGAGTTCGTTATAGGGTAAAGATGATACAAGTCATGTGTATCAATGTATGTATGATGAATTAGAAATACTAAATGTGAAAGACGGAGCGTGATAGTAGAAATGAAAAACACTTTATAATGCTAGGAGGGGTGAAGTAAACATGATTACCCCAAGTGTATTATGATGAGAATAATCAAGTAGCATTGTCTAAGAGATCATCACTTTTATGTTTGAAGTTAAATAGAGAAGTGTTAGAGTTGGTAAGTAATAGTTGGGGTTGATCATGTAAATATTCATTGTGGCATAAATTATACATGTCTATTGCATAATCATCATTAGTGAAAGGTGGTAGTGGACATCCATGTGTATACCAACGAGTAATATTTTGTGCATAGCTGAGAAATGAATCATTACAAATAGAAACATGGCCAAAATGCATAGGAAATGTGATATCAATATGATGAGGATCTAAAATGCCACCAATGTAGTCAAGCCAAAACTACCCAAGAGTAAGCGGAGAAGTGTGAGAAGTATGCACGACAAAGATTGATAGATGGAAGACACGGAGGCCATAAACAGAAATAATGCAAACATATCCATGATAGAGGTGAGGAGAATGAGGTGGAGGAGAAGATCAACAATTTTGATCTAATCCAAATCAAGCCATCATGTGTATAAAAATATCGAGATAAAGTAGGATCAAATGGAATATGTGGCCAATAAAAATTATTGATGAAAAGAGTGCATGTGAAAGGTGGAAGTGTCGATGTAGAATGCTCATGGGAAAATGAGGAAGGTGGTATGATTTCCAATGTATGGAAATACCCCGAATAAGTATCATAGAGTTAGTAGAAGGAGGGGGTTTCTTGAATTGATAGTCATCGAGCCAATGGGAACAAAAGTATTGTTGAAATATGAATCATCTATCTCAATAGGAAAGAAATTAAGATTACAAAAAAATTCTTGAGTAAGATCGATGGTATCAACCTCATCATCAGAATCATTAGTGTTGGAATTGTCATGTTGGATAGTAGTATCAAGGATATTAGTAGGAAGTGAGCTAGATGTAGGAGTGAGAGGAGTCTCAATGAGCGAGTGGTGGTGGTTATTAGAGTAGACAAAGTGGGTGAAATGATATCAGTAGTGTGAGTGCGATGGATTGTATGGTTACAGACATGGAAGAAGGATGTGAAGCACTAGATTGACCAATATCATATGTACTAATATTTCTATATGGAATAAGCTATGATAGAGGAATGCGCATAACTTGAGTAATAGGGTCTATGTGAAAAAACTTGAATGGATCAGGGTTGAGAAAAATGGTGTGTTCATAATCATCATGTAAGAATTTAATGCACTAATGAATAGTAGATGGGACAACATGCATTGCGTGAATCCAAGGTCTACCGAAAAAGATATTAAAATGAATCGAGACATCAATAAAAAAGAATACCATAGGAAAAATCTTATGACCAACTTGTATTGGTAATTGTTATCCATTTTTCGCACCCCCCTGCAAAATACACAACATAGTAGGTCAAACATCGATAGTCAAATGAAAAGGGGAATGCTTTTACAATACTCTAACTAGCTCGTGTGTTGGCTCATCTGATTTGGTTATAAATCGTGGTGAGATGGCTCACCATGGTGAATCTTGGAGTTGGAAATCGAGCTTAATGGAGAATTGGTTGGTTGGCATGGTTAGTCGGATTTGATTGGTCGGCTCATGGTTGGTTGGCTCTTGGTTGGTTGTGACAAGGTTGGTCGGCTTATGTTTAGTTGGCTCATGGTTAGACGAGATCATGGTTGGTCAGCATGGTAGGTTGTCGAGGTTGTTTAGCTCATTGTTTGTCGGCTCATGATTGGTCGACTCATGGTTGGTTGTCAAGGAAATTTGGTCGGCTAAAGCTTGGTTGAGTGACAAGTTATATGACATCCAAGCGTGATATATAAGAATGGTTGGATGGATGATGGGTTAGTCAAATGATTGTGTTAGCTAAAATTCTTAGTGGCTCGGGATGGCAAGGTTATGGTTGGTCGGATGGATGACCTAAAGAGAGGTTAGTTGACATACATAAACATCATCCAACCCCTTGGGGTTTGATGACCAACATATATGGTTGGCTTACAATTGTATGACATGGTTGGGTGAGTCACCAGGTTGGTCAGCTCATTGGTTCATCGGATACGAGGATGGATGAGTTACAAGCCTCATGAGGGTAGGTGAATGAATGACATCCCAACAACCAAAATTAATGAAGCATGGCACCCATGACCACCTATGCAAGAAAAGTACCAAAATGAATGGTTTCCCATACCTCTTTAATGCATCCTACCATTTGGTGACCCAAATTTCCTATATATTGTAAAATTTTCCTCATTTTGAAGCATATTTTTTGGAAAAGCAAAGAAAACCTATCAAAATTTTTCCATAGCTATTGTGAGATAAAGGCCTCGAATTTTGGATTATTTTAAAATATTTTTTCTTGTGTTTATGTTATGATGGATTATGCATGTTTCAAGAAAAAAATTCATGTTTTGTGGCCATTTTTCCCTAACTTTTATGAATTGCATCTCTTGCCTCCCATTATATTATAAGTATATTATGCATGTACTTATCTCTTTGTAGGGCCTATAGTTTTTGTGTTTTATGGATATAGGGAATTGAATATTGTCTTGGACTGTGGCATTCTACCAATCCTCTCCTTCTCGGTTTAATCCTATCTTTCACTTACTCAAATTTTCTTACCCTTTCTTGGTGCATCACCTTCACTTAGAGTATTTTTGATTTCATGCATATTTCTATCCTGTCTCCTTGGAAAGCATTAGGATAGGATTATTTTAGCTATCCATTCTCTACGCTTTGGAGATGTTAGCACTAGGTTGGAGGAAGAAGGAAATTTTTTTGGAAGGAATATCCTACTTTCAAGGTCCCACACTACTGGATAATACCATGCTACGCAGGTTTCATTGGTTTCCTCATACAAAAAATCATAAGCAATCGGGGGTGCTGTAATTTTTCACTAATAGTTTTGGCACTCCATGTGGGACTAAAGTCAATATTTTCACTTTTATCAAGATTGGGTGTGTCTTAGAGAATTTACAGCCTTTAGAGGCTTTGCAGAAACACATCTTGTGACTCTTTCATTTAAATCCAATGGTTTCAAAGCAACCCAAGTTAATCAAATTCACGAGAAGAGTGAAAACCCAATCTAGAGAAAGAGAAGAAGGTATCTTTGAATACTTGTAGTTATCTCAAGGAAGAGGAGGGAGAGGAATAAGGGTACAAAGGTCTCCATCTCCACCAAATAGAACATTATCCACACCTACACTTGGTAGACTAGGGTTCTCAGGCCACTCAAGATGGCTCATCAACAACCACCAAATCAGCCACCTTAAAACCCCTATGAAAATTTCGTGGGCAGCAATCCACTTGCCCTTAATGTACAAAATCCGGTCCCAATAGAAACATTAAAGTATATTTCGTACTTCACTAGAGAAAATCACACAACTTCCATCGACCACTTTCAAGACATTGCAAATTTCTGTACCATACATGAAATTGATAAGATGGATGTTGCGATCACATTGTTGGCTTCTTCTTTCAAGGGAAAAACATTGTAGTGGTTCATAGGCTTAGGAGCAGGACCGATTCGAGAATTTGGATCTATTGTGGATAACTCTCTATGGCTAGTTTGGGGAGAAGGCCAACAACTTATCCCTTTTAGAGTAGATTACTATAATTAAAAGGGCACCAGATGAGAAAATGAAATACTTCAATTCCAAATTCCAAAGAACATGGGAAAGGATCCCAATTTCAATTAGACCAATAGTTGAAGGTGCATTTATCTATTTTCTTAAAGCTCTAAATTATGATATATTTGTTATGATATAATCTATGGGGGAATAACCGTAGCAAATGCCTATGCCATAACTGTTAGAACTGATAATTTCCTAATTCAAGCCGGTAAACTTGCACTAAGGTAACCTATACCTCTTTATCTGGATATGGGGAATTCAAATCCTAATCAATTATCTACAATATCCCCCATCCCTGTTACGAGAAATCAGAGTTCAAATAAAGCTTCAACTTCTTATTCTAGCCCTTTAAATGAACTCCGGGAGGTTATGAAAAAATTGTAAAACTTAGGAAATGATCGATAACTCTACGAAGACACAACAAGCTTAAATTTATAGACCTTATCAGCCTCGGGCCCAACCCAATAAACCTTCATATCAATCAAACAATCCACCTATGCAAGCTACTAAGGCATTCCAAGCATATAACCCTAATGCGGTTTAACATCTAGGGCCTTGGTTCCAACTCAAAACAACATAACACAAGAATATGAATGGTGTTTCCCATGCAACCAACCACACAATTAGGAAACATGCTTCAATGGTACTTTAAATCAAGCATTGATGGTGACTACGGTGGGTATTCCTCAAGAACCAAACAAATAAGAAATTCAGCATTAGGTAGCTAATCGAGAAGCACCTCCAAATGATACACCACTTTTGAATTGGCAAGTCAAGGATTTCTATGAAATAAATCATTCCCCTTCTCAAAGTTTTATATCCAACACGAGGTCTAAGAAGAGGAATATAGAGGAAGGGAATTCATCTAATCTAAGTACTTCTCAACCTCTTATCACACTTTGGCATATTAGGAATCCAAGTGCAGTCCCAAACATTCAAAATCAGCCTAACTACCTTCTAAGACAACTCAGGTACCAGTTGTAGTGGCTCATGTGGAAGAGAAATTCATGTTGAGTAAGGGGTAGCAGAAGGAGAATCCATATCCTTTTAACATTATTGATCAAATGAAGAGGACTAATGAAATATTATTTATGGGGGAATCATTGAAAATTCTGGCCAATGGCATTTGTTACAAGTAGCCATGGAGAATTGATCAACATCAAATGAGTTGTCCAAGAATCAAGAGAAAGTGCTCACTAATGCAACTCCAAAGGAAGGAGTTCATGGAGGTTAGCAAGGTAAAATAATGAAGCCTCCTCCATTCTATATATCTTTGATTCTTAGAAACAACATTGTACACAATTGCATGATTGAATCAATGGCTAGTAGTTTATAAATGCCGAAACATATTGTAGATTAGTTGGTCCTAATATATGACCTGGTTTCTAAAGGAGTGGTATAGTTAGATGGGATAGCGATGGGGACTATTGGGATCATAAAAGGTTTAAACCTCACGTTGTATGTATGTCTAATGCTGCCTAGAATTCAGTAATACAAACCCAATAAGACCCTAAACACATTGGCACATCACTCAACCTATACTAAGCACTCACCCAAAGCATGTAAAGGTACCAAGTCCCTCTTTAGGGTTGTTGTTGCAGGATGTTGGCATGATGAAGTCTTAATACATTGAGTTCCATCACTAACACATAATTCTACAGAGCATACCAATTCTATACCTAAGGGAGAATAGAATTAAGTATTAACCATGATGAGATCAAAAACATGTTGGATTTAGAAACACATAGAACTAACACTTAGATTCAACTAATATCCTCCATTATATTAAATGCAATAAGTATACAAAATCTTCATTACAATAACATTAGTATGCATGTAATAGATTTAGGAACATAATATATCTATGTACGTATATATCTATCCCTCTCTACCTTCTTTCTACTACACAGTTTACTACATACTTATAAGGGTGGGGACTTTCCCTTCACTACTTATCCAATCCCAAAATAGCTCGCATGCTATTACTATCCATGCACCATTACAAAAAAAGCCACACATGCAAGTTTGCTAATAATAGACTACTTGTAGTTAAATGATAGTAGTAGATGTATTTTTGGCTGAGTCTATGCAAAGCACTTCGTAGTTGATCCTCCAAAAATAGCCGAGTGTGTGATGCGCAAGTATCCAATCAGTTTGAGTGCTTGAATGATATCTCCAAAAATAGATCCTTTTCGTGAAAATGACTAAGTCCCAAACCTAGTTTTGTTCTTCACATGCAAGCCTTTTTGATGCATCTATGCCTTTAAATACACTCTACTCTCCCACGTGAACCTTCTTTATTTCCTTTACTAAGTGCTAGGGTTTGACTGATCAACATTACCCCACACTAGTTGTATTTTCACCCTAGCAATGGTTGTCTCCAAAATGAATCAAAGAATAGAAGAATAGAAAGAATTTGGATGAATGAAAGAATATTTTTAATCTACAGTTTCTTCTTCTGACAACCTGACAAATTAATTCAGGATATTCCTCCTTAATCTTGTCCTCAAAGGTCTATCACTCAACAAATTCTTCCTCTACTTTTTCTGGAATGTCCGCTACAATGAACTCCAATTCATATTTCATAATTTCTCCATTCTCATTCCACATGAAAAACACAATGCTATAAATTTCAATCATCCTTCCCTCTAGTAAATCCATCTTCTACATAATAAGTTTCCCAAGTTCCTCTAACCGATCCTTGTGTGGTTCTTAGGTTGCTGTCAGGGCCTCGTGCTTCTATTTAACCATTGTTAATCTTTACGTGTGGCCCAATGTCTCATCCTTTATTTCCTTAGGACCTCGTTGTCTTATAAAATGGTCCTATTCCTTATAACAACCTTTCGCACCGCATGATGTTCAAGGCTTGGTCTACCTTCTTTAGTTCATCCCGCAACACTTGCAGCAGTCCTTCATATGATGAAATATTATGCATCATGAAGCCTTTTCTCATTCTACTTCATGTGTTGGATCCTTTGGAACTAGCATGCACATAGGTTCATCTTCAAGCACTAAGTCCACTAATGTAATTACATAGTGTATTTATGAAGGAAACGTCTTTGGTACCTTTGGCTCTAAGTGTAGCCTAGCCTTCATGACATTATATCTAATTTCCTCTCTAAGGTTGATAAATACAATGTTCTTCTTCTGTGCTAAGTCTCTTTCCTATGTTAGGTGCACTATCTCCTCATCCTTAGTTTTGATCTCTCCCCTTAGCACCCTAATTGTGGCAGCTTTGTCCATATTCCGCCGTGCCACTTCTGTCGAGACTTTTACCAAAGCATTGCTTACTTGTTCATTGGACATAATAGTAGGCTTTACTATTATGTGTTTGGCCTAAGGTGTCTTTTTCAACCTCCTTGACGCACATGACTCCTCACACACATCAAAATATGGTTCCTCCATGTGCGTGTAAATCGATCATGATAATTTCTTGTTTGTTCACATTGTTGCCATATCCCTATCCATTAATTCCCAGCTATACAACTCCTTTTGTATCATTGTTCTATCAAGCGGTGTGAACAATTTTACCTTTTTCCTTGTCATAGCCCATGGCTAGTGGAATGTATTCCCCACTTTTTATTTCCAACCTAGGATTCTTAGGAACTTGAGCTTCTAGATTTGGGACTTGTGTTTCCATGTCCTGAGTAGTCTCGGTAGCTGTCTCATATGTTCCCTTTTCTTCCTCTTCTCCTTCCTTCATTTATTCATCTTGTTGTCCTTCTATGTTCTCTAGAGGTGTAGGAGAATTAGGCATGCTTTCCTCTGACTCTTCTACTTCCTCATTCAATTTTAGTTTCCTTCTCCTCTTCTCAGTTGTCTCCTTCTATGGAGAGAGTTGAGGTGATCTGCGCACTATTTGTGGAGTAGCACCTTGGGTCCTTGTCCTCCTAAATACTCTCTTGAATCAACGCTCTCCTTGGTCCACACCTAAGTCCTCTTCATCCTCCTCTTGTGGCCGAGGTGGTGTAGTTGCATGCTCAACTTCATCCTTATTTGTAGGATGTCTTCTACCTCTGTGTTCCAAACCACCACTATCCTCATGCTCCTCCTCTTCATCATCGACTTGAATAGTTTCTGTGGGCTTGGGTGTTGGAATATTTTCCATTGTATGCTTACCCTTTGGAAGCCATGGAAGCGTGAACTCATCCTTCATATACTTGGCATTATCTAGCTTGGGTTTGAGTTATAGGTACATAAGTACTACTCCAGTGTCCCCAACTACCAAGCTTATAGGTTTCATGCTTATAATATCTGAAATAAGTATTTCAATGTATGCTTTGCAACTTGGATATACATACTTCTTCCTTAGAGTGTGGTAGTCACAATTTATCTTTTCTACATTGAAATTTAAGTGGCACTCATCTGAGAACCAATGAACTAATGCCTCAAAATACCTTGCTATGAAGGCATATGGTATTTTTCAACATGGGCTCCAAGCCCCATCCTCCATCGCAAACCATGCGATGTAAAAATGTTGGTATATGGAAAATTGAACTATCTTACCCACCACGGATGGTAAATCCTTTGGTATGTGCCACTCTTCCTCGAACTCCACATGGAGTCTATCATACCACATCTCCACCCTCTACTTGAATGGTCTACTCATTGATCCATCACACAAGTACTTACCAAACCTCTCCACAGGTGACTTGTGTTCTATGGGGTACTCCCAAATATTCTCCTTTGGTCCATCAGGCACCCCAATCTCCATAAATACTAAAGACAATAATACAGTGCCAAAACATATTCTGTCACCTGTCCATGCTTCTTCAATGATTGTATTTTCTATGTGATGTGTAATGTTGTAGACCACTCCTTGAGACATCTTATTGGTGATGTGCAACCACATTGTGTTTACCTATGACCACCTTCCTTGGTCATTTAGATTTGTCACAAGATGTGCAAGATCCTGCACTACTTGGTATTTCTTCAACTTGTCAATGTCCATACCGCGTGGACCCTTGGTATATCACATCTCCTTCTTTGTCTCTAGGATTGTGGACTTATTAGTTAAATCATTATCCAGATCCAACCCTGAGGCCCTTAGTCCTGTCACCATTGAAATCAAAGCAGTTGTGATTCTTACCCTCTATCTGGTAAAGTAAAATAAGTCCTCATGGACTCTTCTCATCAACCACTAATACAATGGCTCATACTTTCCAAATTATGGCAGCTCATATAACTGGTAGACCCCATTCTACTTCAACAATTTCTCACCAGCATCATCGTATATTGGCATATCCTCTGTCATGCACTTGTTTGTTTTCATGCTCAGCAACGCATCAAGCTCCTTATTATTTGACATTCAATGGTTGTAGTCATTGATTTTACATTGGTGGATATGAGAATCTCATTATTATCCGAGGATGCTGCATTTATGAGAAATTACTCTTAGGAGCAATTTCTTCTTCCATTTCAACCTTCTTCTTCCCTTTATCTTCTGTTATAGGTGCTTTCTTTGGTGCCATTTGAAAAATATCTATTCTTTTCAGAATCGAGCAAGTTGAAACCCTAATTTAAATCTCCGTGCCCTAGTGGAAATCACATGCCCTAACTTGTTTGTAATGTGTCTTCTTTGTTCAAACCCTTATCCTATGGGAATGCAAGCTTGTTTTGTGTAGAACCCTTCTCTCTCGCATTTGGTTTCACATTCTTTGCACCTCAACATGATTTCTTGGCTCATTCACACTTAAAATTTTTCAAATTATCTCAATTACAATGGTAAAAATGAACTCACATCTTGTCCTTATATATAATTTCAAAATGTTAGTTCATTTATTACTCCTTCACCTACCCAATGTCCTCTCATTTATTGACTAACTTTTTTCTTTCCATGCGGTACATCTTCACACCCCAACTATAACCTTCTAGCATGCATTCCTACCCTTTGGTCATAGAATTCTCTTTAGCACGCTTCCTTACGCCCAAGTACCTTGTCACTACACCTTCCACTAGTAGTTGTTATGGCCTCCGCTTACCTCGCGTTATACTATCCCTTCATCCATCTCCATCTTTGGTAACTTTTTAGAAGTAATCCTTTGACTTGAATAGAACCCATAGTAGCTTATTATTTTCACATTTCAATTCCACCATTCTTGTACCTAGATACCAATAATCCACACCACACTAAAATTATGTGTAATCCTCTACGCATAGAAATTATTCAAGAAATAATTAGCTTCAGTAGCGTAAACATGCTTATTACACAACACACCAAATAAATTGACAAATCATAGAAAAAAAGAAGGAAACACATTAAGGAAATGTAAAATTGAAAACCTAATCTAAATGACAATATTACCTTATTACAAACACCAAGAAGACTTATTTATAGTAGGGCTTTAGCCTACTCCTGTTGAATTAACTAGGTATCCATGTTCCGTCAAGTGATTATAACTAGCAAGCACCTTTTTTAAGGATGTAAGTGATAACATATGACCCCAATCAATGTAACTTAAGTTTTCCTGGATGGTGTAAAAACTTAGAATCATAAAGGAGCACCATCTTTCCTATCTCAATATTTTTATCCATGATGTGCATGTCATGTCATGCTTTCTGCCTAGCCTTCTCTTGTTTTTGAATCCAGTGTGTTATGGCTCATCACTCATCCAACTAGATTAAATTTTCAATCTGCTCTTCTAGTGCTTGCTCATCGTGAAGACTCTAAAGCACATGCAATACACAAAGAAGGTAACATAAATTCCATACGAAGAAAAATTTGTACAAAAACTAAATGAAATGGTGTGGCTTTGTTCAATCTTTTATATGTTGTCTGATATGCCCAAAGTACTACAGATACCTTATCATCCCAATCCTTTCTTCCAACATCACATATTTTCTCAATGTCTGGGTCAAAATTTTGTTGAAATCCTCAAATGCAGTTCCATTTTCCCGAGGATGATAGGGTGTAGTCTTATGGTGTGCAATCTTGAACTCATCAAATAAAATTCTGATTGTCTCATTAATAAAATGTGACTTAAAGGACATCCATACCTTGTAATAATATTTTCCCATATAAACCTAGCTGTTAGAGCCACTATACGAGTCCTTTGTAGGTGTTGCTTCTACCTACCTTATCAAATAATATGTGCATGCTATGATGTAGCATGATCCATTTTGCTTGTAAGCAGTGAAATAGGACCCACAAAATCTATAACCCATTTCTCAAACAGTATTGCACTAGTAATAGGTCTCAATGGAATTTCATCTCATTGAATCAGTTTTCCAAGATGTTGACAATGATCCCATTGCTTGCAAAATTCCTTACAATCCTTATACAGGGTCTCCCACCATAATCCAGTGAGTAGAATATTGTGTGTAGTGGCATCACTAGCATAGTGGCCACCTAAAATACCACCATGAGCCTCTTCCATAATATTTGTGTGCTCATGTTCTAATATACAATCGAACAATACCTCATCTTGACCCAATTTTTACAAGTCACCATTGATTAACATATAAGGTGTTGCGTGTATGGAAAGCTATTTCTTCTCCAAGGATTTCATTCCTTCTAGTGTCATCCCTATTCATAGAAAGACAACAATGTCCTCTAGTTCTGATGGCACTCATTGTAACCTATATAACTATGCATCGGGCATGGTATCTTCAATCACCTGTGCTTCTTCTCCTGATTGTATTCTTGATAGATGGTCTAGTCCAAAATTACTTTTCCTTGGTTTTACCACAACCATGAAATCAAATTCTTAAAATAATAGTACCCATCTACTTATGTGCCCCTATAAAATGGGATTGTTTACTAAATACTTCAATTCCATGTGATTTGTATAGAATATAAATGGTGTAGTTAGCGAGATCTTTGTCAAAACTTGTGTAATGAATAGATCATCGACAAAGCTTTGTGCTCGTAGTTTTACAATTCTGCTCTACATGAGTTAGCTTTCTACTAGAAAAATAGATAGGATGATCTAAAATACCTTCTCAAGGTTGAGCTAACACTGTGCCGAGGCATCCACATGTACATGAGATGGTTTGTCCCATGAAGGAAAATGTAGAATAGACATGGTACTAAATTTTTCCTTCAATGTATCAAATGTGTGTTGTTGTGGTTCTCTCGAATAGACCGTACCTTTCTGTTTAGTAAATCTTCCAATGGTCCAACAAATTTAGCATATCCTTTGATAAAATTTCTATAATATCCTATATGACCCAAAAATCCATGCACCTCACTTTGACTGGTATGCTCCCTTAGGCCTATAATGAGTGCAACCTTTTTGGATCAACCAACAAACCCTCCTTACAAATTATGTGTCCTAAAAGTATCCCAAATGGTGTAGCAAATATTAACTTATTGATATTCAAAGAGATACTCAGCTATCTACACCATTCAAACATTAAGCAATAGATTGTCACAGTGATCCTTAACAAATCCATACACCGTATAATTATCTAAATAGACCGTAAGAAGTTGTGAAAAATTTCCTTTAATGCTTAAACAACTATGCACGAAAATACAAATGAGCGCATTTTTTAGACCAAAAGGCATTATAGTATAGGTGAATCTACCCCATTTATTAGTAAACATAGTATTTTCCTGATCATCTTGGGCAATCTGAACTTGATGATACTATTATCCAAATCCACCCCCAGGGTTGATTTGATAACATACATCAGAATTCTTGAGTCCTAGGAAAATGGATGGATTCAGGGAAAAAATCATGTTTCTAGGGTCCCCTCAGAAATTTTTCTAACTCTCCTGTCTAGGTTGAAAAGAGCAAGCTCTGAGAAAATGTGAAAAAGTTGCAGAAAATAAGCTTGGGCCAGGAAAATTGTGAAAATCGGCTAAGTCCTTGTCCTAGGAATAGTTGGGACATTTGGGACACCAAGGGGTGGTTCGGCCAAAACACCTCCAGGTGGCCCGCGAAGCTCTGGGACAAGTGGAACAAATGTACACGAAGGGTGCAAACCGGCCTGTTCGGCCGAAAAGGAAAATTTTAGCACAGGGACAATCGGGCCGTCGGGACACGAGGCATGCGAAACCGGTTTGGCCAAGCAAAAGAAAATCGACTAAGCTGGTTGGGACATTTGGGCCTTAAGGACACAAACCACCCGGATTGGCGAAATGGAGAACTTTCATACTAGCAGCGGTTGGGACATCCGGGCCGTGAGGATGAGAAAAGGCGAAGCGGCGAGAGCAAAGGAAGCCATTTCGGGTGGTTCGGAAGTTTTTGTCCCACGCAGCACTGGGACATTTGGGACAAATGGACGCGAAGGACGCGAACCAGCCGATTCGGCCGAAACGGGAAACTTCAGCACTGGGACAAGTGGGACAAAAGGACGCGTGGGACGCGGATAGCCGAGAAAGCCGAGGGCCAATCAGATCACGCCACGTGTTAGCCAGCAGAAAAGGGACATGGAAGCCCATTTCGGGCGGATCGGAAGTTTTTGTCCCAGACAGTTTGGGACATCCGGGACAGAAGGACGTGGTGGACGTGAAAATCTGGCAGGCCCGTGGACGAATCACAGCATGACACGTGTCGCCAAGGAAAACGTCCAAAACATTCAAAGGGGCAAGGTTTGAAGCGCTGGCCCGAGCCAATTAGTACAGGACACGTGTCCAATGGAGCAGGGAGGTGCGGAGCTCGGGGAGGAGTTAGAGAATTTGGCAAAAGTTTTGGCCAAAAGTTTAAAAGCAAAGGTCTCCCCCGCGCCCCTGTCGACCAATCAATGCATGCCACGTGTCCCAAGTGGCGGGGACGCGGAAAAAAATGAAAAATGTTCCAAAATCATCAAAAAGTCAAAATTTTCAAGGAAAACCCACGGGTAAGGGAAAGAGAGAATTTCTCGTCCAATCAGTGCTTGACACGTGTCATCCAGGTGGCAGAACGCGGGAAAAAATGTCAAAACTCATTTTTGCCTGTTTTGTGCCCTAAATCTTCAAATCACCATATCTTTCGACATAGAGCTTGGATTTGCACGTTCTTTATATCATTGGAAAGCTTATAAAATTCTCTACATGATTCTAGGGTTAATCTTGAATTTTGGTGTAGTCTAGAGAGAGAAAATCAAGAAACAGCTCTGACACGTGTTCATGGCCAGAAGTGACATTTCAACGACTAGATTTAATGCAGAATGGGTCGCATTCTCCTGTAATCCGGTCAAAATGATAGGGTATGGGTTTGTAAGGTCCCCCATGCCATTTTAATGCACCTGCAGTCAAGAAGGGATGGGCTCCCATGCTTTTGTATGTTTTATGTCCCCTGGGCTCGACCCATGCAATGTAAAAGCTAGATTTGGCTCATTTCAAAAGGGGGAACATTTCTTTGGATAACAAGCTTCTTCTTTCACCTGTAACAAGTGATTTTTGCAAGTATCAGACCTCTTCTAAAATTGTAACAGGTTTTCTACCTTTTTGATGTTGTAATACAAGGATTTTGATAGTGGAAATGACAATACAAGCCCTGTGATCAGTTTTCAGTCCTCTGTTTGTGTTGTTTGTTTCATTTCAAACCTCTGATTACATCTTATCAGTTTGTGTATGATGTTTTATGTTGCATTTTTTTATGATCTGTGTCTATCTGCAGAACAAGAAGTGTTCACCACTCTTCCTTTGGTGTATCACCTGTTAGTTTAGTTTCATTTTTGCACTTTCTATCTCTGTCTCCTTAGATTTTAGAGTAGGATTAGGTTTCAAACCTCTGTAGTTTTGCAAAATATAGATCTAAATCGGAGGAGTTTGAGGAACCAGCCTCTAATTTGGAGATTCCTCTCTTAGTTTCCCAAGTCCCCACACTTGAGAGAGGTTTCCATGTTGTGCAATCACCCTGGATGCCGAGTGATCAACCTAGAAGCTTGATCTCGCATCCGGGGTCTTTGTGAGTGCAACAACGGATAACCGAGAGAACCCATCGTAAATGAATATATTTCTGTCTTGCAATGCCTTATAGTATTTCCTCGGTGAATGTCATAGGAAATGGATCACTTACACATGTAACATTCATCTCCCGTAGTCCACACATATCGTAATCCTTCCATCCTTCTTGATCGATCACCATTGGACTAACCCATTCGACTCATCAAGAGGCTTGATAATTCCAGGACTTCAAATTTTTTCAATTTCTTCTTTTACCTTTTCACGCAAGTTGGGGTTCATTTTGTAAGGTCTCTTTCTAACTAGGCATGCACCCTCTTTAAGTTTTATCTTCATCTCCCCTAACAATTTATGCACACCTTTAAGTTTATGGTACCCCCTAGGGTATAACTCCTGGTAATCCCTTAGTAACTCTATGATTTTTGCCACTTTAGAATCTAACCAATAGTCCCCAATTATGGATTCCTTAGGTTCACTATCCGGTCCAATATTCACCCACTTTGTCTTCATAGGTTCATGATAGGTGTGTGTGGTCTTATCTCGCACTTATCCGAAGCACTGATGCCTTCCTATTGAATGGTTTATATCTAGACTATCTACTTCTTCGTCATCTACAAAGTAGACCATTTTTCCTTTCTCTTTCTCAAGGCAAGCGCGTTGAAGTAAGGTTGCATCAGCCCCTGGTTCTTCACTAAAACACGCTCCCAAGTCTTTCTTATCTCCTATCTCCTGAAGCATTCGTCATCCTTGGCACTATCTCCCATAGTTAAGCACTTTATAACTTTCAATGCTTATTCCACATGAGGCTTTGTAGAGAAGAATTCAAACATCGGGCCATTCCTACAATTAAATTCTACCAATTTCTAGTTTCTCTATGGAGTTCTGCATACACATACCAAGCATGTGTGTAACCTTGTAAAGTGGAATAAAACTTGTGCACCCATAGCGAAGGTGGTAAAGCTTCCTGCCTTCTATCCAGAGTCTCTCACACTTCTAAATGTGGTGTTGAATAGGATGATTACTATGATAAATACTTATTTGAGTAGGTACATTTCTCCTGAAGAACCTAGTAGTAAGAGCAATCCTAATTTCATTCCATCCAACAAGATTATCCCTGTGGACCACCCACCAGCATGTTGTTGTCCCACGTAGTGTATATGCTAGCATATTTCTTCTTTCTAGTGGGTCTATCTACTATTATTCCATGGTGTGAGGAAAGATGTTTTTACTTCACGCCATACCAACTCATAAGTGTTGTGAGCCCAATTATCACAAGCAACACTTGTAGTATCGCTAATAGACTATGCATCCTCCCACTAAATTAGTCCTTCTCTAGTTTATTCAATCATCTATGGATCTCGGATAGCACATACATAAATCCTATTTAGATCTTCTTCACTTAAGGGATCAACATAGGGTGTAGATTTTCATCTGTTAAAGGGATAATAATTCTCTCCTCCTTTTTAAAACTGATATATCCCTTATTGAACCAAAGATTAGAATTATTTGGATAGCACCAAGGATGCCCCAATAGATATGGGAATCTATATGACTCTTCCAACACTAGAAATTCAAAGTCTCCACTGCACTTAGCTCCGTATATGGTAATGGATGCATATTTCAAAACTTTGATGGGAGTGGCCTTAGTCCGATTAGCCATGAATAATATAATAGAGTATGGATGCAATGGGGGTCTTCCCATTTGTACCCATGCATCTAAGGTAAGAACATTGACTTCCATGTCTGTATCAACTAGTATATTACTCAATAACCACCCATCTAGAACAACATTCAGAGTGATTTCCTTGTCATAATCTAGGCTATGGGGGTAAGATTCGCATGCAAGATCTTTTGTCTAGTCTCAATACTTACGCATGGAGTGTTTCCTTTTAACCAATTGCCTAAGCATGGAATTATATTTTCCTGGTGCAATAGTTTACACACTTCCCTTAAGTCATCTATATCATTTTTATTGTCTCGATATTTTATTTTTTCTCTATCTTAGTGATTTCTCTTTTAAGTCTTGTATCTCACCCCGAATATTCCTTAGAACTTCCATGGTTTCCTAATAAACCTCCTTATGATAGGTAGGATATGTGTACTATGCATGAAGAACTTATACTTTAGTGATGGTAGGTTTCTTTTGCAATGTATCCTGGAAAGTTCCACCTCGCCCAGTGTCGTGATCGTCAATTGAAACTCTTCGAGTCTATAGCCAACTTGGGCATCCATTGATTTTCCATAGCACATTATATCCTAACCATCCTGCGCCTTTGTTTTCTTATCTATGTTGCTTACTTAGATGCTCATATAATTTCAGGCACTCGATGAGGGTTTTCAATCCTCTCCATTAATAATTTCAATCTGGGTTGGTGTCCAAAGGCTGTATGCATTAAGAGAAGAAGATCTTGGAAATAAACATCCTTAAACACAATCAAAACTTACATAAATTGAAAGCACATATGTAGAAATTTAAATGCACACTTGTATAAATGTAAACACACTTTCATAAAGGAAATAAAACTTACATAAATAAAGGTTGCATGAAAGAAATGAAACTTTCATAAATGAAATTGTTGAATTAAGAATAACTAAAAGATAAAAAGGCACTGCGCAGTTCACAAAAAAATTGTGCTGATCACATAACATGAAATCATAAATTTACAACAAAAGAAAAATTACAAAAATAAAGAAACAAACATTAACACATTGATCCATCTTCCTTGGAATGAGTGGCTAGCTCATTCCTTGGAGAGGACTTAATTCATATTTTAATTCATAACTTGTAGAATAACTTTACTTCAAAAGATTAGAAAGAAAGAATAGATCCTTATTTCTTTGAAGAAAAGAATTACATATCTAAGTGTGGAAGGTTGCATTTAAAAGTATGCATCCAACCAACTCCTTATTTTGTGAGATACAATCTAATCTTATCTCTATTATAATCCTAACAACCAAGATCTCCATCTCCACAAAATATGGAGAAATATATATTATGGGAGTGAAAGTCTTATCTCACTTATTTTAGGAAGATTTGCTCCCAAATCTTCTCCTTAATTTTCAGTAACAAGAATATTAATTATTTTATTCCTCTACATTATTGGAAGGAGGATTTTCCTCAAAATATGATTTTGACCAAATACCTTTCTTAGATTTTCCATTTGAGTTTGTTGTTTTTAGTGTGGAACTTTTGAAAATTGTCGATACGCTTTTGCTTTGGATTGCACTTCACTAAAACTTAGATTTATCTTCATTGGTAAAAATTGTTGCAAATATGAATGATAATTTTGTTAAACAAAATACTATGAACAAAAACCTCTCTTAGATTTTTCATTTGACTTTTATGTTTTGTTTATGGAACTTTTAGTGCTTCGTCTAATACAGATTTTCCTCAGGATGTAGCTCACTAAAACTTAGATCTCTCTTCATTGGTAAAAATTGTAGTAAATCTGAATGAGGTTTTTGTTAAACACATTTCTATGAACAAAAATATCTCTCATATTTTCTATTTTACTTTTTTGTTTTTGTTTATGGAACTTTTAGTGCTCTCATCTGATACAATTTTCCTCGGACTATGACTCACTAAAAGTTAGATATATCTTTATTGGTAATGCCTGTATCAAATATGAATGGGGTTTTGTTAAACACATTTCTATGAATAAAACCCTCTCTCAATTTTTTTTTACTTTTTTGTTTCTATTTATGGAACTTTTAGCGCTCGATACACTTTTCCTCGGACTACAACTCACTAAAAGTTAGATCTCTCTTTATTGGTAATACTTGTAGCAAATCTAAATGAGATTTTTGTTAATCACATTTCTATGAACAAAAATCTCTCATATTTTCCATTGGATTCTCTGATCTTTCACAATTCCTCAAAAACTGTCAAAATCTGTGAGTTCCAGAACTAAGCCTGCGAGTTTCAGAACTAAGCCTGCAAGTTTCAGAACTAAGCTGTGAGTTCCAGAACTAAGCCTACAAGTTCTAGAACTAATGCAGTAAGCTCCAGAACTAAGCCTGCAAGTTTTGGAACTAACTCTATGAGTTCTAGAACTAAGCCTATGAGTTTCCGGAGCTAACTTAAAACAACTATAACTTTTGCATACGATCTTGGATTGAGATGATTATTTTTTTGAACTTGCATAATTTTTTGAGAGAAATCTGAATATGAAATCAAATTTGAGTTTAGATATACCATCCATGATCAATTCAAATTTTCCCAATACTAGCATTATCTTTCTTTTATGTCCTACATACACAAGACTTTACATCTTTTCCCAAATAATCAATAGGATTAGTCAACAAAATAGATAACAAAATATTTATAAAGAATGAATAAGATATATATCCTATATTCTATCTTAAGAAAATATAAGTTCCTAGATTACATTTAAATCCACTTTCAAATCTAACTTATAAGGAAAAAATAATGGTAATTTATGGCCAATTTATGGCCTCATCACACTCCTCATAGCTATGGTTCTTTCTGTAGAAATAACATGTAATATTCTAAGGACATTCACACCTATAGTGGTTAGGAGATCTGTATGTATAACATGTTCCATGAGGGAACTCACTTCTTCCACCACCATGGCATCATCCTCCGAATCCATTATAGTATCCTTGACCTATGCCATGACCACCTTTAAAATGCCCTCCATTCCAATCATAGTGCACCTGATTGTGATCCCTGGTCCTGATGCTCATTCTTTCCCTTAGAGTTATTTGAAACTCATGTCTGTTGTACACCAATATCTATAGCATCATGGATCTGTCTAATTGGCTAGAAGTCTTATGTATCATGAGTCATGGCCCTGCATATTTTATAGTAGCTTGAAAAGTTATTCCTTATCGTACATTATAATAATAGGGAAGCGGCTAGCATCATGGTTTAAATGACATATTTCACAATCCATCAGCAACAAGTGTACTATTCTTCAAGGACAACTATCCTTTGTGTGACCTTATACTTCACAATCTGTGCACCAACTCCCTATGTGCATCACATGTACTAAATTTTTCGATAGTTTCTCCAACTTATTTGCCATAGCTATGATATGTGCTTCTAAAAATAGGATCACTCTAGTGTGTATGATTCTAATTGCCTCGGTGCGTAAGGCTACTTCTAGTGCTTCACGCAGATTAGTGTACGTATTATGTGATAATTCCCTCCTAAAAGGTGTAATCAGGCCCCTAATGAACTATTGTTCATGGTGACTTACGTGTATGTCATAATAAATCTTAGATAACATTGTTTTAAACCATGCATCATACTCACTAACACTTTTAGTAGTTCCTTTCTTAGTATCCTTGAGCACACTTATACTCTTCGCTCAAACTCGGGGATGCAAAACTCTTTAAGGAATACATATTTTAAAGTTGTATAGTCTATATAAGTATGATCATGGTCAAAATTTCTATACCAGCTTTGGGCACATCCTTATAATGTAGTAGAAAATTGGATTTCCCTACGTTCATATGTCATGATTTATTTTGTGTGCCATTGTATTTCACACATATGCACATGTTCGAGTAGCATCTTTTATGCCCCTATACTCTGGAAGACAAAGATACATATCCATGTAAATAGTTTGGGGTTGGTGCGAGACCTTGCCGACCGATCCAAAACCTCCTATGTTTCCCCTACCTCTAGAACCACCAGACCTATCAAAACTTGAGCTACCTATGGCTCTTGATCGTGAAACTATGGCTGGGGTTGGACCAGAAAATGTACTTCCCCATGTCCCAATAGTAGAACTAAAATGTACCACGACAATATGTGAAAATTACCATTCCTAGAAGATAGTCGAAAATCGAACACTTGTATTCTACGGCGATGATACACTGAAAAATTACTCCCATATAATAATGAATTTGTTTACACTAACATTATTGTACCTCTTATAATACTCACTCATACTCTTCCACTACTAGAATTAGAGTCTCGACTACTTGTTAAACTAAATGCTAGAAAACCAACCGCAAGGAAATGTTGCTAGGTGGATTTAGATGCACACTCGTGGCCCGGGTCATCTTTGTTGGCATACTACTATGTGAGGCCAAGGAGGGTTCCTATCATGTTTCCCCAATTGGGGAGTTCTTGAGGCTCGAGTTCCATATCTTGTGCGTGAAATTCAACTCCTTCACGAACTATATTTCTCCACAACCCCATTTTTTTACAACCTCCCGCTACTTCTCGATCTACCTCTCGCATGCCTCATTAAACTTAAGCCTCCTTTCCTCTCTCTACCTTTTTACCACTAGGTCTATTATCTTTTACCAAACATGTTCCTACCCCCACACGTGGTGGGGTTTAGTTAGCCATCGATTTACTCTCCAGGTTCAAAGTTACCATTAGGATCTTGATCACCAATGGAATGCCTTACAAGTAAGTTCCCCTTAGATATCGTAAAAATTTGAATTCATCCACTTCGGACACGAATAAGTGGAAATTGAATACTCCAAAATATAAATATTCAAAACACCACAGAACCACATATCCATAGCTCAATTCAAAATCAGATCAGCATCATAAAGGGTTTTAAATTATTCATGCATCCAAACAAGTGCATGATACCTCTAATTTCACTTAAATGAATAAGCAATCAACCACTCGTACAATTCTATAGGAAAAATAGCAAAGAATCTCTCATATAAATTATCATACAAGTTTTTTTCCACCCATATGCATGCATTAAACTCAGATCTAGTGCTAAACTACTGTGTGTATTCTTCTTTCAGATCATGTATTCACTCTTCAACACTTGTTAAGGTCAACCGGTATGTCTTCATTGCGAACCATCCAAAAAAAAACTGAAAAAGAGGTCCCGGTAATGGAACCAATAATGCAGCCTAGAATTCAGTAATACAAACCCAATAAGACCCTAGACATGTTGACACATCACTCAGCCTAGACTGAGTGCTCACTCAAAGCACGTGAAGGTACCATGTCCCTCTTTAGGGTTTCTATTGTAGGATGTTAGCATGATGAAGACTTAATACATGTATTTCCATCACAAACACATCATTCTATAGAGCATACCAAATCTATACCTAAGGGAGAACAAAATTAAGTATTAACCATGATGAGATCAAAAACATGCTGGATTCAGAAACACACATAACTAATACTTAGATTCAGCCAATATCCTCCATTATATTAAATGCAATAAGTATACATAAGCTTCATTACAATAATAGTAGTATGTGCGTAACAAATTTAACAACATAATCTCTCTATGTATGCATATATCTATCCATCTCTACCTTCTTCCTACTACATAGTTTACTACATAGTTTACTACATACTTATAAGGGTGGGAACTTTCCCTTCACCGCTTATCCAATCCAAAAATAGGTTGCATGCTATTATTAGCCACACGCCATTACAAAAATAACCACACATGCAAGTGCGCTAACAATAGACTATTGGTAGTTAACTGATAGTAGTAGATCTATTTCTAGTTTGAGTCTATACAAAGCACTTCTTAGCTGATCCTCCAAAAATAGCCAATTTGTGACACGTAAGTCTCCAATCGGTTTGAGTGCTCCACACACTATCTCCAAAAATAGATCCTTATCGTGAAAACGGCTAAGTCCTGAACCTATTTTTGTTCTTCACACATGAGTATTTATGATACATCTATGCCTTTGAATGTAATCTGCTCTCCCATGTGAACCTTCTATATTTCCTTTACTAAGTGGCGGGGTTTGATTGATCAACAATGTCCTAATGTCATAGTTCGAGTAGGATATATTAGTGCTTGACTTTCCACCACTCTTTGTAGTGTGCTTGTTAAGAGACTTCACCACAAAAATTAGAGGCTACTTATCAATTGATTGGTTGCATATGCTCTTAACAATAAGGTATGGAGTTAAGGCTACAATCAAGTCGAGCCAATTATCAAATTTCACATTGAGCCTTATGTTCCCATCCCAATCAATGAAAATTGTACCATATTCAATCAAGAGGAATGCTTGAGGCTCAAGAGGTGAATACAAAGGTTGGGAGCATTCCAAACCTAACTCTTGATGATTGGGCTCAAAGGGGACATGTTTTTTATCCATTCAAGGAAATGGAAGAACTGAGTTGGTAGTTTATTTTTGCACAAGGAAAACACACCTTCCCTAGCCTCACCAAATTAGATGATAAGGGTGATAATGAAGTATGGAAACTATTCTTTGATGGCTCAAGGAGTAGGAAAGGTGTTGGAGGAGGAGCTATGCTTGTTTCACCACAAGGTAAAAAATATTACTTAGCTTTCCATTTTCAGTTCGCTTGCTCAAACAACACAATCGAGTATGAAGCCTTGATCCATAGATTGCATTGGGAAAGAAAGAGAGGTATTAAAAACTTGCAAGTGTTTAGAGATAGTGAGTTAATCATGAACCAAGTCAAAGGAAACATGCTACTAAGAATTATCTACTCAAAGCCTAAAAGCATTGGGTATGCGATCAGATTGAAGACCTTGAAGCATTCAATATTCAGACCATACTGTGGAAGAACAATGAGGCCACGGATAGGCTCGCAACAATTGGAGTAACTTTTGATGTGGTAGAAAGTATAAAAAGTGAGAAATATCATCATCATATCAAAGTGGTTGTAAGAGTAATTGTGCCGAGATAACAACACAAGGTGATAGGTTTTTAAGAATGATTAGCGAGAACATTAGATTTTTATAAGAGGTGAGTTCTCAATTATAAATCGGGAGAAATTGAAGTAATGTGATATGGGGATCAAATAGTGCAGTTGTTAACACACAAATTTCCAAAGGGTTTAGTGAATTTAGAGTCAATATTCAACCCAAATGATCAATTCTAGAAAGAGAAGGCCAACATTCAAGTCAAAAGGAGGATTCTGAACCCATTTTAGTTAGAGAAGGTAAGATGCTCCAAATAGGCAAGATGAGTAGTGAACAAGAAAAGTACGACCTTGTGTAACTTTTCTAGGAATTCCCATATGTTTTCACATGGAGCTATGAGGATTTGAAGGGTTTTAACCCAAAATTGGCACAACACACCATTGATTTGCATTAGAGGCTAAGCTTATTAGGCAAAAAAAGGTTGGTCAACCCTCATATAGAGCCTCTCTCAAGAAGGATTTGAATAAGCTCATTGAGGTGAGTATCATTTTCTCGATCAAGCACTCAAGTTGGGTGGAAAATCTGGTTCCAGTTAGGAAAAGGAATGGGGAAATCAGGTTGTGTGTGGATTTTTAGGATTTAAACAAGGCCTCCCTCAAGGATCACTATCCACTACCCTCCATGGAGTAGATTCTACAGGTAGTGGCTAGTTCAAAAATATTCTCCCTCTTAGATGGATATTTGGGCTATAATCAGATTATGGTGAAAGAGGAGGATCAATTCAAAATAACCTTCACCACAAAATGGGGCACCTATGCATACAGGAAGATGCCATTCAGGATATCAAATGCTAGAGCAACATTTCAACAAGAAATGGATATGGCGTTTAAGGGGCTATTAAATAAAATAGTGCTTGTATATCTTGATGACATCACTATATTTTCTAAAAATGCAAAAATTCACCTCTTTCATCTTAGACAGGTCTTCCAAAGGTGTAGGAGGTTTGGAGTATCCTTGAACCCAAAAAAGTGCATATTCATGGCACATGAGGGTAAAATTTTAGGCCATATTATGTCGAAGGAAGGAATAAAAATTGATCCAGAGAGGGTAGAATCCATCCATGCTCTACCATTTCCAAGTCATAAGAAGGCTCTCCAAATATTCTTGGGGAGGATAAACTTTGTTCGGAGGTTTGTACCAAATTTTCCACTCTTGTGAAGCCATTAACGATGATGTTGAAAAATAATTTGGCTTTCAAATGGATAGTAGAGGGAAAGGAGAGTTTTGAAGCTATCAAGCAAGCCATATCTCAAGCTCCAACTCTCATTAATCTATACTTCTCCAAAGAATTATTTTTATATGCCTTCGGTGGTTCGGACACCATCTCTGCAATCTTGGTGTACCGAATAAAAAAGGATTGGAACAACCTATTACATTCTTCAGCCAAGGCCTTATGGACTATGAGGTAAGATATTCATTCATTAAGAAACATGTCCTTGCTATGATTAGAATTTTGAAGAATTTCAAACATTTAGTTTCAAATAATAGGATTCATCTACTAGTCACACATGCTGGTATACAAAAATTATTGTAAACAAGGACCTCAATGAAAAAGGGGTTGGCTAGAGAACCAAGTTCATGGAATATGAAATTGATATTAAGGTGGCCAAGTTGGTTAGGGGGAAGGTATTATGTGAACATCTATCTTTAGGGTAACATTGGAAGTCAAGTGGTAAAGGGGAGGTTGTTTTGGTGCTACGTGGCGATCAAGAGAAATCAGTCGATGCCTCACCCGATCCTTGTTAGACTCAAGATATAGTCCATTTTCTTCAAACAGGTCAAAGTCCTCAAGGGATGAGCAAGGCCAAAATAATATATTTCAGGCTCCATTATATCCCCTTTGTATTGGTTGATGGTATCTTGTTCAAGAAAGATGTAAATGGTGTCCTCCTAAGGTGCCTCAAGGTAGATCAAATAGAGAAGGTGCTACATGAATTTCATGATGGAGAAACAGGTGGCCATTTTTCTCGTAAGGGTGATAGCTCTTAGAATTATGAAGGTAGGTTATTATTGGCCTAACCTTTTTCATGATTGTTATGCATGGATTAGGAAGTGTAAAAAGTGTGCCTTCTTCACAGGAAAAGAGAGGTTAGTAGCCCTTCCACTCCACCCCATTTTTGTAAATGAACCATTGATACAATGGGGGTTAGATTTCATTGGGGTGATTAATCTAAATTATAGCTTGGGCCATAAGTGGATCCTCATAGCCACATATTATTTCATCAAGTGGACGGAGGCAATTGTTCTCAAAGAATAAATTGAGGCTATCTTACTAGATTTTTATGAGGTGATAGTGAAGAGGTTTGAGTTCCGCCACCATTATATCAGATAATGCTTTGGCATTCCTAGGTGCCAAGATCACAGAGTGGGAAGTCAAAAATGGGATATACTTGAGCACCTCATCAAATTACTACCCACAGGGTAATGGGAAGGCCGAGTCCACCAACAAAAATATTTTGAAGATTATAAGGAGAACTCTAGATGAGAACCAAAGAACTTGGCATGCCAAGTTGAAATCAGCCTTGTGGGCTGATAGGATTACTCCCAAAAGGTCAATAGGGAATGCTCCTTACAAGTTATTCTATGGTAGGGAGGCAAGGTTGCCTATATCCATTTAATTTCCAACATTGGAACTCATGAAGCAGCTAGAGCTATCTGAGTTTGAACCCATGGAAGTTAGATATGTAGAGCTCATGGAGTTAGAGGAGATGAGGAACCAAGCCATGCACATCATGGAGAAGGATAAAACGTTGATCAAGAGGTGCTTTGAAAAAGGAAAAGGATAGAAACTTCCAAGAGGGAGACTTTATCCTTAAATGGGATGCAGATAGGGAAAAATTGAGAAGGCACTCTAAGTTTTATGCAATATAGAGTGGCCCTTATATGATTTCAGGCTGGAAAGAAAACATTTCTTTCTAGATATCAATGTCGAGATGGAGAAGGATTCCAATCAATGGAATCTATCTCAAGCATTTTTATTGAGTGAAAGATCCTTCTTGTACATATTAGTTTAGGAGTTGTAATTCCTCCAAGTGCTTGTAGCACATTGCATTTTTTTAGTTTAGGTTGCTTTTTTAATAAGTTCTTGTGCACTCTCTGCATATTCTATTTGGAATGTGTATGAACTTTTATATTTATACATATTTGCTTCCTTTTTGCTCTTGCACTTTCAATTTTTAGGGAAAATATTGGTGAAGAAACAACCAGTCCTCAATCGGGGTTTCTTTTGAAATGAAAATATCCAGTAGTGCTCTAGAGGTTGGAAGATATATTTTCAAGTGATGGGCTAGTTCCAGCAATCAATATGACTCCATACCCAATGGATCCCCTAAGGTCACTTTGGTATTCCATATAAAGTAGGAAAATCATCCCAAAAGTTAGCCATTGTTACCCATTTTCACACCCCCTATGAAATAGAAAACTTAGCGAGTTGAAACATCGACAATTGATTGAAAAAGGGGAATTCTTTTAGACTATGTAGGGTACCTTGTATAAAAAGTAAGTGACAAAAATAGATGTCATCTAACCCCTCGAGGTTTGATGACTAACACGATGGTCAACTTATAGTTATATGCAATGGTTAGGCAAGTCACCGGGTTGGTCATCTCGTCGGCTATGAGGATGGATGAATTGGAAGCCTTGCAAGGGTAGGTAAATGAATGACATCTCAACAACTAGAATTAATGAAGCATGACACCCATGACCACCTATGTAGAAAAAGTACCAAAATCAATGGTTGCCCATACCTCTTTAATGCATCATGTCGGTTGGTGACCCAAATTTCCTATATATTGTAAACTTCTCTTCATTTTGAACCATATTTTTGGAAAAGCAAAGGAACTCTGTCAAAATTGTTCCAGAGCTATTGTGAGCTAAAGGCCTCAAATTTGGGCTTATTGTAAAAAAATTTCTTATGTTTATGTTATGATGGATTCTGCATGTTTCTGAGCAATAAAATTCATGTTTTTGGCCATTGTCACCATAAATTGTATGAATTGCATATCTTACCTCCCATTACATTTATAAGTATATTTTACATGTACCTATCTCCTTACAGGCCTATATTTTATTTTTCTTTACGATTTTATGGAATTAATTATTGTCTTGGACTGTGGAATTCTACTAAACCTCTCCTTCTTAGTTTCTCCCTATCTTTCACTCACTTATATTGTCTCACCCTTTATTGGTAAATCACCTTCACTTAGATTAGTTTTTATTTCATGCATATTGCTATCCTTATCTCCTTGGAAAGCATTAAGAAAGGATTATCTTAGCTTTCCATTCTCTACATTTTAGAAATGTTGGGACTAGGATACAGGAAGAATTCAAATTTCTCTATAGGATTGTCCTACTTGCAAGGTCCCACACTACAAGATAATCCCATGTTATGCAGGTTACATTGGTTTCCTCATACAAAAATCATAAGAAATTAGGGGTGTTGTAATTTTACACTAACATTAATGTGATAGTGCCTAAGCATGTGTGAGTAGTGGAGTCATAACCATGAATGAGTGTGGAATTCTTAGTAATTAGTTTATTGATAATTCCAATTTTCCTGAGAAGGGAGTGAGCACATATATTTTTGATAGATCCATTGTTAATGAGTACATGCTTGATATAATTAGTTCCAATGGTAGCGAGTGATACAAAAACACGAAAATGGATTATCAACAGAAGATGGAGGTATATCCTCATTAATAAATGATATAGCATTTGGTAGATTTTTGAGAGACTGAATGAGATGTGTGAAGGGCATCGGGATTTATTACTTTCAATGTGAATAGAATTAATGACAACCTCTAATGTTTGATAACAATTGGGTACACTACATAGTAAATCATAAAGAGATATTTTTTCCGGTGTATTCTTAAGATGTTATATGATTTCATAACCTTTTGAAGTGGTGGTAGGAGCTATAAAAGTGATAGGTGGTGGGATAGAAACAGGTTTTTCCATATGAGGATGAGTGCGGAAAGTGGTTACTACATTAATAGTGGGATTAACCATAGGATTAATGAAGTTAGGAGGATTACAGTATGAACTTGCATAAAATTAGTAGTGATAGAACCCATGCTAGAAACCTTAGTTGGGATGAAATAAGGATAAAAAATTGATCCATGAATTGAGAAGAAGAAGAGAGATTTTGATACATGCTTAAAAGGTAGGGTTTGAATGGATAAGTTCACCAAATTATTTAACAAATATAGAATTTGTGAAATCCTAATTACAGAGTCACGTATGATAAATAAACACTAAAGTACAAATCTGACACAAGTAATAAGCTAAATAAATTTGAAACCATAAATGTAAGAGGGATAAAAGGAAGAGTTCGCTCATTCACACTATCTCGAAGATTATCTCTTGGAGAAACTACTGCGAACAGGGAAGGAGTAGACTATCATAATTATGCACGATAAATTTTGGAGTTGCCGGATGGGCCAAGACTAGGTTTCTGGACTAGGGTGAGGGTGCCTAGGCACCAAAGACCTCTATTAGGAACATGTGACTTCACAAGAGATCAGAAACTAGTTTTTGTGTTGCACAAGTGTTCTTGACCTTCACTTATGAGTCGAGAATTTTGCTACATCTCATAATCTATGTAGTTATTTTACCGGTGTGTAGAAATCATACCATAGGAAACCCTTTTTCTAGTGCATGTGATAGCAGATGATAGCTATATTTACCAATGTAAATATATGTGTGGGTGGAAAAATGAACTTCCCCTCCTATGCATGTATTCAGAAATTGGAGTCCTTTGTCCCTTGAATCGAGTGCTAGATGAATGCCTTAAATGGTCTTAGATGCCTTTGGATGCAACCTTAGGTGATGATAATAGATTCTTAGAGACTATTCCATTGTTTTTGTCACATAACATTGTATTTATATGATTCCATTATTTGAATTTAATAATTTACAACTAAAAGGATGACCCATAAGAAAATAAGATGCCCGAGGAAGATAAAAGAGGTCTAATTTAACACCTCTAAAATGAATGATATCTATGATGAATTTTGTTTTGGAAGTTGCAAATGTTGACATGTGATTCTTGTCTTAAGATGATGTACTCTTATGATCTATGAAATCATGTTTGTTGTAGATAATATGTTATTTGCTGAAATAGGTACAATTCTGCCATGTTTATGCTAAATAGAAAATGAAGTAATTCATCTCTTCTTATGTTGAATAATTCACTGCTTGGGAAATGAGAAATTGATTCAGTTAAATTAATCCTTGAGTCTTTGTTGCACTTGAAATTGTGCTTTAGTTTTCATAATTTTTGGGATGCAAAACAACATTACCTTGGATCAATTTCATTGATCCAAGGTATGTTTCTAATTCATGACCTTGTGGTCATATTGACCAAGTTGGACAGGTCAAAGGACCTCGTAACTCGATGGTTGTAAAGTCACGAGTGATCCCTATGGCTCCTATTTCCTATCTAAACTTGGATGGTAATTTGGTTCTTCTTTGAAAATTTGGGATGTAATTCTTACTATAGACTAAGGAACCTAATTAAACTATGTTCCTTAAATTAGTAACTCTATCCTAAAGGTGTAACCTAACCTAAGTTACTATGTTCTTTTGTTAATATGGGATGTTAATAACTAAAGGACCTAAGACTAAAACTTTAGACTTAGACCTAAGGACCTATGTTAATTCCTAACCTAATGTTTGGCTAACCTAAAAGGGGCCTATGGGATGACATGGAGAAGGGGAAAGTTGGTGGCATCAACCCCTAGAAATTTATGAGGAATTAATATGGTCTTATCTCTTTTATGCTACCAAATTTGGTGAATGCATGAGAAACATTAGGGGGATGATTTGGACCCTTTACAAGTATTAGTTGCATGCATTTTTGAATTTAGTCATTTCCAAACATAAGATGGCGGTGGCGGGAGATGTGGAAGGACTATCAGTCCTATTTTGCATTTAATATTTTGGAAATGGAAAAAACTGCCTAGGAAAGAGGAAGATGGAAAGAAGAGGGGTTTCAGTTTTGTTTTGGTCATTTGGTATTTTTCAAGCTTAAGCTCTACATGTGGTTTTTTCTCTTCAAACCATATTTTGAATCCTTGCATGAATTTTCTTTCCTTGCATGGTGTTGGAATGATAAATTTAGCACTATGAAAACTATAAGAAGAAGAAGAAGAAGGTTTTGAGGGTTTTTTGGCATTTTGAGGGAAATAATTAAAGCTCTGCTTGGTGATTTTATCCAAAAACGTGAAGATAGGATCTCTATCAGGCATGATATGACCTATCCATTAAGTCTTATGCTTTTACTTAAGTGCTTCATAAAAACAACTTTGCTCTTTATGGAAATTCTCGGTTCGATTTTTGATCATTTAATTTTTTGCTTCAATGGTGTTTTTGTTTTGTTTCTTTGGATGCATTATTGATTTTGGTATGATAGTTGGAAAATGTGATCTAGGAGTATCATTTTCATACTTCTAGGTAATCTTGCTTCTTCTTGAATCCTTATAATAGTGGCTTGAAACAAAGTTGTGTTATCTTAAGTGATATTTTGATTGAATGTTTTTATGCAATGTATGTGTCCTAGTTTGACAGAATATGAAGGTTCTTTCTTGAATGTTTCCTTATTATCATTGTTGGAAGACTTAGATATAGGAAACTTGTTAGATATCAAGACTGTTGTCTAGGACCTTGTTGTTCTAGTGTTTGTGTTTGATTTCCTTGTTGTTAAAGACTATAAAGACCATCGTTTGTTCTTGATTGAGGAAAAACTTATGCTAAGAGTTGTATGTTATGAACATTAGTATGGCTATGTAGAAATCCTTAGATTTCAACTTGTATGTCCTCTTTCTGTTGTCATTAAATGAATTTTGAAGGATTCTTTGTGTAGACATTATGCCATCGTTTTGGGAAGTATAACATGTTTAATGTTGAGTTTGGTTGATTGATAATGACAAAGTGTGAACTATTATTCTGTATCAACTTGCTTTGAGACTGTAGGTTATTAGAGGAATACCCACTTCATGTTTAAATCGAAAACCCATTTTGGGTATCGTATTGTTGTATTTTCTCATTTTGTTGAAAGTATACATGAAATTATATCTGTGAAAGTCATTTTTTTGTCCTGTTGTATATATTTTCATATTCTCTTAAACCCACTTTGGGATTTTGAGTTCCTTAACAGATCTTGGATCTGGGGAAGATTTCTTAAATGGTTGATGGAATTTTAACTCTTATTTATGAAGGTTGCCCAAATTTTTAGCTTCCTTCTTGTTAAATGGTTTTGATTTCATTGGAGGTTTGTTTCAGATTAGACATGTTGTTCTCTTTTTCCTTCCTTCACCGGTTTGTTAAGAAATGAATCGATTCATTAATCTTTTGATAGAATCATGCTTTAGGACTTGTCTTTCTTGAAAAGATGAAAGGTAAAGGTTGGATGTTTGATTTACATTCCTTTTCTTGGTTCTTTTATATTCATCCAATTATGGACTATGTTGAATCTCTATTAAGTTATTTTTTATCGTAAGTGATATTTCCTCAAATGTTTCAACACTTGATGTGTTTCATTCATACAAAAATCTATTATGTGTCTTTTCCTTATTATTTGCATAAAGAAATGTTAAATCTTCTTTAAGTGATTCTAGACAGATGAGGAGACTACAATCTCACTCATTTCCTCTTCAATATTAGGTTGGGAAATTTTTTCACTGGGGTATCGTTGTTGTTCCTTCTTTGGTCTATTTTAGCTTATATCACTTTTTAACCTTGTGATAGGTATTAGTGTATTATTTTCCTTAAAGAAACAAATCAGAGTTTATGATATGAATATGAGGAAGTATTGAGCCTTGTGTAAGTTCTTAACTTTAACCAATTTATTCCTTTATGGAATAATAATGATTTGAGTAAACTTGTGTGTGATCCTGAATGTTAGCTTGTTTCTTTGGAATGGTAGGAGAAATCAAAATATTATGGATAAGGTTTATAGGATGTTGTTCTTGACTTCCATCTTGAACTGAATTCCAAAAAAAGAGAACTTAGGACTTATAGGATGTTTCACCCAAAAATTACTTTGATTGTTGATAATGTTTAAGTTATCCTTACCTATTGGAATGGACTTATTTATGATAAATGCACTTCTTAGGCTATAGGATGAGTTGGAGATAGTATGGTATATAGCTGAAATACAATACTCATTGTTGTACAAATAGTGTATTTATTCTGTGAAATAGTTTTATGTATCTTGATTTACTTCTTGAAAATTAGATCTAGTTGATTGAAGGAATCTTAATTTGGTTACATGAATGAGAAGGTAAAGTTAAGATGAAATGATAATTCTTCTTCTTTAACTCTATTGTTTTATTTTCTATATGTTGAAAAGAGTTTTATGATGAAAATATAAGGTTGCTAAGTTGATTGATTAACCCTACTTATAGAACCTTAAATATTTTCTCTATTCTTCTTAGATTGTATTCTTTTATGGAATTGACTTTTGTTTTTATTGTTATGTTTTCAGAACTATTTCATAAACAACAAGGTTCTTTTTATGAAACAATTAGTTAAAATAAAAACATTTTAATGTTATAGTTCTTATCATGCTTAGTTCAAATGAACTAACCCATGCTAACAATTTTGCAGATGGATTTCATAAAATATGAAAGGAGAAAGACATATAGGAAGTTACATATGTTTTACTAAAGAAATTACATCTTTATTATGATGATATGTGGCTTCATTACTTGAGATGTACTTTTTGGAAATGAAATTTGTAATAAGAATTAGTTTTGTACTGATGTTTTAAAACTTTGTAATCTATGAGATTATTGTAGATTCAATGAATGTATATCAACTTCTTGATGAATAAAAGATGTGATGATTGCTAAATAATACTTTATTGAAATAATTTATTGTCATGAATTAGGATGTATTGTTAATTATTATCCTAATTAAGGAGCGAAGTTTATGTACTTAAATTTTATGGAATGGTTGGGGGGTCTTAAATGTTAGTTGTTTTACGTTCTCAATTAGAGATGCAACTAATAAAGTTGACACTCATAAGCAAATCCTCAATCAATACAAAAAGGACTATGTTTGAATTATATAGATGTATGTGTATGAATTCTTGATGTATTTAAACATATGTAATCTATTTTATAAATGGGCATTATCCCATAATATAGGGGAAAAGGATAATTCCCATGAAATTAGGAATTTTGTAAGTAAATGGCTACATGTAATTCTTTAGGCAGATTTCCTTAATCATAAAATAGAATGTTTGAAATGATTTAAATGTAATTTAGAATTCATCTCCATGAAGTATGAAATAAAAAAAAGATTATGTGGAATGTATTTAAGCTAGGGATGAAATAATTAAGGAACTAATTAACACATTTTCTTACCTATAATATCTATTATGACAAGTACATGATGCAAGTTGTTTCATTTAATGATAAACTTAAACATGTAACTAAGTGGTTAGGAAGAAGGTTTTACCTACATACCTACCTCACATGTAACTTCAACTTGCAACCTTATAGGTTAAATAACCTAGTTGAATCTTTAGGCATTGTTGTAATTAATCTTTAATGAAGTGATTAATGAGTTAATAAACTTGTGATCTAAGGTGTGTTAGTCAGTTGAGGAAACTCAGTTGGATGTTGGTACACATCAACTGCAATATAGTACCTTTGTAATGACGGGGGTCATTACAGGATACTATAATTAATTTTATATGTCTTGTGATTCTGTTAAAATAACCCACTTGAGACCTAAGAAACAACCTAGGATTAGCTAGGAAAATTATGGAATAATTTTATTTATTATTAAAAGTGTCCACAACTAAGTTGCAAGACAACAGTGATTGACCCTATTGGGTTTTGGAACAAATATAAATTACTATCACATATTTTTCCTTCCTTAACAAATAAAAAGTACACATGGTTCAAATTTTAGGGTTAGAAGTTTCGAGTTAGGTTCAAGGAGAAATTTACCCCCATGGCCTCTCTCTAATGAGCTCAGATTTTCAACTTAATTTTTATCATACTTTACAATGCCAAAAATTCCCTAAATCATTTCCATTGGATAGGAAATTTTCTCACCTTTCCGATGATATAAAGAAGTCCTCCTAACTCCTTCAGAAACTCAAGATATGGGCAAGCGGACTTTAGAGGTCAAATTTTCCCCCAAGGGGTGGATGTGGGCCCAGCGAAGAAAAATTGCCCAAAGGGGTAGGTTGGCGGAGCGCGGGGAGGTTTAGAAACTTTTTTCTTTGCACGGAGAAAAAAATCAAGTTGCACCCGCACACCCATGGGTCTACCAGGTGGCACGTGTCTCTCCATGAGCTAAAGTGGGAAGGAAGAGAGGGGAGGGTGGGGTGGTATTTGGAATTTTTCCCTGTGTAGGAAAAGTTCACCTTTTTGCCCACACCTCCGCTATGTTACTTGAAGAAAAATGGCATTCAATGACATAACATGGGGATAATTTAGGGAGGAGTGGGGTGGCAGGAGTCTTGGAGGAAATTTTCTGAAGGGGAGATAAGGGAAAAAGGCACACGTGGGCCCGTGCATCCACAGAGAGGAGAAAATCCCAAAGTGAGGGCGAGAGTATGGGGTCTGCGGAAGATTTAAGGGAAATTTTCCTAAACAAAACTCAAAGGAAAAAAGGTAATGCTAGTTTCATCCCCTCCGCCAACACACCATGCTTCCATGTGGCATCCTATGATAGGTCGCGGACCAGCGGGGCAAAGAGGTATAATTTTCCAAATTTTTCAAAAGGTCCTAAGGAAGAAAAAAATCTCGCACCTCGGCCACTACCTTGTGAGGACACGTGGCGGCCTACGATTGCACTGTGGGATGGTGGAAGAAAAGATGAAAATTTTCCCAAGAAAAAATTTTCAAAATATTTTCTAAGGGTAATTGCGACGGGAAATTTTCAGGGCACAGGCTCGCTAGGGAAAATTTTCCAAAATTTTCCCCGCCAAGGCAAAAAAACTTCAAAGTGCCATAACTTGAGGTAGAAAGCTCGGTTTTCAGAAAAAATGACTTTTGGAAATCTCTCGATGCCCTCTTTGCACCAAAAACACAAATTTTATATTTTTATACATTTTAAGGGTTCAATTTTACAAAAATGATCTACTGAGCTTAGAATTAGTAAACTGGTAAATTCCAACTTCTAAATTTGATTAAATTAGATCTCCTCCTTCAATTAACATGCCAAACAAACTATTTGATTAACTATGCGGAGAAATATATAAGGGAAGTTCAGAGCCACTCTAGGGCTGTCCCTTTGCACCAGGGACTTATCCTCTTGATCCACCACCACTTCTCCAGCTGCCCTCCCATGAATCCTACCCCACCTCCCTCCTCCATACCTCCACCTTCCTACACTGCTTCCACTCTCCCCTGCTTAAAAGAAAGAATGAAGATACTATTTCTAGCAAGAAAAGCAAGAGCCTTAAAGCTAAAATCCCTACTTCCCAATGGGTCCTAAGGAGCCACAAAGACTTGGAACTTGCTGAAAACCTCCTGCATATTAGCAAGCTGGTGGAGGATCCCAAGGAGGAGGAATTGCTGGACAGGGTGGAAAGATTAGAAAAGGAGATACAAGAGCTCAAAGGGGCTATAAAAAACATGGAAAGAGCTAAGGGTAAAATAATCCTTCAAACTGAGGAGGAAGAGGGGGTTATTGCTGAAGTCTACAAGAAGCTACAGTCCTTAGATGGTAGATTGGGGAATGCTAAAAGCTGCAATGACTGCATATTGTCTGCCCTCAAAAGCATTTATAATTTCATTGAACAACATGTCCATAATGTCTGCAGTTTAAGTGGGGTTAATGAGGACATTTGGGGACCTAAAGAGAAAAGGGATATTGTAATTGCCCAAGCGAGATAAACAAGAATCCTCTCGAGCCACGCCATTGCCTTCTTCATTTCGTTGCAGGCTATCAAGACCAAGATTGAAAGAGCCATCAAGTAACGGGTTGTTGTGATGTTGTTTTTTGGCTGCGATGTGGCTGTCATCTGGCGGTTCTGGAGCTATTTTTTGGCGGAGCTCTATATGTTGTTTCTCTTTTGGTTTCTTTTTTATCTTTCCTTCTTTCTTTTGGATTTTTATACGTTTACATCTTTTATTTACTTATATTGTAATATTTGGTGTTGAGCCCTTCTTGGTTGACTATTTTACCCTTCTCTCGGGCTATTTCTCTCATCTTCACTATCTCGGCTTTTGAGCCCTTTTGTATACTGGGTATAGTCCCTTCAAAACTATTTTCCCTTAATAAAAAAAAATGCCAAACAGGACATGGAGAATTTCCTAGGAGAGCTTAAATTGTTTTAAGGAAGTTAATTTGCTCAATTTATTCAAGTTGGAATTTTTTTCAACAATTGTGAGAAAAACGGCTAAGGGAATTAGGCTCGATTTTGCAATGTTAAAATTTTTTTCTTAATTTTCTTTGTCAATTTTAACTCATTTATGATACAACATACTAAATTTTAACATTTCCAAGTTAATTAATATGTGTAGGTCGAACTGTGCATTTTAATTAAATTTATTTAATAGTTTAAAATTTATAACAGAAATTCCATTTCTAGCAATTTGTTTATCAAATTCATCATTCAAGTGTGGTTTTTATTTTTAAACTAACCCAATACATTTAAAAATTTTAAATAAAAATTCAAAGCTAAATTGCAAATCTGATTTCCACTTTAATATATTTCAAAAAAAAAAAAAAAAGCAATGCAATATAATTCCCTCATACGTATTTCTTCTTCTTTCAATTTTCAAAACGAAGATTCCAATCACAATTTAACATTCCAACTCAACCCAAAATGCAATGAGAAGTAAACTTACAATTCTTTATTAACTCAAAAGGAGAAACATCTTTACATTCTTTCATTCCTTGATTGCAATTAATGTGAGAAATTATATTTCTTTCTTTTCCATGTATAAAGCGAGAATGTAAATATATTTCACACTTTAAATAAAGATTTCAATCCAATTACAACATCTTTTCTTCACAATAAAAATATTACAATTTCATCCACTTCAAGTGGGAAAGGATTACAAATAAATATGTTGTCACAAGTGATTTGTCAAAATGTATTTTTCCTTTGCTTCAGGACAACAACAATGCACATTTTCTCTATCTCCAAGCTGTTCACAAAAAAAGAGAGGGAAAGGTAATTCTCTCCACCCAACCAAGACATCCAATGAAAGGAGAATCCTTCCTTCATCATTTTCCCCGAGCCCCAACAAAATTCAATAGTAGATGCAATTCAACCCATGACAACGAATGGCTTCCACAACACACAACATTATTTCACAAGCATGATTCAATATAAAACATAGATTAATACAAAACAACAATTTACAAGCGCATGATCGAAAACATACCAATCAAAAATCATGATTGATCATACAAACCAAAGGAGCAAGGTCTATGGGGAAAGCTACTTATGCCTCCCAAATGGGAATTGGGCATCCACAAAAACAAACTGCCAAAATAAATCACCATACATATCCTTATGCCCCCACATATTTCCTTATGCCCCCAAAAAGTACGAAATGCAAGCTATTTCTTTTCCATGGTGGATCCCAAACCCAAAATCCCTCCACAAAATATGATGCCAATGGCATTCCTTATGCCCCCCACATGTATTCCCCATAGCCTTCTCCTACACCTTCCCTAAGGAAGTCTACCCAACCAGCCAACAAATAAATCAAATCATGCACCATTCACACAACACAACAGAAAATGACAACATAAAATAAATAGATTAAACTCCTACCTTTCCATGGTAGGTTTTGTTTCCAACAAAAATCTCTCCAAGCCAAGATCACAGTCTAAAACAGAAATCTCCCAAACATGCAAATCTTTCCCCAAAATTCCTTCAAAACAAGAGCTCCAACACAAGAAAAATTGCCCTAAAGAAGTTGCAAAAATGATTCAATAACCCCAAAACAATCAAATATTTTGAGTTATATACAAGAGGGAGAGAAGAGAATGATGTGGATCCATGTAGGATACAACATCACACATCCTTCAATTCAAACACAAAAGATAAAATCCATTCTCCCAAGCACAATAAAGAGGTGGTTGAAAAATGACAAGTTACTTGCACACTCCAAAAAGCCCACACCTCAAGGGACAACAAAATAAATTAAATGTAAGAAAGTGAAATTAAAAACATGCAACATGGCTTGATAAAATACATTATAAAAATAAAAATCACATCTCCAACCATAAGTATGGTTGGTAAATTAAATTTAGAGGCATGGGACAAGTTTTACTTGTCCCAAAAAAGCCTCCAAAAGCAGCCCCCAAGGACAAATTCGAATTTTTCATGGAGGTGGAGTATTTCACACTCCAAAATCTGACTTACACAAGCTCTTACACAACTTACACATCCCTTAGATATTAAATGCAAACAACCAACAACTCTTATATACTTTCTCATATCCCAATTTAATTTATTTAAATTTTAATCATATGATTCTTACATTAGTTCTATCACATTTTAATTAATTAAAAGAAGGTAATACATTACTAATAAAATACATACAATAATAATAAAAGAAACACTTTAATTAAATACACAAACCCATGGTCACATATAAAGAAAATCTCCCCATGGAAATTCCTAACACAACAACACTCAACACAATAAAATAAGTTGCCATGGTGACCTTGTCAAATTCTCTTAGGATTCCATTTTGGTTGGTCTTTGATCCCTTGATGTTTTGTTATGATATTTTTAACTCCGCAAAATACAAATACCTCCTTCGGCATCATGGCCATATCGAACATCCAATATGATACAATTAAAATCACAAAATCATCTAAGTAAGTGAATCACAAAGCAACATCAAAGTAATAAGTACATCAATTGTATTTTTAATCAACAACTATATCATCATCAAATAATGTCCATTTTCTATCTCAACTCATAATAAACACAGAATGAAGGAGCTGGAGACTCGGGTAAAAGTGTTTTTGATAGAGTGAAGGAGATCAAAGGGGAAAATAAAATGAGGAGATTCAACCTTCACATTAGCATCTCAGAGGAGGAGTAGGTGGTGGTTGGTTCGGACTCTGGTTTGTTGTTGTTGGAATGGGGCCTCTAGTGGTTTTTCTAATTGTCATGGAGGCTTTGTTGGTCTCTGAACTTTGTGTGGACTACGGGCAAACTGTGGTGTCCTATTTTCTCTCATTATTTTTGTCCTTTTGGGGGTCTAGATCCTGCATTGTAAGAGTTAAGCCTATTTAACTCATTTTTCTAGGACCCCTTTCTAGGTTTTTCTTTCTATTTTGTTTCTGGTTGTGTTCCTCTCTTTTGTTTTGGCCCCTGGGAGATGATCCCTATTTTTTTCCTTATCTAATAAAAATAAATATCCAAATCACATGTCTAAACAACATCCATAAAATATCCATGTCAAATAATATATCATCATCCACATATAAGGTGTCTCTAATAATCATCAAGCATCATAATAAAATCAAGATGACAAGAATCCATGATCAATTTCTAACAACATACTAAATCAAATCATAATAATGTCTATAATGTGATAAATTGTATCGAATAAGCATCAAAAAGTGTCAAAGGGAAGCAAACACTACATCCCCCTCCCCTTAGACTTGACTTCCTCCTGGAAGTCACTGGAACAAATGTGGAAACTAAACTCGTAATGAAGTAGCATCCTCCCATGTAGCTGCAGTCTCATCATATCTGTACCACTGCACTCGAACCTGATCAACCTCTCTTCCTTGAAGGCCCAAGGTCTTGTGATCTAAGATGCAAACAGGCTCCACCATCACCTGCCCTTGATCTTACACTGCAATGATGTCCAATCTAACACATGAGAAGGATCCACAATATATCTCCTGAGAATTGAAACATGAAAAACATCATGTATGTGAGACAAGATGGGTGGCAATTCTAGATGGTAGGCCAAAGGGCCAATACGCTCCAAAATCTCAAAATGACCAATGAATCAAGGAGATAACTTAGAAAATTTTCCATAATGAGATAGGGCTCTTGTGTGGCACGACACGAAGGAACACCTTCATGACCACATCAAAAATACGGTTGATTCTATGTTGATCTCGCATACTTCTTCTACCTATCATGTGCCTCTTGTAATCTCTTCTTGATCAAAACCACCACGCTTCGTGTCCTATAAAAGAGCTAGTCCAAGAGATACTTTTTCCTCTAACCTATCCCAGCTAAGAGTTGTCTTGCACTCTCTACCATACAAATCATGAAAAAGAGTCATGCCTATGGAATTCTAGAAACTATTATTGTAGGAAAACTCCACTAAGTATAGGTACTCCTACCATTTAGACTCGCTGATCCATTACATACATCCTAAGCATGTCCTCTAAAATATGATTCACCCACTTAGTCTTTCGATCGTGTTAGGGTGATATGTTGTGCTGAAGTTGATCCTCATCCCGAGAACATACTACATGATAGTCGAGAAAATTGAAGTGTACAAAGGATTGCAGTCATAAATGATCTTATGCGAAATCCCATGTAACCAAACAATCTCATCCAGATATACTCATGTCTTGCTCTAGCTGTATAAGTGGTCTTCACCGGATAAAAGTGAGCCACTTTTTCAATTTATCAACCGTGACCATAATGGCATCATGGTGATATCTCGACATCGGTAGCCCAACAATGAAATCCATGGAAACGGTGTCCCACTTCCATTCGATATAGCATGAGGATAAAGAAGGCTGTTGGATGCGATGAAGCTAAACCTTAACCCTCGACACTCTAAACATCATGACATGAATTGGGCGCGTCTCAACAAAGTCCTCTCGGTAATCAATGATACAATTGTCGTAGAGTGGCATGCATCTTATTCACCCCGGGATGGGCTAAATAAGGTGAATGATGTGCCTCTACCAAGATGTCCTACCTAAAGCCTCCATCTCGGGAACATATATCCAACCTCTGTTCCCGAGAAATCCATTTGTCTCTAAGGAAAACCCATAAAACTTCCCCTCTAGGGGTCTCTATGACTCGATATCTACTCGAACTGCAATGTAGAAGCTATCAAGAGGAAGCTATTGAAGGATCCTGCTTCACAAGTATGTGCTCACCGAGGTGGCCATAGCCACATGTCTCCATCTGCTAAGGGCATCTCGCTACCACATTATCCTTCCCTTTCACATGCTTGTTCTCCATGTCATACTCACAAAGCAACTCCATCTAATGCCGTTGACAATTATTGAGATTGGGTTGTGTGAAGAGGTAGCAAAGAATCAAATGATATATCCTGAGTGTGAATCTCCAACCAAGAAGAAAATGCCTCCATCGAACCAAGGCATGCACAACTACCGCAAGCTCAAGATCATGAGTCAGATAATTAAGCTCATGATCTTTGATTTTATGAGACTCAAAAGCTACTACTCTACCCTCCTGCATCAACACACCTCCAAGGCCTACCAACGAAGCATATGTGCAAACAAAGAACTCACCATGTGGATCCGACACTACAAGAATAGGTGTTATAGTGAGGCACTCCTTTAGTGTCCTAAAGGCCTTCTCGCATCTATCTGACCAAACAAAATTATTCCCTTTCCTCTGAAGGGAAGTGATAGGGTGTGCAATTTGAGAGAAGTCCTGAAAAAATATTTGGTAGTAACCTATTAATCCCATAAAGTTACGCACCTCAGTCACTATAGTGGGTGTTGGCCAATCCATAATGGCTCTAATCTTGGAAGGATCGATTGCGATACCTTCCCTAGAAATGATATGACCCAAATATTGCACCTTTGTCTAGAAGAATACACAATTCTCCAAGTTCCCGTAAATTTGCTACTCACGAAGACATTGAAGAGCTGGGTGAAGGTGCTCCTCATACTAAACACGTGTATGCGAGTATATCAAAATTTCATCTAGGAAGATGAGCATGAAGCAATCTAAAAGGTCTTGAATACCCCATTCATCAAACTCATGAACACTATGGGGGAATTAGTCAAACTAAAAGGCACCACTGTGAACTCATAGTGCCCCTATCTCATACAGAAGGCAATCTTATGAATGTCTACCTCCGACATCCTCGGTGATGGTACCTGACTTAAGATCAATCTTAGAGAAAATTGTGGCTCCCTTTATTTGATCAAACAAGTCATCAATAGGAGGAAGAGGATAATGATTCTTGATCGTTACCTTATTCAGATGGCAATAATCAATACACAACCACAAGGATCCATCCTTCTTCTTCACAAAGATCATTGGTGTACCTAAGGGGATACACTGGGATGGATAAGGCCCTTCTCAAAAAAACCTCAAGTCTGCAACTTGAGCTCACGAGCTCTGGGGTGGTCATCGATAATGTGCCCATGAGATAGGCCCTACTCCGGGAACTAGATATATATGGAAATCAATATCACATAGAAGTGGTAATCCCGGTAGCTCCCTTCGAAAGACATCAGAAAACTCTCTCAAAATGGGATTATCATCTAGCGATGGTCCACTAGACCCATCCTCCGATCTATCACCGAGTATGTGACATACATCCGACAACCCCATCTCACACACCGCTTAACATGCATAGCAAAGATAGTGTGAATAGAAACAGTCTCCTAACCCTTGAAATCACCAACTCAACTACCAAATCATTTGCATAAGATATAGTCTTGTGATAAGAATCCATCCTGGCCCTGTGTGCAGATAACCAATCCATACCCAAAATGACTCCATATGAGCCTAAAGGAAGGATACAGAGATTTGAGGTAGTGGTGAAAGGTCCCAAATCCACTACACACTCCTTAACTAAGGAGTTTATAGAGATATTGGCTCTAGAAGCCATCTCGACATCCCAACTAAGACCCTACCTAACTTCCACCAGCCTACATCACTCTACTAAAGATGGTGTAATGAAAGAATTAGAAGAACCATAATCAAACAATACAGAGGTAGGAATACCACCAATGCTACATGTGGTCTCAATGACTATGCTCGATGCTCGCTGATGGTTCTCAACCGCTGCGCATAAATTTGTGGCTATGTCCCATGTCACCAATAGTTGGCTCTAAAAATTTTTCCTTACCCTTGTTATTAGGGTTATGTGGGAAATATCTCCAAAAGTGTCTAGTAAATCCACAACCAAAGCACCCTCTTGATCCTACCCAATGACTAACACCTCCAAAGTAGGTGCCTTAGAAGCCTATGGTGTGAAACCTAATTATCCGGCTGCGCAGTGTGCTAAGGTCTCGATGTTGAGAGCCCACCGACCGAGCTCTAGGTCCACCATATGTCCTAAAGGGACCCCTAGGATGAGGCCCCATACTCGACCTCTCTGTGCATCAGCTCTTTGTGGAGGTCTATGAGGTGGGTGGGATTGCTGCTGCTATGGCCTAAAGGATGACTATGTTATACCCTGGCCACCATGAGGAAGGGGTACTGACCCCCTCGATCTACCATCCTACATCTATTGTATGCAGCTCTTGACTCGGTCTCTAGCCTACTGGGTCTTTCCCTGAGTCTCCTCTGTAATATAGGCCTTCTCAACGACCTCTGTTAATGTCTGTGGGCAGTGGATCTACACATCACCTCCAATATCTAAATTTAGGCCCCAGATGAACCTGTGAATCTGCACCTGCTCATCCTACATATACTCTACATACTGGAGTAGATCTAGAAATCTACTCTCATACTCTACTACAGAAAGAGATTCTGTCAGAGGTCATGGAACTCGTCGATCCTCTCTTTGTATGAACCTCCATGACAAATACATGCTCTGAATCTCTCCTCAAAAATTCCTAGGTCACTGTCTCGAATCTACATGGAGCTTCTACTCCTTTTTCCTCCACCAAACTCTTGCTTCATCCCTCAGTAGATGGATCACAACACAAGCTTTCGTGTTGTTGGAACAAGGAAAAGCTTGAATCAACTGCTCAAGATCACTAGCTAGGCCTCTACCTAAAATTCACCCATGTCACTTGAGTAATGTGATGGCCAAAGCTTCAGGATCTCCCTAATGTGATCCGTTGCTATGGTCTGGCGGCCTCTAGGTCTCTCTACACACTCATCCCTAAGCCTAGGGCTCCGAGACCTCTCTCTATGCTCGAAACTCTATCACCCTGTCTCCTAGGTGGTGACTCTACTCTGGCTAACTCTCGCATGGGAGTTCTCTCCTCTATTCTCCTCACTGGGTTAAGGAAATACCTGACCTTGAATAGAAGGGGCTCTGTCATGACTAGCTGCATGTCCTCCTCCTAATCCTCCACGTAGAGTGGCATTAACATCCTGAAGGGTCTGTAGAATCTGAGGTAGGATAGCTACTGCCCCCTGATCTGGTGGTGGTGGTGGTGGTGGTGATTCTAAGTCTCTATGAAGGTTCCTCTCACTCTGTCTAAGCCTCCTACATAGACCAAAGTGAGAGTTAGTTTATTTTGCTAAGTTTTACACAACTTCCATGTTTACTAAAATATACAAATTCTAGCTAAGTTGTTTTCTAGGTTTAAAAGTGTGCTAGGTTTAAGTTTCAAGTCCTAGGTTTTTTAGTGTGCCCAATGATCTAAGCTTTTGAACCACTTCTACGATACCAAGTGTGATGCTCATTAAAACAACCCACTTGAGACCTAAGAAACAACATAGGATAAGTTAGGGAAATTATGGAATAATTTTTTTATTAGAAGTGTCCACAACCAAGTTCAGAAGACAATAGTTGACCCTATTGGGTTTAAAAAAATATATAAATTACTACCACATATTTTTCCTTTATTATCAAATAACAAGTTCACATGGTTTAAATTTTAGGGTTAGAAGTTTGATCGGAGTTCAAGGAGAAATTTACCCCCATGCCCACTCTCTAACAAAATTAGAGTTTCAACTTGATTTTCTCATATTTAATGCTTCCAAAAATTCCTGAAATAATTTCCATTGGATAGTAAATTTTATCACCTTTCGGTGATATAAATAAGTCCTCCTAAGTCCTTCAGAAAATCAATATATGGGCAAGTGGACCTTAGAGGTCAAATTTTCCCATAAGGGGTGGATGTGTGGGCCCAGGGAAGAAAAATTGCCCAAAGGGGTGGGTTGGCACAGCGTGGGGAGGTTTAGAAACTTTTTTCTTTACGTGGGGAAAAAGTGAAAGTTACGCCCATGGGTTTGCCAGGGGCACGTGTCACTCCACGAGCCAAAGTGAGAAGGAAGAGAGGGAAGGGCGGGGCGGTATTTGGAATTATTCCCTATGTGGGGCAAAGTTCACCTTTTTGCCTGTGCCTCCGCTACGCTACGAGAAGACATGTGGCATTCAATGAACCAATGTGGGGAGAATTTAGGGAGGAGTGGGGTGGTGGGAGTATTGGAGGAAATTTTCCGAAGGGGAGATAAGGGAAAAAGGCACGTGTGGGTCCCCACGTCTGTGGAGGATAAAATCCCAAAGCGAGGGCGGGAGTGCGGGACCGTGGAAGGTTTAAGGGAAATTTTTCAAAACAAAACTCAAAGGTAAAAATTTCATGCTAGTTCTGCCCCCTCCATGACATGTCATGCTGCCATGTGTCACCTTGTGATAGGCCGCGGACCAGCAGGGAAAAGAGGTAGAATTTTCCAAAAAATTCAAAAGGTCCTAAGGAAGAAAAAGTGCCGCACCTCCGCTCACGCCCCCATGAGGACACATGGTAGCCTCTCGATTGGTTTGTGGGCTAATGGAGGAAAAGATGAAAATTTTCGTAAGAAAAAAATTCAAAATATTTTCTAAGGGTAATTTTGACGAAGAATTTTTGGGCCACGGGCCCTTGGAAAATTTTCCCAAATTTTCCTACCAAGGCATAAAAAATTCAAAGTTCCATAAATTGAGCTAGAAAGCTTGGTTTTGGGAAAATGAGGACTTTATGGAAATTTCTTGATGTGATATTTAAACAGGAAACATAAATGTTACATTCTGATAAAGTTTAAGGGTTCAATTTTACAAAAACAATTTGCGGCAGCTTATAATTAGTAAACCGGTAAATTCCAACTTCTAAATTTGATTAAATCGGATCTCCTCCTTAACTCAAAATTCAAAAATACATGGTGTATTTCTCTAGGGAGGGTTTAAAGTGTTTTAGGAAGTTACTTTTTCAATTTATTCAAGTTGGAATTTTGTCCAACATTTGATAAAAACGGTGAGGAAGGAATTGGGCTCAATTTTACAACGTTAACATTGTTTTCTAAAGTATTCTTTTTCAATTTGAATTCATTTATGATATATCATACTAAATTTTAACATTTCCAAGTTAATTAATATGTGCAGGTCCGAATCTGTGCATTTTAATTAAATTCATTTGCTAGTTTAAAATTTATAACGAAATTCCATTTCTAGCAATTTGGTTATCAAATTCATCATTCAAGTGTGGTTTTTATTTCTAAACTAACACAATACATTTAACTATTTATAAAAAAACATTTCAAAGATAAAGTGCAAATCTGATTTCCACTTTATATATATATATTATATATATATATATATATATATATATATATATATATATAAACAATGCAATATAATTCCCTCATACGTATTTCTTTTTCTTTCGATTTTCAAAACATAGATTCCAATAACAATTTAACATTCCAACTCAACCCAAAAATTCAAGAGAAGTAAACTTGCAATTCTTTATTAATTCAAAAGGAGAAACATCTTTACATTCCTTCATTCCATGATTGCAATTAAGAGAAATTCTATTTATTTCTTTTCCATGTATAGAGCAGGATGTAAATATCTTTCACACTATAAATAACACTTTCAATCCAATTACAACATCTTTTCTTCACAATACAAATATTAAAATTTCATTCAATTCAAGTGATAAAGTATTACAACTAAATATGTTGTCACAAGGGACTGTCAAACTATTTTTTCCTTTGCTTTAGGACAACAACAATGCACATTTTCTCTTTCTGCAAGATGATAAAAGAAAAAGAGGGTGAAAGGAAATGCTTTCCACCCAACCAAGACATCCAATGAAAGGAGAATCCTTCCTTCATCATTTGCCCCGAGCCGACCAAAATACAATAGTAGATGCAATTCAACCCATGAAAACAATCTGGCTTCCACAACACACAACATTATTTCATAAGCATGATTCAATATAAAACATAGATCAATACAAAACAACAATTTACAAATGCAATCGAAAACATACCAATCAAAAATCAGGATTGATCATGTAAACCAAAGGAGCAAGGTCTATGGGGAAAGCTACTTATGCCTCCTAAATAGGAATTGGGCATCCACCAAAACAAAGCACAAAAAATAAATCACTATACATATCCTTATGCCCCAAAAATTTCCTTATTCCCCAAAAAGTACGAAATGCAAGCTATTTCTTTTCCATGGTGGATCCAAACCCAAACTCCCTCCACAAAATCTGATGCCAATGGAATTCCTTATGCCCCCACATGGATTCCCCATATCCTTCTCCTACACCTTCCCTAAGGTAGTCTACCTAACCAGCCAACAAATAAATCAAAGCATGCACCATTCACACAACACAACAAGAAAATGACAACATAAAAAATAGTTTAAACTCCTACCTTTCCATGGTAGGTTTTGTTTCCAACAGCAAGCTCTCCAAGCCAAGAACATAGTCCAAAACAGCAATCTCCCAAGCATGAAAATATTTCTCCAAACTTCCTCCAAAACAAGAGCTCTAACACAAGAAAATGCGCCCCAAAGAAGTTGTAAAAATGATTCAAAAACCCCAAAACAAGCAAAGAGTTTGAATTATATAGAAGAGGGAGAGAAGAGGATGATGTGGATCCATGTAGGATGCCACATCACACATCCTCCAATTCAAACACAAAATATAAAATCCATTCTCCCAAGCACAATAAAGAGGTGGTTGAAAAATGACAAGTTACTTGCACACTCCAAAAATCCCACACATCAAGGGACAACAAAATAAATTAAATGTAAGAAAGTGAAATTAAAAACATGCAACATGGCTTAAGAAAATGCATTATAAAAATAATAAATCACATCTCCAACCATAAGTATGGTTGGTAAATTAAATTTAGAGGCATGGGACAAGTTTTACTTGTTCCACAAGCCTCCAAAAATAGCCCCAAGGACAAATTTGAATTTGTCATGGAGGTGGAGTATTTCATACTCCAAAATCTGACTTACACAAGCTCTTACACAACTTACACATCCCTTACATATTAAATGCAAACAAACAAAAATATTATAATTACTTTCCCACATCCCAATTTAATTTATTTAAATTTTAATCATATGATTCTCACATTAATTCTATCACAATTTAATTAATTAAAAGAAAGGAACACATTACTAATAAAATACATACAACAATAATAAAATAAACACATTAATTAAATGCACAAACCCATGGTCACATATAAAGGAAATCCACCCATGGAAATCCCTAACAATACAACACTCAACACAATAAAACAAGTTGCCATGGTGACCTTGTCGAATTCACCTAGAATTCCATTTTGGTTGGTCTCTAATCCCCGATGTTTTGTTGTGATATTTTTAACTTGTAAAATACAAATACCTCCTTTTCCCTCATGGCCATATTAGAAAATCCAATATGATACAATTAAAATCACAAAATCTTCTAAGTAAGTGAATCACAACAACATTGAAGTAACAACTACATCAATTGCATTTTTAATCAATAACTATATCGTCATCAAAAAATATCCATTTTCTAGCTCAACTCATAATATCCAAATCACATGTTTGAACAACATCCATAAAACATCCATGTTAAATAATGTATCATCATCCACATATAAGGTGTCTCTAATAATCATCAAGCATCATAATCAAATCAAGATAAGCAAGAATCCATGATCAATGTCTAACAACATACTAAATCAAAACATAATAATGTCTATAATGTGATCAACTATATCAGAATAAGCATCATCATGTGTCAAAGGGAAGTGGGCAATACATGTCTCAACACACCACCGTGTTTGTTTAACTTGGTTGACGTAAAAGTAAGATTGGATCACGATTATATCCTATACGAGGATAGGAACATGATCTAGTGTTGAGGTCAACTCTTGGTTATTTAGGATAAATTTGTGTACCCAATCAACTTACGTCAATTGAGTGTGTCTATGTACCCTTAGTAACCATGAGTAGTATTTCACACTAATGCATGTTGTTTCCGTTGTCTAGTATGAAATCTTGAATTAGATTGACCGAAAGGAGTCGGGAAAGACCACTCTAGATAACAAAACAAGTGTGGTGAGTAACTTACTTCCATTTGATGAGTATTCCATCAAGGAATTTAAACATGATAAACATGTTTTAATTTTTTTGCCAAAGTATTGCAAGTTGTTGGTTGTGCTGTGCTATGTCACTTAGTTTAAGAAGAGAGATTTCATATGAGCACCAGTAACAAATATTTGGATAGGCATCTTAAGCAGAGCACTTGGGTACCCTAAAAAGGTAAAGGAACCAAGTATACATTATATACACATTACTAAGTTAACATGAAATATTGGTTTAATATCGAGTCACTTACTTTGTTGTATATGGTTTTCATTTGTGAGATGGATTGACATTGGAATGTGTGTTCTAAATTATGTTAATTTAGAACAAAGAACATTATGTATAAAAATAAATTAAAAAATTCCCTTATTTCTAAATTCTTAAAATGGGAATGTTACACCTAAAGAGAGCGAGTAAGATACAAAGAAATCGGGGGCACCCAAAGTGGATGACAATGCCTAAGCGCTAGCATCCTAGCTAGGCCTTGGTGTATAGAGTCAAGAAATATAAAGAAATGGAGCTCATAATGGGTTGTAGGGAGTGAAAAACCATAAATAAGATCAAATAAAAATAAAGAGGACAAAGATAGTTTTCAATTATTAGTTTTCACACTTACGAATCATATTAATGCAAGTATGTGTTTATGGACCTAGAAAAATACCCAAGTGCAATATTTTGTGTATGTATTTCCCCCACTTTATATTGTTGAATGAATACTCAATAACATAAAGTATATATGAAATTAGATATCTTTCCCTTAATTTCCAAACAATATATGAAATTCCATCCATTAATAACTTAACTACTTAACTACCTTCCATAACCCCATAGACCATAACACCACATATGGTTATGAGCTCAATTTTTAAATTTTAGATACACTTTGTAAAAAGAGAAATAAATTCACCCATTATTTTCTCGTGTCTTGTAAAAGTGAGTATAAATTAATTTTAAATGATTACATGCAAAATTTTAGTCAATAAAGGGAAACTCATTCCCCCAATGTGTCTAAAACTGGAAGTGAAATTGAGTATTATAGAGAAATAGAGGATGAAATTTTTCATTCCCCCTAAATCTATGCACATATAAGTAAATAAGTGTATGAAAACATATGAAACGTTTTAATAATGATGATAAACATGAAAATTCTAACAACTCTAGAGAAATTTCACATGGGCCAATTGTATGATAGGGTATAAATCATCCATATTGTCCTGACCAAACTGTATATTCTTTACCAGACATTATTCTTGCCAATTTTCTATACTTGAATCAAATTCTAATTAATTTATCCTATATATTCATATGCATATGCCCATGGTTTTTTATGTACCTATAGGATATGAAGAATAAAACCTCTTATTTTCCCCCAATTTCGAGGCATGTGTGATGAAATATTTGAGTGCAAAACTCAAAAGGAGATATGTATACCAATGTATGAGATGTTGATAACATGTAGATAACCTTTACAAAGTATATGTGGTGACCAAAAGAAAAAAATGTACCTCAAAAGGGGATGTGCATGCTTTATAAACCATGACACAAAAAAATAGCAACAAGAAAAAGGAACATGATAAAAAAAAACTATTGTAATGCAACAAGACAAAAATAACATCGAGATAACATGATCATTAGTATGAATCAAGTGCATATAATATAGAATCAAGTGAAAGCATGGGAAAAAAATCACACAAAATTTACAAATTATTGCAAAAATGGGGCACCGCGATGTCACAAGATAGTCAAGGCCCTTAGGCAACAATCAAGGTAGAAAACAAGTGTACACACACAACTAGAAAGCATGTATAAAAAATAAGTGTAGTAATATGTGATGAAAAGAATATGATTTATGATATATGAAAGAGATAGAAATAAATATAAATTTTACACAAGACATATGTGTTAATATTGTTAGTTTGAAAAATAAAAAATACACAAGATATATATGTAGCCAATGGTAATAAGGAAAGAAACTAACTATAATGGAAATATAACACCTAGATGTCATATACAATAGTATATTCCCCATATGTTAGCGGTATGGGTAAAGGTAATTCAAGAACCCATCATCGTGTATCACTCTTTGTGTTCCTTACATTATGCTCAATAAACCACATGAAGGCATGTGTGTAAGGAAGAAATGTTATGTATCAAACCAAAAGAGTAAAAATATATATAATGTAAAGCACAAACAATGTATGCTATAAAAATAGGTCCCAATTTTGTATTTTTTCTAATATGTGAATTTTTTTGTTTTAGGACCTTCATGAGGGAGTAGAGGAAAATGTATTATCTAAAGAGAAGGAAGTGTGATCCAAGAGTTACATCATAGAGGAGAATAGATATAAATTATGTAACTAAAGGATGGAGAGAAATATTTTCCCATAATGCGTGTGTGTTTGTGTGTTTGTGTGTGTGTTAGGTGTAGAACTACTCACATAACAGTCAAGTTGAACCTATAAACAAAGTATGTCATCGAGAAGTGAGGGGGAAGTGGGATCCGTCATGAATATTTGAGTGGTCATATAGTGTTGCTTGTGGATTAAATAAGGTGAATCTACTGGGTATAAGTATGGAATATAACATTAAATTTGTAGATCTAGAAAGGAAAAATATTGATTTAGACTATGAATGTGGTGATATAGGAAAAAGTATTACGACATGATTAGGTAATTCTGATTGGTCACTTATGTAAAAATATCCAAGGCCATCATTGATGAGGAAAGAATCATAAATATCAAAGAGAGGAATATTGACCTCACATAAATGCTCTCTCTAGTGACATGTTACATGGTACCATCATGGATATTTTCCCTCATATTATCCTCATTGGGGATGGGATTTAGTGAGATAATTTTGTGGAAGTGAACCTAGGATTAAGTCAATATATTTATATTCATGTAGAGATATACATATAATCATTATCTTGAATTGTATTTATAACATCTTGTACATGGGTAATAAATTCCACCCAATGAGTGATTGGAACATGAATAAGATAATTTTTATGTGTTTTATAATTAATATCATAGTTGATATCATCATTGGGATCAAATTTTGTCTTATTTTGTAGATGAGAATCCAATATATTATTACAATCCATTAGTATGGTTCCCTGGATTGGGATTATGTATGCTCAAAGTGGTTGGAAGTGGTGTGTAATTGATCATGTGCAACTGGATTTTATTCATTTTTTGTTGAAATAATAGGATGATGTACTTCATGTAATGACAGTGTGTTGGTGCTCAGTCTAGTCCCCTAGATTAAGCTAGTATTTTCCTAGACTCTCCGCAGATGTAATTGTTTTATGTGTTTCATATTGCTCCCCTTGCTTAAAATTTTATTCTAAGTAAAGGAGAATTATAAATTTGTAAGAAATTTGTGCCTTCTAAAAATAAAAAGAAAGGATTTAGAGGAAATGTTGGAGGACTGAAATGAAATATTTTAATGACATCCATGAGACTGAAGATTGTATGAGACAAAAATTTGATACTTTAAGATAAATTAAAACTCCTTTCAATATAAAATCTTCTACTTTGTGAATTTTGAGAAGAAAACCTGTGATCTTTTCAAGCCTTATTTCTTCAAATGACACCATAAGAATTCCCTAGGGACTAGTTAATTGATGGGTTGATCAAATTGTATTAACTTGAATTTTGGGTGATCGGGACATGTTTACAACTTTTGCAAAGGTAAAAAACATGAAATCAACACTGAATGAAAAATTTAAAATGGACTTATCCATTTAAAAAATCTTGGGACATTCAAATGGCCATCAAAGATCTGCACTTCCAAGAAATTAAAATTCCCATGAAGGAGAGGACACATGGTGAGATTCCAGGCCTCTCTAAGCCATTTAGGTTTCATGGACTTCAAGTCTGTGAAATATACCAAATTCATATTATTTCAAGTCTCGTGGCGGGACAAACAAAGTAATCACGATCGAGAGATAAATGTGATGGAGATAGGGGATATCAAGATGGCACAAGATCAATAGCTGATGGTGGAAATGTATAACCATTCTAGTGCAAGTTTAGAAAATGGGCTCGCGGATCTTCAATCTATGGAATGAAACAAGCTTCATATGGCTTCAGTGCGAGTGGTCTAGAAGGTCACAATGGATACATGGAAACATTTATATGAAACTAGTGATGAATTCTTCCCAGAGATAAAAATTACGATGCCAAGGCCGACCCCACAACCAATGAAAGGTGAACATGAAAGTAAGAGAACTTAAACCGTAAAGGTGTGTGGAGCTTTCTCATTGGTTTATGCTTCACACTCTGAAAAGATTGACATTTCTAGTAGTATGGAGCTTTCTCATTGGTTTATGCTTCACACTCTAATAAGGTTTTTGTAAATGAAAGTGAATTGCAAAGTAAGCGTGGAGCTTCCTTATTGGCACATGTTTTGTGAGGGCCAGTCAAGGTTATTAAAAACTGAACTTGTGAGGATTACGGACATTTCTCATTGGCTCATGTTTCACAATGATCAGTCAAGGTTATTAAATAGACTAACATTGCAAGGAGCATGGAGATTTCTCATTGGCTCACATTTCATGGTGATCAATCAAGGTTATTAAAAATTCTAACACTGCAAAGGAGTGTGGAGCTTTCTCATTGGCTCATATTTTGTGGGGGGCAGTACAAGTAAGAGAATAGTCTAAGAAGGTGAAGGTGCATGGAATTTTCTTATTAGATTACATTTCATAATGGAACATACCTACACACAAAGCCACATAAAGATAGAAAAGGTCATGGAATAAAACACCTAGACAAATTTAATTCCAATATCCAATCAAACTTTAACATGTGTCACTCTCCTATTCATCCCAACATGTAAAAATTCAAATGGCCATAACTTTCTCTCTAGAGCTCCAAATCACACAAAAATTGGTCTCGTTGGAAAGGTCTCCTTGAGCCTTATAATTTAGCATAATTTGATTATGAAATTAATGGTGTTATATGGTATAAAAAGATAAAAAGGGATACAAGAGCTCTAGTTGTATCAACTAATTGTTTTGTACATGTGGTAATGAAGGCACTAAATTGATCAAAAATATTAAGAAAAAATTGAATATTTTTAGTTACACAAAGTACATTCCCACTTTGATTAAAAATATTTATTTATGGACAAGGAGAAGATTTAATTTTTTATTTTTTTTTTTTTTTTTGTGGGGGTTCAAATTGTAAGAACACACCAAATTTGTATAAATATGGGGGCTTTTCCTCATATCAAAGGGGGTTAAATTTTTCTATTTCTGAAAAAGGTCGAGAGATACAATTGTAAGACTGCATGTTTATTTTTGAAATGCATATGGATTTCGGTTTCCCAAAATTTTGTGTCAAGGTGGTTGTAATGTACAACCATTGAAAAACATTGAGAGAATTTTCTTTATGTTCCCTTGTTAAGAAATTCAAGATCTGAATGAAATATATCTTCTTATGAGATTTTATTTGTGTTATGGGTTCCGTATGTTGAATTTTTTTATTAATGAGTTATATTTTATGTTATAATTTTGTGCTTATTTCTTCTTTGCGTTGTACATTATATCATTCCTTAATGGTTGTTATTTGTTCATTAATTCAATATTGTTCTATGAGAATTTACTCTATAATATTGGATATAATTCTAAAACCCTTGATGTAGCCATTTTTTTAAAGTGATTTTTATTAGCCTTTGAGTGTATCATGGGTATACTAGAGTGAAAGCAATAAATAATTTATTAGAATATGTGCACAATATTTTGTGTTAAGTATTTTAGGGATTGTGTTATAAATTTGCATTTGTTGAGTATCTATAAATGCAAATATTCCTTTGGAGAAACTATCACTACTTAATCAAGTGTTCTATACTTTCCGAATAGTAGGTTACTTTAGTAAGTGTTAAATTCTTTGATACAAGGAATTTTTCATCATATAAATCCCCCTTTTGAAGTTACAACTACCATAATTGATCCCACCCCATACTAACTTCCATCAATTCTACTATCAAGAGAATTTAAGAGAGAAAAACAATTTTCTATAAGTAACTTAGGTGTCTAGTACATTAAACATATGCAACATATTTTATGAAAACTCATGAGATTGAGTGTTGTATTCATGGTCATGCTTATCTCAAATTTATCCATCATTGAAACATATCAAGAGGAATAAATAATTTATCTCCCCCTCTGCATTCAAGTTACACCATGGGTCCTCTCACCTGGTTTAAGGAAGGACCAAAAGTAGTAGGATGAGGCCATCCCCTTTGTATGTTCCCCTCAATCAAATAAAATATTCATCCTAGAGAAAGTGTTAGACCCCTCACCAGCTTCAAAATGAAACATATCACTTGATCTACCACACTCCAGAATTCCCCTTCCTAAAGAATGTTCTCGAGGCCACCGAGGGGTGTAGAATTCGGGACCAAAGCAGAGGATCTACCAAAGGTAGTATTATTTGAAAATCCTCCTTGTGATGAATATGACTCCAGAGGTGTATTAGTTACTATCGAGTATGTTCATACAAGATACGAGGTATGTATTAAGGTTTCCATTAAGACTTTAGGACCGAGATAGTTTCATGAGAGAATGTTGTATATAAAATGATATAAATCACTTTTTATCAAGTTGATAGATGCATAATTGTAAATCATATCAATCATTTTCGTGATGTCCATCGGTGCCATTATAATTGCAAAATGGTTGAATTTTTACTTTTGTAAGCCGATAGGGGATAGTAATTAGTTGGGAAGAAATTGATTAAATTCTTATCTAGTAACTCATATAGGATGTCATGTTGTTGATCATTTTTGGAAAACCAAATATGTATCTTTGATTATGGTTTCATTATTATTTGAGATAGATCATGTGGAGCATACACATTGTTTTCTCTATGTATGAGTTTAACCTCACTTGTATGAGCACATGTAGTAGAAAAAATACTCGTATCACCTAACACATCTTGGGCATTAGAAATATAATGATGCATGGAAGGAAAACTAATATGTGCATGAGAAGTATTCTTAATATGGTGTGTCTCATCCTTGAGAGATGTAATTTTACTATTCATAGCTTGAAATATATCTTATAAACTATGGTGTAAATCTTGAATAGACTCTAGGATATCCTTATGGAATGTGTCATCATGTTGGTGAAATACTATATTTAGGAAGATTGTTTGTTTTCACCAATGGTCACGGGCTAAGCCCCTCCTTCTAGGGTATGGGAAGGCTCCCATTTATTTAAATAAAACTAAATAGAATTTCAGTGTGGTCATTATGTTGGGGATCACATAGGAATACTACACTAAACCTATGGAAAATTTCTTGTACTTAGTAAAAGGTAGGAACTTACTTAGAAAAAAAGTAAAAAGGGATGAATGAATGTAGTAAGGGAAGGTTAATGTTTTGAATAATCACTTGCATAATTCACAAAAACAACTGGAGTAGGTCCATACTCAACAAAAGGAGCACAAATATGTAAAAATAGTAATATTAAAAAACCATACACACAAAGTTCCATTGATTCATTCCTCAAAGATACAAAGTTCCTTCTTGGTTGTTCAAGATTAAAATGATCACAAAGTTGAATATAGGAAGTAGAGTAAACATAGACAAGGGAATAGAAGAAAATAGTAATTTTTTTGTAGTAAGAGAGAAATATCCATCAACCCATTAAAAAGTAGAAATCATCCCAATATATAGAATTACAAAATATATCTTATTCTCCCTCCACATGACATTTCACATTCCCATCACTTCTGACATTTCGTATTATATAGGAATAAAATAAGTGAACTTTTATTTATGAAAGATAATTTTTACAATATAAAATAATAATATCACTGAAGTGAATAAGAACAAAAACATAATAATTTACATTCCCAATGAAGAATTAGAAAATAAATATAGGGAAGAAGAGAGAGATAATATGAGAGTGATCATTCTAAAGATAAATAAACCTTCAATGATGGAGATCCATCTCCTAGATAACTTTGAGGAAATTCTCTTGGAATGAGCTCCTTTCTCTTCACTTCCTTACTAAAACAAGTTGTTGTGAGTAAAAATTCTCCACCTATGGAATACAAACACAAACCAAAGAAATGATCTAAGCATAATGAAAATTACTAAGGATATTTTATTGGTTGAACTATACTTTATGATCTCTTTTAATATTAGAGATTTAGATTTTAATTTCCATGAGGGATTTCAAAGTGTTTTCATTGAAGGAGAAGGGATATCCTGCTCCTTTCTTGACCAAATATTTGAATGACTTAAGGAGATATTCCAAGGATAAATTCTCATTGAGTGGAGGTGACCCAAGCTTATACACACTATTTCTAACACTTTTCAATATCTTAGATGCATGCTATCCAAAAGAATCAAGTTTTGAGATAGCACCATTTATTGTATCATATCTAGAACTTATTGTGTAAGACCATGTGAGAGAAAAATTTTCAAAGATATATGTGAATTTAATTTTTCTCACTAAGGAGTGAGAATAAAGAAAAATCATATTAGATGCTAATGGGAACATACGATCCCGATAGGAATTTTATTTCTCAATCTCCTCCTTTGTCATTTCTATATTTGAAATAGTGGTGAGGAAAATTCAAATAATTATAAAACCTTGGGTCACAGCACATTTCCCTTTTCTAGAATCTTCTCCACCCATTTTCATTATCTCTCCCTTGCATGGTGTACCCTTGATCTCTCTTGATCACTTAAGGGTCAAAACTATTGATGGGAGATATGTCCTATCGAAAGGGAAGTGATGTTACACTGGGTTCAAGGAAGGATTATACATAGGTAGTGAGGGTTCCCATAAGATCTTTCAATTTCTCCATTGTCTATTTATTGTCTTCATTTCTAGAAATAAAATGGGCTATGGATTCTTTGAATATATGCAAATCTCCTATATTAGGAGATTTGTTCTAAAAAAACACTAGTCATCTTTTAGTCATTTTTATCATTTCTCCCATGAGTTTTATGAATTTTGGTCATGCAACTTCCAGATTTTAATAACCATAAACTCAAGTGAAGAAATGGGAATTTATCTGTGTTTTCTTGGATGAATTAGTTTTCATGTATTTATAGATGGCCTCAAAATTAGGTGTAGAGGTTTATTGCACCATTCTTTACTCACTTCCAATCATCTCTTGCACCCATAAGAATGTTTCATCTTGAGTAGACATGAGATCATGAATAGGGGTGCTTTCGAGTAACGGATAGGGGATCACACCCTTGTCATGATGAGATGACTTTCCCACCAAGGAGTACATACTTGGATTCGGTGATGAATAAGAAACTGATATGGATTAATCTCACCTACCTCAAGAGGTTCAATCTATTATTTAAAGATCTTTACTTTCTTTTGAATTCTCCTAGGAGGATAAGCTTTACTGCACTCAACCTCCAAAAATTTCCTCTTGGAGGATTCTTCCGAATGAGTAGAGCACGTTACTTTTTCATATTCCTTAAGGCAATAAGTTTGATAAACTTTCTTACATGGATAAAAATTACACTAGACTCAATGAAGAATATTTCTTCTTTAACCATTACTTTGATTTTTAGATCACTTCTATGGTCATCTCTTTGATATCACGTGATTACCTTATTATCCATGGAGTGGGAAGAAAAGGGGAAGATTGTGGCACTTGGTATTCAAGATCAAACATTCATGACTCATCATTTCTTATTCCTTCCACAACTAATCAAACTTGAATTATCTCAATTGGTTCACTATCATTCACACCTAATCTCATTTTCTAACCTTGAAGTCATCTATACACTTTACCTATTAACTTCCTCGGTTTGAGGTTGATGCTACATTCCTAGAAAGATGAAAGTTTGTGTATTCTTCCCAATATCAAATTTGGATCAATATATGTAGGAATATAAATATATGTCAAATAAATATGTTTCAATGCTTGTTGTATATGTGATATTAATTCTTGAGTATATTCCCAAGGAGATGGGAAATGAAAAAGTTTTATGTTTTTCATTTGTGCACTTGGTATGAAGATGATATAATTGTTGGCATATTTAAAACATGATGATCTTATCACTTGGGTTCATGGGTAGCCTATGAGGGGGAGATCAAATACTCTAGCCCTGATGTACATGAAATTAGGGAACTAGATGAAGTGGCTCTTGTACTTCACAATAAATGTAACAACTTGGATGATATCCTCTCTAATCGATTGCATTTGAGAAACCTTATGGTGAACATGGTCAATGATTCATTTACCCTAACATAGTGATATTTTCTCTCCATCTAAGTAAGTTAGAGTTACTTTTCATAAGTAGGTGACTTTTAATGTACATTGGGATTAGTGCATAGACCTTGAGAGGGTCTTATGAAAGTAAGGGTGTACATTAGCTACTAATTCATTATGAAATTCTTAGTGCGGGATAACTATAGAATTTGTTGATGGATATTTTTATCGATGATTTTTCCCCAATCCACCATTTGGTTTTCTTTTTAGTCACTAGGATGAACTGAGCCACCTAATCTCTGAAATCCTTTCTTGTCTTCTCTCCCATTATTTTTCTCAAAAGAATAATATAATCTGAATATGCCTCATGAAATTCACTCCTTTATAGATTTTTCGTGATATGAGAAGAATTTATTCCTCATTTGAGCCATGAATTGAATGTTAGGCCTTATAAATATGATTCATTCCTCACCCACTCCTATGAGTAAAAATGTTTATTTATGATGACCATGTTTTTGCTGGTGAGAATCTGCAGGCATTGAGAAATTACTTTTGGTGTGAATATTGTGAGGATTGAGTTATCATCTTCCATGAATGTTATGGTGTTAGGATCATAATGTTGTGTATATACCAAGACAAGTTTGGTACTTTGAATAGATAACAGGTTCCCTTCTACCCGAATAACGAAGTTGAGAGTATAATATCCTCCATTTCTACTCATGACTCATTTATCGTTCTATATTTCAGGTCTTCCAAGTTCGTGTGTGTGACATCAATGTCCCCCACATTAGGGTATTCAATGATTAATTTTGAGGTTGGTTTTAGACATAAATACTTGATCTTCATTATTGGAAAAATAAATGAGATAGGTGGAATGTGATTTAATACAAATGAATTCATCCCGATTTGAAATAATTTTTCTTAGGTGACACAAAGGCTTATGACATTCAAAAACAATTTGAAAGTGTTAGAACAATTATTTGAAAACAAAATTTCAATTCCATACAATTTTTCACCTTTTTCAAATCCCAAAACATGCATTTCATCAAAATATGCTATATAAAACTAATTCAAAGCTTGAAAACAATTTACACCTCCTTGATTTCACCTATCAATAATGTAAAAATTCTTGAACAAGTTTCAAATCTTCACTTCATTCTTGCTCCTAGCCCTATAAAAGAGCATTTTCTGATGTAGAACCCTCATTTCTTGTAAATAAGACTTGCTAGTAAGTTTTTCAAGTATCATTAAGACCATTAAATAGTCTACCAAGTTTCATCTCTCAACTCTTCCTAAATTTTATTTTATCGTCTCTCTCTCTACCATTTTTCCTAAGTCACCCAATTAGCCTTGGTTTTAAGAAAATACTGTGTGTACAACAAATCACCCAATTTTATACAGAAACAAAATATGATCTGGATACCTATTTTCCCATTTGTGATTTGTGAAATATTTTGAGATCTATTTCTCCTCTAATTCCCAACTCCCATTTTCTCATATACTAGGGCTTCTTTTAGGTCTCATTAGGGGTTCTTGTCCATTTCTTTAGGTTTCAGTTTGTGTAATACTTTCAACCTTACTAACTCTTTAATCCACCTCTATTATACTTGTTCAATTCCTTTTAAAGGTTTCCATACTCTATTATCTCTGTAAAATCTATCTCCCCACTTGTAGCTTATTGGTTCTATTGCATGTTCTAAATACTTAATGTTCTCAATACTACTGTTCTCACTCCTTTCACCTTAAATTTTCCCTCCCTCTCACTTTATCATTAACTATCATTAAACATCCTTTATAAAATTTTCAAGCCACTCCATTACTCTCTTTCTCGGTATACTCATTCAATGAACTAGCTTATCTAGTTATTTCTTCCTTGGCCTAAAACTAGGTTTTTGGACTTATATGTTCTATCTTTAGACTATGGACCCACCTAGTCTTTTAAATCATCTTATATCAATTCTTAACAACCCTTTCTACCATTTAACTACAACATTTTGTTTTATGGTCTCTTTTCCTTTCAAAAGTAATTTCCTTCTTGGAGTTCGGGACCCAAGTAGGATAAGTCTATGTTTCATGGTAGTTTAACACCAATGTTTATCTCTACCATAGTATTCCCTTATGATACCTTCATCCTCTTTATTCTCACTAAGTCTTCACTCTATATTTTTCTTAAAATCACCCTCAAGTCTTAACTTCACTTAACTCATGGTTGCTATGAGAAGATGGGGCTTGGGATAGTGTTGATTGTGAATTAATACTTCTTGTCATTTATACATATTAATAATACTAAATAAATTCCCATCACCTCTATTCTATCTTACTCCATTCATGGTAATAATTTTTTTACTAATGTGTGATAATTAACATTTATTCTTCTTTGCTCCATAAACCCTTAAAACAAGGTCTTCCTCAACTTGGTGAACTATCACGATTTTTCCACATCAAATATTACTCAATATTCTTGAAACTTGAGCTAAACCTATGAACCATAAAAATTTAAATTTTATAACAAATTTGAGGCATTTTTAAGTGTTATAATTTCATTTATCTCCGATTCGTGTTGAAACCCTAGGACCGGGTAAGTCTGGGAAAGTGAGAAGGTAATATGGTATTATTTTTGTTTCTAAGATTTAAGAGGATTATTCTTGGATTCCTTTTTACCTATAGACCTCACATGTATTCCATTTAGTCACTCACAAGATTCTATTTTCCTTCTCTAAATCAAAAATAGATAATTAAAACCTTAAAACCCCCATAAATAGGGTATTACAGTTGTCACATAGATAACATGATCAAATTTATCAAATTTTCTTAACATTTTAAAATTGATGTTATTAATCATGTAAAAGAGATGATACAAATATGAAAAATTTATTCTCCATGTGGTACAAGAAGGATTTCCTAATCTTGAACCATTGAAATCATTCATTCTTACCTAAAACTCTTACCTTACATAATGACTATCAATTCCTTGCATGCATCTAATTTCTCAACCTAGTTTTTCACCCTTCATGAACTTTATATCTGAAATTTCACACTAATCTGTCATGAAACATTCCATATCATCTCAAAAAAACATTAAATAACATCACATATTGAGAAAACTTATTATAAAACAATACAAATTTCATAAATAACGTATTAATTTATTTACAAAAGATTTATTACAATGTGTCTCTTGGATCCTCAGACCTCATAATCCTCTCTAAGGCTCTTCCACCTATTTTATATCCTCTTTATCTCCCTCTAGCTACTTTTCCATTTGAATTTTCTTCTGTTAACATGAAAAATTTCATTACTCTCCTAACTCTAAGGTGATAAAACATGATTTAAGATAACCATAGGTCATATCATCCCTTTACCAAGGTTGAATAACTTATTTATCTCATGAGGTATTCAAATTTTCTCTCACATCATTAGCCACCCTTGTACTTACATCATCTTCATTACATGGACTTAAGAATTTAAATTTTTTAATTTTCCCATTTTGGAGGAAAATATACAAATGACACAAGATCAACCAATGAGGACTCAAGAAGATATATAACAACCTATAGTCACCAAAATAGGCCCATTAAGACCCCATACAACCAAATATAGATGGTGCTCTTGTATCATAATCCTCAAGATGGAATATTTTCTCACATACAAATGTTTGTCTTCTTCCACATTTTCCAATTCATTTTTTCATTTGAAATGACTCTTCCTTTACTGAATTTGAACTCATCTTCATGTTTTTTATCTTTAGTTTATCTTCTACTTTCTTTCTTGATTCTTTTATTCCTTGGTTTGTCATATTCTTGATTCATTTTTTCTCTTTCTTCATCTTTGTCCTCTTCTTTATGTTTCACTTGTAATTTATCAATGTATTCCTTCTCTTCACCTTTCTCATTCTCATCTTATTCCATACCTACACATACATAGCTAAAATCCACCTTAGATTGAAAAAATAGAGGAAAAATAGTCCCTTTCTTGTCTTCTCTCCTTGTCAACTTGTTCTCTTCATTCATTTGTTACTTTATCTCTACTAAGAGCACTATATATTAGTACAAATTATCAAGTTCTTAACTTGTTTCTTCCTCTTGGATATTCATATCACCTTCATATTCATTACATGATTCATTTTTCAATGTTTCTCTATCATTTACCTTAGCTTTGACCTCATCTTCTCAACTTATCCATCTCAACATGTTTGTAAGATCTCTCCATGATCCTTTCATCATACTAATATCTACATTGTCACCCTTGAATAATCCATATTAGGCTTGAAATTGCTCACAAAATTCTTCCTCCAACTTTTCTTCATTTTTATTCTCTATCTTTTCATTCAAGGAGTTATTTATTGCCTTTGCTTCTTCATTTTGAGTACCTACATTCACACATTCAAATAAACTATAAGATTTGAATTTGGAGGCCTTTAGCCTCTTGAGAAGATCCATAAATGGTCTCTTTCACTTCTTTACTTTATTGCTCATCTTCTTCACTTTCTTGTTCTTCTTTAAGAAAAGATAAGAAGCTTGTAATCACCTATTATTCATCCAAATCTTATGTTTCTTCATGTATAAATATCTTGACCACCTCTTGATATTTTTCCTTATTCTCTTCATTTTCCCCAAATTCCTTTCTTCCTTTCTTATCTCTTCTTTCAGCCGCATTTTTTCTTCCTCTTCACAAGTATCTCTATAGGCCACTTAACACCTCTTTTCATCACAAAAAAAACTATACGATTCCATTCATCCTACTTGTAGCTTCCATTAGTTCTTCTAACTTCTCCACATCCTTTTAATGTCCTTGATCTCTTGTTGACCCACAACTCTTGTTTTCTTGTTACATCTTTCTTCTTTTATTCTTTTATCTTCCTCTCTTTTTCCTCTCTCGTATTGTTCATCAGTTTCTATATTTCTTCCATTTTCTCTTTCTCGATACCAAATGATGCAGAGGCTTATGGAATTCAACAACCTATTATCCAAAATGTGCCCCTTGCTCATTTTTATGGCTAACTCCTTTGATTCTTCCCTCTCTTGTGCCTCAAACATAATTTTTTGCTTTTCAGGCACTCAAAACTTTCTGGAAATGGCACCATTGGATAGAGCTCTTTCTCATCTTTCCAGAAAGGTAAAGTTTTCCTCCTAACTCCATGTATTTTTGAAGTTATGGCTCAGCAGAGTTTTGTGGGAAAATTTCCCCTAAAAGGCCCGCATGACCAATGAGATCGTGCCATGTGTCCAAGGAAGTGGCGGGGTCGGAGGAAAACTTGGTTTTTACCAAATGTTTTGGTGAACTTTCAAAAGGGAATATTTTCCCTCGCAGGCCCGTCGGTGAACCAGATGATGCCATGTGTCTAGGGGAAAAAATTGATAAATTTGACTAAGTGTTGGTGCATGGAAAATTTTGATAGAAGGGCCGCGCCAATCATATTACACCATGTGTCCTATGGCATCGAATTTTGAGGGCGGGGAAAAGTTAGAATTTTGGCAAAGTGTTTTGCTAAAAGTCAAAAGTTGAGTTTTGGCCTGCTGCCCCTGCCGACCAATCATGTCATGCCACATGTCACCAGAGCCGGAAATGTGAAGCGCGGGGCAAGATTGGAATTTTTTCCCCAAGAGCTAAAATGAAAAGAAAAAATTTTCCCAAGGGCTCGTGCTAGTAATATTGTGCCATGTGTCTCAAAGCTGGAGGAAGGTAGGGAGAATTTGGGAAATTTTCCCAAAGGAAATTTCAAAAGGAAAATCCCTCCCCCAAAATAAGAGCTAATCGGATCATGCCATGTGTCCAGTGGTGGTGAAAAACTAAAGATAGGCCCACATGGAAAATTTGAAGGGGCAAACACTGCATCAATGGGGTTTTTCCACGTGTCCAATAGGAAAATGGTCAAACATCACATGGAAAATTTGGAGAGGAAAATCCCATGGCTAATCAGTGAATGCTACATGTCCTCAACTCATCGCCACTTTGGCTGATTTTGGAAAATTTTCAAGGGAAAAGTGATGGAAAATGAAGCATAGAGGGCCCATGTCCAATCGGAACATGCCATGTGTCCCAAAAAGGCAGAGCATGGGGATTTTTTTTTGGGAAATTTTCCCAAAAGCAAAAAGGTGAAAAAATTCAAAAATTTGACTGCCAACCCGATTTGGCCTTATTTTGCCCTAAAATTTCAAGCGGCCATATCTTTCGATCAATAGCTCGAGTTTTCACGTTCTTTATAGCAATGGAAAGCTGGTGAAATTGTCTACAAGATTCGAGGACATTTTTGCATTTTGATGGAGTTTGGAGGAGAAAATAAAAAAATGCCTAAGCACGTGGTCATGGACGAAATGACATTTCAACCACAGTTTTTAATGAAGAATGGCTCACATTCTCTCCCAGCATGGCTAAAAATGTTAGGGAATGGGTCTGTAAGGATTCCCATGTTGTTTTGATTGCATTTTGGTCAATGGTTGAATTCCCCCACATTTTCCCATGTTTCTCTCTCCTGGGCTCGTCCCTTGCATTGTAAAAGCCAGATTTGGCTCATTTTCAAAGGGTGAACATTTTTGTGCATTGCAGGCTCCCTCTTTCACCTTGGAAGTGATTTTGTGGAATATCAGGCCTTTTCCAAGACTACAACCTATTTTTCCTCTCAGGTGTTGTAATGCATGTGTTATGGGTAATGAAAATGACAATGCAGGCTTTGTGAATAAATTTTAATCCTTTGTTTGTGTTGTTTGATCCGTCTCTGACCTTCCATTATAGTTTATCAGTTTTTGCATGAAGTTTTGTTGCATTTCCATGATTTTTTTCAATCTACAGAATTAAAAATGCTCACCACTCCTTTGGTGCATCACCTTATTAGCACTAGTTTCATTTTATTTTTACATTCTCTATCTCTATCCCCTTTGGAATTTAGGGTAGGATTTTGATTTTTAAACCTCTAAATCTTGTAAGTGATACATCGATCGAGGAGGAGTTGAGGAACCAGACCTCTAAAGCGGAGATTCCTTTCCCATTTTCAAGTCCCACTCTTGGGGAGAGGATTCAATGTTGTGCAATCACTTTGGATGTCTAAAGTATCAAACTAGAATCGATCAACATCCGGGGTGCCGCTTGCTGATTTTCAACAACGGTTTTGACATGCCGGTGGGACCTTAGAGTCTTCATCTTCATTGCAAAAAAATTGATGTGCTTTTTTTGCAAGATTCTTGCTTAAAGAGCCCTAAATTACACATCGGCGACTCCGAGGAAGAAGAATCAGCTAGTTTTACTAGTGCGGACACGAAAACTCATGAGAATAATCACCACAAGGTCAAGAGTTGGAGAAGAAGAGGTATTGTTTGAGTATCTATAGTTATCCCAAGAAGAAGGAAAAGAGGGAGGAGAATTCAAAGGTCTCCATCTCCATCAAATAGAACTCTCTCAACTCCTCCACTTGGTAGGCCTTTCATTCAATCAACAATGGTTTTGAGGCCAATCAGAATGGCACAAAACAACCCCTATGTCAATTTCACTGTAAGCAGTGACTTTCCCTCAATGAGCGAGAATCCAATCCGGTTGCAGCATTAAAGAACATTCCAAACTTTATTGGAGAAAATCAAACCACTCCTGGTGATCATGTTAAGGATATTACTAACATTTGTGCAATCCATGAGATCAATGAGATGCAAGTTGTTGTTAAACTTCCAGCATCTTCATTCAAAGGAAAGCTTTGCAATGGTTCAAGATTCTTACCTCAAGATCTATCCAAAATTGGAATCAGCTATGTAGAGCCCTCCATGAGCAGTTTGGAGAAAAGGAGACAACTTGTCCCTTTTGGAGCAGCTGACAACCATCAAGAGAGCTCCCAATGAGTAGCTGACTGATTTTAACTTCAGATTTCAAAGGACTTGGGAGAGAATTCCAGTGGCAGTCAGGCCAACAACAGAAGGTGCTTTCATTTATTACCTTAAAGCATTAAATTCTTATATTTCTATGTTAATTCAATCCATGGGAGACACAACTATCCCTGTTGCTTATAACATTGCCATTAGAGCTGAAAATTGTTTGATTCAAGCTGGAAAGCTAGCTCCTAGGCCTCAATGCCATTACTTCCAATTTTAGAGAGCCCAAGTACTAGCCAAGTTCCTAATTTAGCTCCTATCCCCACTCCTAGAAATCAAAATTTAAGTGAAGCTTCTACTTCATCTTCTAGTGCCTCAAATGAACTTCAAGAAGTCATGAAACAATTGCAAAATCTAGGCAATGAGCTGGTTACACTCAAGAGGCAGCAAGCCCAAAGCTTTAGACCTTCTTTCCAGCCCCAAGCTTAGCCTAACAGGCAGCCATACCAACCTCAAAGATCACCCAACCTAGCTGCAAATATAAACCAAGCAAGACCTCCTGCCAACAGACCATTTCAACCCTATAATCCCAATGTTATATATGCCTCTAAGGCATTAGTGCCAGTACAAAACAACATAGCTCAAGAGTATGATTGGTGTTTCCCATGCAGTGAACCTCACAACCAGTATATGTGCTTCAATGGTGCCTTGAATCAAGCATTAATGGTGACAACAACTGGTGTGGAGGGTGAAGGTAGTCAAGGAAGTAACCAGCAATAAGAAACATTCCATCAGCAATCAACTCCAAATGATGCCACACTTGTAAACTGGTAGGTAGAAGATTTTTGTGGCATGAATCAAATGGTTTCCCAAAGTGTTGCAACCAACACAAGGTCAAAGAGGAGAAATTTGGGTGAAGAAAAACCATTAGCCCCAAGAAATCCTCAATCTTCTATCACTCCACAAACTATTGGAAAACAAAATTCAATCCAAACACACAAGGGCTGCCTAAAACAGCTCCTAAGCCAACTCAAATACCAGCATTCGCTGCCCATGTGCAACGAATGAATTTACAGAAAAGGGACAGAAAAGGGATACTTCATCTCCATTCAATATCATTGATCAGATGAAGAAGACATATGTAAACATATCAATGTGGGAATCACTATCTATCCCAGGCCAAAGAGATTTGCTACAAGCTGCCATGAAGGATTGGTTAGCTTCAAATCAGCAAGTCCAAATGTAGGAGAAATCGCTCAAAAATGTTTCCCATCCTGAGGGGAATCATGGAGGGAAACAAGGTAAAATGTTGAAGCCCCCTCCATTCTATGTTTCATTGATAATTGGAAACCGGTTAGTGCACAATTGCATGATTGATTCCGGGGCAAGTAGTTTAGTAATGCCCAAACAAATAGCTAATTAGTTGGGAATTCAGTATGAAGTCATATCCAAAGGGGTAGTGCAATTGGATGGGACAGTAGTAACAAAAGTTGGAGTGATTAAAAACTTGAGTCTTACTTTACATGTCTGCCCCAACATTGTTGTTTTACAAGATGTATCGGTAATAGACCTTCCACCACTCTTTTCCCTATGTCTATCAAGGGATTTCACAGCCAAGATTGGAGGCTACTTATCTACTGATTGGTCACACATGTTGTTCAGAACAAGATATGGAACCAAGGCCACAATTAGATCTGAACCTATTGCAAAATTTCACATTAAGCCTTACACTCCAAGTCAGATCAATACCAATTGTTCAGCATTTGATCAAGAAGATTATCCAAGCACTGATGAAGCTGACACCAAGGTTGGAAGTATCCTAGATTTGACTCTTGATGAATGGGAAAACAAGGTGCATGCTTTTGACCCTTATCAAGAAATATAAGAATACGAGCTAGGAGTCTATTGCATACATGAAGAAAATCAGCCTATTCCTAGCATCATCAAGCCAAACCACAAGGATGATGATGAGGTATGGCAGTTTTTTTTTGATGGATCAAGAAGTAGACAAGGTGTAGGAGGAGCTATGCTAGTTTCACCTTAAGGAGTTAAGTATTATTCAGCTCTTAGATTTCAGTTTGCATGTTCTAATAACACTGCTGAATATGAAGCTTTGATACAAGGATTGCATTGGTCAATCAAGAGAGGGATAAAGAACTTACAAGTCTTTGGTGATAGCGAGTTGATTGTCAACCAAGTTAAGGGGCAGCATGCTGTTAGGAATGATCTACTCAAGTGCTACAAAATAGGGTGTGGGACCTCATTGAAGGCATAAAATTCATTCCTAGAAAAGAGAACCAAGTGCTAATAGGATTGAAGCAGTTGGGGCAGCCTTTGGACGTTGTTGAAAGCATTGAGAAAGACAAGGTATACCCAAACATCCATCTAATTGTGAGGCCTTTAGTGCTGGACAACAATGTAAGTTGGTAAGTGTTTGAAAATGATTAGCAAATCATCCATTTATTGCAAGAAGAGCCTGAGTTCTCAGCTAAAAATCAGGAAACGTTGGAGTAGCAGGATGGTGACCAAGTGGTGCAGTTGAGAACCAAAAAACTTCGAAAGGGACTTATTACTCTGGAGTCCATTTTCCATCCTAATGACCATTTTAGGAAGGAGAAAGCAAACATCCAAATCAATGGAGAAGATTCAATGTCCATCTCGGTGGAAGAAGGCAAGTCACTCCAAATTGGTAAGATGACAACTGAACAAGAAAGGTTTGAGTTCATACAACTTTGTAAAGAATTACCTGATGTGTTTGCTTAGAGTTATGAAGATTTGAAGGGTTTCAATTTCAAGTTAGCTCAACACACCATTGAATTGGATCCAAGTACTAAACCCATCAGACAAAAACAAAGGCCGGTTAATCCACACATGAAGCCACTCATGAGAAAAGAATTGAATAAGTTGATAGAATCAAGAGTCATATTCCCTATCAAACATTCTAGTTGGGTGGCCAACTTGGTTCTAGTTAGAAAAAAGAGTGGGGAAATCAGATTGTGTGTTGACTTCAGGGATTTGAATAGAGCATCCCTCAAGGATCATTATCCACTTCCTTCCATGGAGAAAATTTTACAAGTTGTTGCTGGCTCAAGAGGTTTTCATTACTTGATGGCTATTTGGGGTACAATCAGATTATGGTGAAAGAAGAAGATCAGTTCAAGACAGCCTTTACAACCAAATGGGGAACTTATGCATATAGAAAAATGCCATTTGGGCTGTCCACGCTGAGCTACCTTCTAAAGAGCAATGGACATGGCATTGAGGATTTGATTAACAACATAGTGCTGATATATCTTAATGATATCATTGTTTTTTCAAAAAATGCAGCAGACCACCTCTTTCATTTGAGACAAGTGTTCCAAAGGTGTAGAAGATTTGGAGTATCCTTGAATCCTAAAAAGTGTATTTTTCTAGCCCATGAAGGAAATCTCCTTGGCCACATTGTCTCCAAATAAGGATTAGCAATTGATCTAGAAAGAGTTGAAGCCATAAGAACACTACCATTGTCAAGCCACAAGAAGGCCCTTCAAAGTTTCTTGGGGAGAATAAATTTTGTTCGGAGGTTTGTCCCAAATTTTGCAGCCCTAGTCAAGCCTATCACCAAGATGTTAAATAAAATCATGGATTTCAAATGGACGAGAAGGCAAGGAGACTTTTGAAGCAATCAAAGAAGCCATATCTCAAGCACCAACTCTCATTAACTGGATTTCTCCAAGGATTTCATCCTCTATGCATTTAGGGGTGATGATACTATTTTTGCAATTTTGGTACAAGAACAAATATAATGATGAGCAGCCAATTGCTTTCTTTAGCCAAATCTGGAGGAATATGAGGTGAGATATTCTTTCATTGAGAAGCATGTTCTTGCGATGTAATCGGGAGCTTGAAGAAATTCAAGCATCTAGTTTCAAACAATAAGGTTTAATTGCTGGTTTCTCACGTGGGAGTTAAAGACTTCCTCCTCAACAAAGACTTGAATGAAAAGAGAGTAAGTTGGATAACTCGTGTCATGGAGTATGAAATTGAGATCAAATTCACCAAGTTGGTGAGAGGAAAAGGATTGTGTGAGCAGCTGATTTTAAGCAAACAAAAGGAAACATGCGATGAGAAGGAGGCTATTTTGGCGTTGCAAGACAACCATGAGCAAGAAAGTTTTCAAGAGAAGAATGATGATGTCCTCACTCCTTCTGGACCCAAGACATAATGCACTTCCTAAACACATGCCTATGCCCTCCGAGAGATGAACAAGACTCAAAGAAGACATTTCATATTGCATGCTGTCCCATATGCCCTTGTTAATGGTGTTTTGTTCAAGAAAGATGTGAATGGAGTCTTGCTTGAGATGCATTGGTACAAATCAGATTCATAGGGTTTTGGAAGAGTTCCTTGGTGGACCAGCTGGTGGTCATTTTACACCAAGATTGATAGCTCTAAAGATCATGAGGGCTGGTTATTATTGGCCCAAGATTTTCAGTGATTACTACACTGGATCAAGAGGTGTAAGAATTGTGCATTCTTCATAGGTAAAGAGAGACTAGCTGCCCTTCCATTGCATCCAATTTTAGTTGACCAGCCATTCATGTAATGGGGTTTAGACTTCATTGGAGTCATTAATCCCAATTCAAGCCAAGGGCACAAGTGGATTTTAACAGCCACAAATTACTTCACCAAATGGACTGAAGTAGTAGCACTCAAGGAAGCAAATGAATCTAGCATCCTAGACTTCTATGAGGGAATAACAACCAGGTTTAGCATACCTGCTACAATAATATCAGATAATGCATTGGCATTCATTAGGTCCAAGGTAGCTGAATGGGCTGTCAAGAATGGGATATACCTAAGTACTTCATCGAACTATTACCCTAAGGGTAATGGCAGTGAGTATACAAACAAGAACTTGTTGAGGATCATTAGAAAGAATATTGATGAAAATCAGAGGTCTTGGCATACTAAATTTAAATCAGTCTTATGGGCTGATAGAATAAATCCCAAAGAGATCTACGGGTAACTCTCCATTCAATCTTGTTTATGGAAGAGAGGCAATTTTACCCATGTCACTTGAGTTTACAACCTTGGAACTCATGAAACAATTGGAGTTCTTAGAGTTTGAACCCATGGAGGTTAGATATGCAGAGTTGATGGAGCTCAAGAAGTGAAATCAAGCATCCCAAGCAATGGAGAAGGATCAATTTGTGATAAAGAAGATCTTTGATAGAAATGCCAAGAATAGATCTTTCCAAGTTAGGGATCTGGTGTTAAAATGGGATGCGAGATAGAGAAAAATAGGAAGGCACTCAAAATTTGATGCCATTTGGAGTGGCCCATATATGGTCACAAAGTGTAAGGACAACAATGCTTTCTAATTGTCTTCATTGGATGGTGAAGAACTACTGATTCAGTCAATGGAATCCATCAAGCATTGCTTATTGAAGGAATTCTCCACCTTGTACATATTAGTTTAGGTTTTTTATTCCTCTAAGTGCTAGTGCACATTGTTTTGCTATAGGTTAGTTTGATTTCCCTAAGTTCTTTTGGCACAAGCTTGTTGTTCTGGAAATGTGTTTGCGGGCCTTGCTCCATCAGATGATATTTAATCTTCCTCCTTACGAGTGTCCTAGTCGGTTGGGTTACCGAAAAGAGAATTTGATGACTCCATTGCCAATGGATTACTTCAGTGCAGCAAGTAACTTCATTCAAGCAGTGAGATGACCCTACGAGTTGCCAAAATTGTTATCCAAAATGTGCCCCGTGCTCATTTTTATGGCTAACTCCTTTAATTCTTCCCTCTCTTGTGCCTCGGACATAATTTTTTTATTTTTAGTCACTCAAAAATTCTAGAAATTTCACCATTGGATAGAGCTCTTTCTCGGCTTTCCGAGAAGGTAAATTTTTCCTCCTAACTCCATGTATTTTTGAAGTTATGGCTCGGTGGAGTTTTTGTCGAAATTTTCCCTGAAAGGCCCGCATGCTAATGAGATTGTGCCACGTGTCCAAGGAAGTGGCGGGGTCGGAGGAAAACTTGGTTTTTAACCAAATGTTTTGGTGAACTTTCAAAAGGGAATATTTTCACCCGCAGGCCTGTCGGTAAACCAGATGATGCCACGTGTCAAGGGGGAAATTTGATAAATTTGACTAAGTGTTGGCACATGGAAAAATTTGATAAAAAGGCCCACGCTGATCATATTACACCACGTGTCCTATGGTGTCGAATTTTGGAGGGTGGGAAAAATTTAGAATTTTGGCGAAGTGTTTTCCCAAAATTCAATAGTTGAGTTTTGGCCCACTGCCCCTACCGACCAATCATGTCATGCCACGTGTCACCAGAGCCGGAAGGCGGAGCGCGGGGAAGATTGGAATTTTTTCCCCAAGAGCTAAAATGAAAAGAAAATTTTTTTCCCCAAGGACCCAAACTAGTAATATTGTACCACGTGTCTCAAACCGGTGGAAGGCGGGGAGAATTTGGGAAATTTTCCCAAAGGAAATTTCAAAAGGAAAAGCCCACCCCAAAATGTGAGCAATCAGATCATGCCATGTGTCAGTGGTGGCAAAAACTAAAGACAAGCCTACATGGAAAATTAGAAGGAAAAAATCCGCATCAATGGGGTTTTCCACGTGTCCAACAGAGGAAAATGGTCAAACATCACATGGAAAATTTGTAGAGGAAAATCGTGGCTAATCGGCGAATGCCACATGTCCTCAACTCATTAGCTCGGAGGATTTTTGGAAAATTTTCCAAAGGGAAAAGTGCTTTAGAAAATGAAGTGCGAGAGGGCCTACATCCAATCATAATGTGCCACGTGTCCCAGAAATGTGGAGCTGTGAGGATTTTGGGAAATTTTCCCAAATGCAAAAAAGATGAAAAATTCAAAAATTTTGCCCACCAACCTGATTTGGCCCTATTTTCCCCTCGAAATTTCAAACGGCCATATCTTTCGATCCAGAGCTCGGTTTTTGTGTTCTTTAGATCAATGGAAATATGGTGAAATTATCTACAAGATTCCAATTCCATTTTTGCATTTTGATGGAGTTTGTGGGGATAAAATATAAACACGCCTCGGTATGTGGTCATGGACGAGAAATGACATTTCAACCACCATTTTAATGAAGAATGGCTTGTATTCTCTCCCAGCATGGCTAAAAATGTCGGGGAATGGGTGCGTAAGTATGCCCATGCTATTTTGATTGCATTCATTCAATGGTTGAAATCCCCCATGTTTTTCCCACGTTTCTCTCTCTGGGCTCGTCCCTTGCTTTGACCGTAAAAGTCAGATTTGGCTCATTTTCAAAGGGTGAACATTTTTGTGCATTATAGGCTCCCTCTTTCACCTTGGAAGTGATTTTGTGGAATATCAGACCTTTTCCAAGCTGCAACCTATTTTCCTCTCAGGTGTTGTAATGCATGTGTTTTGGTTAATGAAAATGACAATGCAGGCTTTGTGAATGAATTTTAATCCTCTGTTTGTGTTGTTTGATCCATCTCTAACCTTCCATTACATTTTATCAGTTTGTGCATGAAGTTTTGTTGCATTTCCATGATTTGTGTCAATCTACAGAAGTAAAAATGCTCACCACTCCTTTGGTGCATCACCTTATTAGCACTAATTTCAATTTTTTTACATTCTCTATCTATGTCCCCTTTGGAATTTAGGGTAGGATTTTGAGTTTTAAACCTCTGCAAGTTGTAAGTGATACATCTGATCAGAGGAGTTGAGGAACCAACCTCTAAACTAGAGATTCCTTTCCCATTTTCAAGTCCCACACTTGGGGAGAGGATTCAATGTTGTGCAATCACATTGGATGTCTAAAGTATCAAACTAGAAGCCTGATCAACATCCAGGGTGTTTATGATTTGCAACAACACAACCATTCACACTTTTGGAATAATTACTTGAAAATAACATTCAAAGTTTATAAAATTATTCACCTTTCTCAAAGATGAAAACTTGCATTTCATCAACATATGATATACAAAACTAATTCAAATATTGAAAACACTTTACACCTACTTGATTTTACCTACCAATAATGTACAAATGCTTGAATAAGTTTCAAATCTTCACTTCCACACAATCTCTCTCTAGCCCTTCATTCTTTCCACTAGCCCAAAAAACATGCATTTTCTGATGTAGAAACCTCATTTCTTTTAACTAAGACTCACTAATAAGTTTTTAAAGTACCTATTAAGCCCATTAAATATCATACCAAGTTTCATCTCTCAAATCTTTCTCAATTTTATGTTATTCTCTCTCTACCATTTTTTCCCATGTCACCCAATTAGCCTTGGTTTTAAGTAAATCACTTTGTCTAGAACAAACCACCAAATTTCATGAAAAAATGAAATATGATTTAGACACCCATTTTCTGATTTTTTCTTTGTGTAAAATTTCAAGAAGCAGTTCTCCTTATATCATTCCCAACACCTATTTTATCAATTTATAGGGATTCTTTTACGTCTCATTAGCGTTTACTATCCAATTTTTAGGGTTTGATGTTGTGTAATAGTTTCAACCTTACTATTGGCAAGAAAATTTGTCAGGTAAACAAACTTGTGTATTTCTTGCCAACACTTTGGGAATATAAGTCCCTCTACTTAAGCAATGTCGTTTCGTATATGCATGTGCAAGTAAAGGTGGATTTTCCTGGTGGCCTTGTGGATAGCGATCCAATAGGGGCACTCCACTGACCCTGTGGCAAAGCTAGTAATTTATTTCTAGAGAGGAATTTTTCTATAAAGTGGGAAAGGGGAGTGATAAATGAGATAAGAGAATGAATGTTGTAGGTAGAAAACCAAATTCTTGCACACACTAGTTATAAATTTCAACACATGCATTTATGAGAAGAAAAACTCTGCAAATACCAACAATACTGATTAGAATTTATGAGCACAAATAATTAATAAATCCCTCATTCAAAAAGGGATATAAACTCCTTCTTCTTATATTGATTACTTAAACAAAATTTGTACATAGTTTGGGAATGGAGGAAAACTTGTGAGGGGGAAATGGAAGAAAATGGTTATCTCCTTTAATCTCTCAAAGTAAAATACACTCTTGAGTTTACAAAATCAATCACGAACCCTTTGAAATGGGAATTTCTCTACAATTAAAAGGAAGGGAAATGACTCTTCACATACTTCCCAATGACTCTTTATATGTCTCAACATGACTTAAGAATCTTTTCCTTCCTAAGAAAACATTAAGTCCATTTTTATAACATAAAGGTGACTTATTACATTAGAAGCATTAAGACACGAAAAAATTACAACCCCAATGCAAGATTATAATATCTAGGAGAGACAAAGTTAGTGGGGGTGAAAGAAGAGAGAGAAAAATAAAGGATGTTTCCCTTGATGAAGTCTGTCGATTCTTCTAAGGAGATGAAATTTTGATTCTCTTAATCCTTTTCCTCTTAATTAAATCCTAGATTTTGTACTTGACACCGAATCATTCTCCATGCTGTGTCATTCTCTAAAGACACTATTGATATCCATGAAAGTGACCTCACTTATATACTTCTTGCCCTGCGAATCTAAACTTCAATCTACTATATTTGGAAAAGGCAATTATTTTTAGCAAGTGTCGAGAATTTTCCCTCTCTGGGCTCCAACTAGTGATGTCAACTTGAATATTCAACTCCCAACATGCTCTTTCTATGAAATTTAGCCTTTGGAGTAATCATGTTATTTTTAGTAAGTGCCCACAAGACAACTTACTATTTTTGGCAAGTGCACAAATTAGCTTTTCCAGACCTTAAATGATTATGGTAGCTCGAATTACCCTTTCTCCCTGCATTCCCCTCACCTTCTAGATTGATTTACTATTTTTAGTAGGGGTCCATGAGATCACTTACTATTTTTAGTAAGTGTCAAATTTGGACCAAGATGCTTGTTCTGATGAACTTCCAACTACATTGCATCCTGTGTGTTCAACGTCTCCTTCACAAGTTCTTATGTTGATGACTTTCTCGAAATAAGCTGTCATGTAATGACCCAAAAATCCACACACTCTATACAACACAATACAATACAATATATATTTTTTTACTTTCTTGACACATAACATGACACAACATGTCATCACCAAGGTTACAACTAACTCTGAGAACAACTTGATACAAGGATGACCACAAAGCAAAGCATGGAAACGTTCACACCCATCAAGGACAATTCACTTTTATTTTTAATAGGTCAACATAGGAATCCAACCACATAACACACTTGCAGTTAGGGAATACCATGGTGTGAAATTCTTGAAGGTTATTTATTTTAATAAAACATCCTTTAACTCTTAACTTACATTTTCAGGGAGACTCAGGATATGATTCGTACAATTCATCTTACAAAACTAAGTTTATTTCTTATACATTGTAGAGTAATTTGCTTAAAGTCTTCTTTATGAAAATTATTTGTTTAATTAATTTATTTAAGAAAGAAGGTAATTTAATTCCACAAGGCCATCTATCCACACTTACACTACTAAAACTCGCTCATACCCTTATTACAACATGGATTCACGTTCAACATACTTAAAAAAAATTTACAAAGCACCTTGGAAAAAGTTAGAGGAATAAGGTTGAGTTGAATTCATCTTTAAGACCCCTTTACTTATTACCAGGATTTAATTGAAGCTTGATAATTCATAGAGAATTATTAAATATTTTACTTAGGCTTCATTGAATGAGTTTTACAAAAGAAAACAATTTACCTTCCAAATGGCTGAGAGATAGATTGTGTGGTTTCTAAATTGTTTTCTCCTAATTATTAAATCTTATCTTCTTTAAGAAACTAACCATTGATTTCCCTTAAGCTCGTTTAAGAATTCACCATATAAGGATAATGTTCACTAGCCTAGCTAGGGTTAACAAGTTATATAATTTTACTTTACAAGGATAGTTTCATCTTTGATTACTTATGGAATTACTTGTTCTCAAGTAGGTCACCTCTACATTAATTTATTTGAATATAAATTTTAGTTTAACTTCTATAAGGATTAACCAACCCATTTTATTTTACTTATAACACATTGTTACTAAGTCTTAGAAAGATTTAACTTAACATTTATTCTCAAGATCAAAGTTTAACAATACTCATTTACGAAAACAAAACAAGGTTACATCAATTCTTAGAATACCGATAATCCATTAAGGTCACTCAAACAAGCGGTAAACCAATTTTCTTATATTTTCAATGATAGTCAAATGATCCAAGGTTTCCAAAGTTAAGATGACAAAGTCCACAATACATTATACTAAGACACTGACCCTCTTCCAATGTTTCCACTTTGGACCTTATCAATAGTTGAACAACATAAAAAGGATTCATGTAAAATAACTTCTCAACTGAGGTTGATGCAAAAATCTATAGTCTATCCCTCATCTACTCGCATAAGCCATCTGCAACAAATTTTCCACAAGATTCAGTTCACGAGAACTGAGCAAGATAAGGCTACACAAAGCCACAATAACTAATATCTAACAATACCATGAAAGGAAACACTTTATTACAAGAATTGGGTCAATTCTCTAAACACTAACAACACCTCAAGTTATAATAAAGTCTCTACCATGCCAATCAAAGAAGAAATACCTTGTACTTCAGTTATGAACAAAAGCAATGAAAGTATAACAATCGTATGAGAAGGGTCCTTGGCCTATAAGAAGAAATAAACAATCTAGAAGAAATAGGATTCCCATCAAACAATTAAATAATTACAAGATTGAAGTTTGATATACATGCCATCCATCTAAAATTATCAAAAGATACCAAAAGCATAGGCTTTAATATTATATTTCTAAAAGACAAGAATTGATCAACCCAACGAGGAAATCACAGTGTTCAAAGATCAACATGAAAAGCCAAGCATGCTAAAATTTTCAACCCTATAATCACTTAGAGTATATGAGTGAAATTAAATACATGGACACGACACAACATAAGTTTCGAAGTGAAGGCAAAGTATATTAGACTTGACCATTAACTCCCAAGAGATTCCCAATCATTCAAGAAGGGCCAATGCCCTTATAGGCTAGTAACAACACGCAAGAGAAGAAGGGTTTCTGTCAAACAAGAGTATACAAAACATCATCCAAAATTTTATATCACTAAGGATTTACAAACCTCCACAATAATTCTAAAGTTTGGTTAATTTAAAATAAATTACCTTTTTCCAAATCGAAATATTTTAAGGCAACCCTTGATAACATAATCAACCATTCAAACATAGGTACAAACATAAATCACTAAGTTTCGTTATCAAAGCAACACCTTCTACTATAGATCCATAAGACTATCGATTGCAAGATTAGTTTTCCCCAAGGTTAATAGCATTCAAGGAAAATTCCATCACAAAACATTAAGGTAATTACGTGCATAGAAAACAACCAATCTTAATTAATAGCATTAACATTATAAAAGAGAAATGACACAAGTTAAAAAAATAGAAAATGTTGGCAATAATCTTTCCGAGGGGGAATATACCAAAACAAATCTAGTGTTAGTGGGGTACTAGATTTGCACAATTGAAACCTTGAGCTTAGCTGATCCGAAAAACTAGTTATGGTTCAAGTTGATGGGGATGGTCAAGGTACTTCCTAAGGATGGTTTTAAAAGCCTAGGAACAATACTGATGATAACACAGGATTCTAAAACATGCAAGGTCTGAAACACGTTGCACACAAACTTATTCATTCTAAAAATTTTATTACCGAATCTCCTACCTAGCTAGCCCAAGCATTGATCACTCCAAACCTAAAACCTCTCTTTCCCAATGTCAAAAGGGTTATCAAAGGGGTTTGAAAGAGAGTTAACAACATACGACAAAATACAAAGAAAAGAAAACTTGGGTGATAGGAAGGAGCTTCATAGTTATCGCAAGCTTACTTTAACGACAACGAAATACTAGCTGGAACAACATAATAACTTGAAACTCAATCGTAGAGAAGAATATATATATATATATATATATATATATATATATATATGAACAAAAAGATGAAGGTTGATCACTTGAGCAAGAAAAACATAACACCCAGAGGAGAGGACACACGCATGCTTTCCACTAACACACTGATAACGATAAAAGCTTAAAACAAGAATAAAACAAGTAGAAAGGAGAGATCTCCCAACAAGGCATCCAAATGAAAAACCAATTCAAGGAAATGGTGGTTCGATTTCATGATAATTTAAAAATATACCAACATTAGAAAAGTGTAGAATTATCTTTCCTATTAATCTATCTTCAATGAGGCACCCAAACACCTCAAATTCTAGCAACAATAACCCTCAGATGAATTTCGTCTTCCTTAGCATGGAAGGTGCTAACATTCCACCATGTCCTCCCGGCTTGTTGGGTGGTCCTCGCTCTTTTCACGGCCAAATTTGGCACAAGAAGTTACAACCAAGGTATGGAGTCCCCAAAACATAGATCTACAATAATTTGAAGGAAACGTGGTTTCTACAGGATCTTTAAGATAGAAATACGAGCATAAAACGACTTGATCAAGACCCTGATTCCACCATATACGACCAGCCAAAACGGTTTCCAACCTACTCATCTCACACTTCAGTTGTAGCACCTAGATTACATGCATAACAAGGGAGAGTATTATAAGAGGAAGGTGAACTACCGAACAAAGTTCCTCAAAGAGATGTGGATTTGAAATGACACAACTATAGGAAAAGCATAATAAGACCAACAACCAAAAATGAGCCGAGGAAGAATCTTTGAAAGCAACCAAATAGCTACTCCACCAGATTCATGCAGCCATCCTCTAGAATATTACATGTCACCCCACACGAGAAAAAGACTCGGTATCATAATTCCCCATATAGCTAGGAAACAAGGTGTGAGAAGGTTCTGATAAAAACCAAGGAAGATGCGCCTTCTTCCATCCAAGAAAATCCTAAGCATCGGGAGAAAGGACTTGTCAATGTTGAAACTACACACACCCAAGGACGAGAACAAGTAAAACAAGAAAGAAGTGACCATGCATGAGAGGGATTAAAAAGAGTGAATACAGTCTAAGCTAACAGCCAACATCAAGAGAACCCTTTGCTGGTTGTAAACATGAGCCAGGGAGAAATAAGAAGGAACAATGATCCAAAAATAAAGTGGATAGTGCATTAGCAAAATGTTTCATCTGCACACAAAAAAATGAAAATGACCCCAAAAACCCACCAAGCACATTCCTATGGAAAGGCTAGACATTTTTAGCACTTAGGAATAAAATAAATGTAGAGAAGAAAAATTCCAGTTTCCTTTTTGACGTTTCCTTCCATCAAACTGAGAGCCAAGGCATGGCGTGAGAAAGAAATAAAGAAATAAATGGGAGCAGGGTAGGTTTCATTAAAACGGTGGTTAGCTCTCCTACCAGCTGGAGTCCATCATGCATTTTTCTTAAAGAAGACAAGATGGAATGACATGTATTCCACCTCCATATGCATACAACTAAATACCAGGTCCTTTCAACAATAAAAATAAAATAAAACAAGTGTATTACGGCTAGCATGGGAAAGAATAAATGGTGGGGTAGGTGGATACCTCCACAAATTAATAAAAAACATTTTTATCAGCAAAAGCTATATTTACAAGGCCTGCAACGATGCCTAGATGACTAAGGGGGAACATTAAACATTAACATGAACACCACGCCTTAAATGATGGTGCCACCAACAACAAGCTCCTTTTGTGTGAAATGAGGCTCAGGCACGAGAGTGAATAAAGGTGAAATAAAATGGCTTAAAGGTAACTAATAATATTCATGAAAAATTGACACAAAAATAAGATAAATTAATCATCAATCAAAAATTAAATACTAGTATTATTATCATCATTATTATTATTTTACAACCTAATTTAATATTATAAGAATCATTCATATTAATAGCGATCAAGCGGGTAGCTCGAAGAAGTGAGAACAAGATTTTCCTTTAATAGGATAATCATACATGACACTGACGGGATCCACGGTCAAGGTGTCGAAAACGACCGAGAAGGCAAGAAGGAGAGGGAGGGTGAAAAATCTTCATTGCGACAAAGAAAAATTCAACAACAGTCAACGGGAGCACACACACAATCCTCCCATGTTTAGCAACAGGGTTGTCATGTCAAGAACTAGGGTAACATGAAACAAGGTGTTACATTCTCCTCCCCTTAAGAAAGCATCGTCCTCGATGTGATAAAACATAGAGGAAAAGAAATAGTAAGCAACAAGGAATAGATATGGGAAAAGGTAAGCTCTAAAGTTAAGATTTCAGATGCAAAAGCATGGCCACTGGGGTGGCCTTGGGAACATTTGGCAGAAATTTTAACTTTAAGGTTCTGTGAAGATTGGTAGTTCTCTCTTATTCATTATTTCATTAGTCTCTTTCCATTAACATTATTCTTAATTCAAGTTCTTTAAAATTTCATTGTTGTAGAATTTTAGTTTATTCATTCTTGTGGGTGCCCAACATGAACTACTATCACAATGCCCTACCAGGGTCATACACAACACTAAAGATTCACAAGCATACTAGTACAACATACTTCATGATGGTACCACACCATAAGAGATTAGTCAATTTATGGAAGGGAACATGCATGGTCCACATAACATAGTACATGTCACACATCTATGACTGACATACAAAATACTTGAACAAAAGAGTACTACAACAACCAGACATTTCCTCAATTCCACATATGAAGATTTTACATGACTCAGAAAATAACTACATGTACATAGGGTCCAACAAGGCATCAATGCCATATCCACAACATTACAAAACATATCCAACTGACATGAGTAACACATACATCATAAGACCACCACCAAAACATCACAATAACTCAACATATATCCCGAAACATCAATCATACACACAAATCTCTTATGCCTCCCTCAAACTCTTATGCCTCCCTCAAAATCTTATGCCTCCCTTAAACTCTTATGCCTCCCTCAAGTCTCTTATGCCTCCCTCAAGGAGGTCGGTTGTCCCCATGGCCCAAGACACATAGAGTTCAAACACTCCTAACCCAAGTGACATAATAATGTGTGGTTCAATAACCCACTAGTTATCTATAACTCCTTGGGGTGTACCCCATATGATGAAGCGGGTCCATAGGTCCAACCATTCCATGGTGCATCCCATGACCCTATTCCACACATCATGACAATAGAACCAACATAATAATCCGATCCAAATGCCAAGTGGCAAAGTACAAGCCTTGGGAAAGGTGGTAAAATCTTAAAATTTAAAATAAAATAAAAAACCAAGAAAAATAAATGGCCAAATAGCCATAGTTAGTGTCAAAATCCACATGTTAGTGCCACAAACCAAGGAAATGCCCAAAACTGTAAAGCATGACAATCAAGAAAATTGCTGGTCCTTGCAAAATAAAGTAAAAAGTTCAATTTACGAATAAAATACACATAATAATATCACATTACGATAACTATGTGGCCTTATCTAGCCACCAAGGGGTACTCAATGAGTCATTGGCACTCGGAACATCGAGCCTCAACTCGTAAAAATACATATCAATAATACAACTGTCTAATCATCCGCCACCACTTCGACAAGGTTAAACATAGTCATAGTTGCACTAAGGTTGTATCCATAAAACAACCACATAAAGAGAGAGAGAGGAGCATAGGCCACCATCTATGGAGCCTAAGGTTGGCTCTAGTGATTGGTCAACCGTACACCTTTCCTCACTCTAGACATACACTTTTACCGATTTCCTTTTTAAGGGTCGGTTAGTGCAAGGTTCACAACATAATATGTAACTACATCACTAACACAATGGTGGTACACACATATTTACCATAACATCTTATGTATGGTACATATACAGGGTAGATCACAATCATACATTCACTGGGTACAATACATCACTTTACCACATTATGCACCCAAAGTGCAATCACTATACAATAGGGTTCATATGCTCACTATATGCCCCTATATCACAACATGAATCATTACATATTACACAAATCATACATATGATGAACATAATAAGTAACATCACAACATAACATTAATTGCTACATAACAAGGTGATACACACATTTATTCAAAACATGGTAAAACATTATGATACAACTCAATTCACTTTACATCAATCTTGTCATACAATACATCGAAACACCTATATATCACAATATGCCACAATGCTCCAACACTCTGTCATCCACAATAACATTCCTTTCACACACACAATAAGATGGTACATCACACTTGAATTCTTATTGAATTCATGAAAAGGAGAGAGAATACTCTCATCTCCAACACATCACACATGCTAACAGTTACGCACTAAGTGACATACACAACATGTGCATTCACAACATCACAATTACGACATAGTTCACATCACACTTATATCACATTACTCTTCCAATATCATCCAATATCAAGCACCTCATCACCATCATGTAACAGCACAATCCATATAACACAATCACAACTCCAAAGTTTCCCGAGAGGTTGAGAGCATCAACCTCTGCTCACGATACCAAGTGTAACGACTCAAAAATCCACACACACTATACAACACAGTAAAATACAGTATAAATTTTTTTACTTTCTTGACACATAACATGACACAACATGTTGTCACCAAGGTTACAACTAACTCTAAGAAAAACATGATATAAGGATGACCACAAAGGCAACACAAAAAAATTCATACCCATCAAGGATAATTCACTATTATTTTTAACAGGTCAACATAGGAATCCAACCACATAACACACTTGCAGTTAGGGCATACCACAGTGTGAAATTATTGAAGGTTATTTATTTTAATAAAACATCCTTTAACTCTTGACTTACATTTTTAGGGAGACTCAGGATATGATTCGTACAATTCATCTTACAAAACTAAGTTTCTTTCTTATACACTGTAGAGTAATTCACTTAAAGTCTTCTCCTTTATGAAATTTATTTGTTTAATTTATTTATTTAATAAAGATGGTAATTTAATTCCACAAGGCCATCTATCCACACTTACACTACTAAAACTCGCTCATACCCTTATTACAACATGGATTCGCGTTCAACATACTTAAGAGAAAATTACAAAGCACCTTGGAAAAATTTAGAGGAAGAAGGTCGAGTTGAATTCATCTTTAAGACCTCATTAGTTATTACCAAGATTTAATTGAAGCTTGAGAATTTATCCAGAATTATTAAAGATTTTACTTAGGCTTCACTGAATGAGTTTTACAAAAGAAAACAATTTACCTTCCAAATGGCTGAGAGATAGATTGCGTGGTTTCTAAATTGTTTTCTCCTACTTATTAAATCTTATTATCTTCTACAAACTAACCATTGATTTCCCTTAAGCTCATTTAAGAATTCACCATATAAGGATAATGTTCGCTAGCCTAGCTAGGGTTAGCAAGTTATATAATTTTACTTTACAAAGGATAGTTTCATCTTTGATTACTTATGGAATTACTTGTTCTCAAGTAGGTCACCTCTACATTAATTTATTTGAATATAAATTTTAGTTTAACTTCTATAAGGATTAACCAACCCATTTTATTTTACTTATAACACATTATTACTAAGTCTTAGAAAGATTTAACTCAACATTTATTCTCAAGATCAAAGTTTAACAATACTCATTTACAAAAACAAAACAAGGTTACATCAATTCTTAGAATACAATAATCCATTAAGGTCACTCAACAAGCGGTAAACCAATTTTCTTATATTTTCAATGATAGTCAAATGATCCAAGGTTTCCAAAGTTAAGATGACAAAATCCACAATACATTATACTAAGACACTGACCCTCTTCTAAAGTTTCCACTGGACCTTATCAATAGTTGAACAACATAAAAAGGATTCATGCAAAAGAACTTCTCAACTGAGGTTGATGCAAAAATCTACAGTCTATCCCTCATCTACTCACATAAGCCATCTACAAAAAAATTTTCCACAAGATTCAATTCGGGAACTGAGCAAGATAAGGTTACACAAAGCCACAATAACTAATATCTAACAACACCATGAAAGGAAACACTTTATTACTATAATTGGGTCAATGCTCTAAACACTAACAACACCTCAAGTTATAATAAAGTCTCTACCATTCCAATAAAATAAGAAAGACCTTTTACTTCAGTTATGAACAAAAGCAACGAAATTATAACAATCATACGAGAAGGGTCCTTGGCCCTATAAGAAGAAATAAACAATCTAGAAGAAACAAGATTCCCATCAAACAATTAAATAATTACAAGATTGAAGTTTGATATACATGCCATCCATCTAAAATTATCAAAAGATACCAAAAGCATAGGCTTTAATATTATATTTCTAAAAGACAAGAGTTGATCATCCCAACAAGGAGGAAACCACGGTGTTCAAAGATCAACATGAAAAGCCAAGCATGTTAAAATTTTCAACCCTATAATCACTTAGAGTATATGACTGAAATTAAATACATGGACACGACACAACATAAGTTTCGAAGTGAAGGAAAAGTATATTAGACTTGACCATTAACTCCCAAGAGATTCCCCAATCATTCAAGAAGGGCCAATGCCCTTATAGGCTAACAACAACATGCGAGAGAAGAAGGGGTTCCATCAAACAAGAGTATACAAACATCATCCAAAATTTTATATCACTAAGGATTTACAAACCTCCACAATAATTCTAAAGTTCGGTTAATTTAAAATAAATTACCTCTTTTCCAAATCAGCAATACTTTAAGGCAACCCTTGATAACATAATCAACCATTCAAACACAGGTACAAACATAAATCACTAAGTTTTGTTATCAAAGAAACACCTTCTGCTATAGATCCATAAGACTATTGATTGCAAGATTAGTTTTCCCCAAGGTTAATAGCATTCAAGGAAAATTCCATCACAAAACATTAAGGTAATTACGTGCATAGAAAATGACCAATATTAATTAATAGCATTAACATTATAAAAGAGAAAGGACATAAGTTTAAAAAATAGAAAATTATGCCACAACAATCTTTTTGGGGGGGAATATACCAAAACAATTCTAGTGTTAGTGGGGTACTAGATTTGCACAATTGAAACCTCGAGCTTAGCTGATCGAAAAACTAGTTATGGTTCAAGTTGATGGGGATGGTCAAGGTACTTCCTAAGGATGGATTTAAAATCCTAGGAACAATATTGATGATAACACAGGATTATAAAACATGCAAGGTATTAAACATGTTGCACACAAACTTATTCATTCTAAATTTTTATTACCGAATCTCCTACCCAGCTAGCCCAAGCATTGATCACTCCAAACGTAAAACCTCTCTTTACCAAAGTCAAAAGGGTTATCAAATGGGGTTTGAAAGAGATTTAACAACTTACGAAAAATAAAATGAAAAAAAAAAAAAGGTGATAGGAAGGAGCTTCATAGTTATCATGAAGCTTACTTTAACGACAATGAAATACTAGGCTGAACAACATAATAAACTTGAAACTCAATCGTAGAGAAGTATGTATATATATATATAAACAAAAGGATGAAGGTCAATCACTCGAAAGAAAAACATAACACCCAGAGGAGAGGACACACACATGCTTTCCACTAACACACTGACAATGATAAAAGCTAAAAACAAGAAGGAAACAAGCAGAAAGGAGAGATCTCCCAACAAGGCATCCAAATGAAAAACCAATTCAAGGAAATGGTGGTTCGATTTCATGATAATTTAAAAATATAGCAATAGTAGCAAAGTGTAGAATTATCTTGCCTATTTCTCCAGCTTTGATGAGGCACCCAAACACCTCAAAGTCTAGCAACAGTAACCTCCAAGATGAATCTTCGTCCTTAGCATGCAAGGTGCCAACATTCCACTATCCTCCAGCTTGTTGGGTGGTCCACACTCTTCTCATGGCCAAATATGGCACAGGAAGTTACTGACTAGGGTATGGAGTCCCCAAAACATAGATCTATAATACTTTGAAGGAAACGTGGTCTCTAGGATGCTAAGATAGAAATCTAAGCATAAAATGACTTGATCAAGACCCTGATTCCACCATATACGACCAGCCAAAATGGTTTCCAACATTCTCATCTCACCCTTCAGTTGTAGCACCTGGATTGCATGCAAAACAAGGGAGAGTATTACAAGAGGAAGGTGAACTGCCCAAACAAAGTGCCTCAAAGAGATGTGGCCTTGAAATGACACGGATGAAAGGGATGGAAAACCATAATAAGACCAACAACCAAAAAATGAGCCAGTTTAATCATAAGAAACAAAACAACCACTCCACTAGGTTCAAACAGCCTGACCTCCGAATCTTACATGTCACGCCACATAATACTGTGTACAGAGAATTCCCCACACGGCTAGGCAACAAGGCATGAGAAGGTTACGAGTCAAAACCAGGGAAGATGCGCCTTCTACCACCATGAAATCCTGAGCATCGGGAGAAAGGACTTGTCAATGCTGCAACTACATATGCCCAAGGAGGAGAACAAGTAAAACAAGGGAGAAGCAACCATGCATGAGAGGGAATAAAAGAGCAAATCCGGTGCAACAATTAGCAAACATCAAGAGAACCCTTTGCTGGTTACAAACATGAGCCAGGGAGAAATAAGAAGGAACAACGATCCAAAAATAAAGTGGACAGTGCATTAGCAAATGTGTTTCAGTCTGCATAAAACAAAGCACCAAACAAAACAATGAAAATGACCCCCACAAACCCATGCCAAGCACATTCTTGTTGCTAGGCTAGGTGTTTTAGCCACTAAAAGAAAATAAATGTAGAGCAGATAACTTCCAATTTCATTTTTGACGTTTCCTTCCATCAAAGTGAGAGCCAAGGCATGCCATGAGAAATAAATAAAGAAATAAATGGGAGGAGGGTTATTTTCATTAAAATGGTGGTTAGCTCTCCTACCAGCTGTATTTTATCATGCATTTTTCTTAAAGAAGACAAGATGGAATGACAGGTATTCCACCTCCATACGCATACAAATAAAGACCAGGTCCTTGCAACAATCAAAATAAAATAAAACAAGTGTATTACGGAAGCATGGGAAAGAATAAATGGTGGGGTAGGTGGATACCTCCACAAATTAATTAAAATGTTTTTATCAGCAAAAGCTATATTTACAAGGCTTGTAACGATGCCTAGACAACTAAGGGGAACATTAAACATTAACATGAACACCATGCCTTAAATGATGGTACCACCAAAAATAAGCTCCTTTTGTGTGAAACGAGGCTCGGGCATGAGAGCGAATAAAGGAAAAATAAAATGGCTTAAAGATAACTAATAATATTCATGAAAAATTGACCAAAAAAGATAAATTAATTGTCAATCGAAAATTAAATAATAGTATTATTATTATCATTATTATTATTATTTTTACAACCTAAAATAAGATAATAAGAATCAATCATATTAATAGCGATCAACAGGCAGCTCGAAGAAGTGAGAACAAGATTTTCCTTTAACAGGATAATCGTACATGACGCTACAAGATCCATAGTTGAGGTGTTGACAATGACCTGAGAAGGCAAGAAGGAGAGGGAGGGTGAAAAATATTCACTGTGACAAAGACAAAGTCAACAACGGTCAATGGGAGCACACACACAATCCTCCCATGTTTAGTAATAGGGTCATCATGTCAAGAACTAGGGTAACATCGAATGGTGCGTTACATAGTCCTTTATGCACAAGACCTGATAAATTTATATAGTTGGCTTTTGTGGGTTAGATTGACATGGAACGAAGTTTTACAATATGTGTTTCTTCCCAATATCACCCCTTTGAAATTTATGCTTACTCAAGCAATAGTTTAGGAGGTTTTAAACTTTTAATTTTTTGACCTGACAGTGCTTCTGGACATGGAAACCATTGATGGACCTCAAAAATTGCAGGTCTGGTTTAATCTTCCATTCATGATGAAATTTAAATTTTTAATATGGTTTTTTTCTTTGGATATTATTGGTGAAATTTCTCTTCAATTTGGTTGTTGGTTTGATGGGAAATTGAGGTTTTCCTTCGTTTAGAGCGAGTGAAATTTCTTCACTGTGAGCATTTTGTTCTGGGAATGGGAGGTTTGAAGGTATTTTTATAATGGTTTTGAGAGTGGATAAATTAGCAATAGATGGTGGATCATTTCACATATTGGTTTGAAATATTTCTTTGATTCTTCATTCTATGGCAATGGAGTTTTCAGGCTTCTTCTTGTTCTTCGTTCTTTCTTCTCGTTTCGATCAATTATTCCTCTGTGACCTACATATTATTATGAATCCAAAGTTTTCCATGCTATGAGGGATATTTTTATAGATTCAACAATGGTGGAGTGGTGGTAAGAAGTTGTAGAGGAGTTTGCAGATATGGTTGTGCACGGGAATGTTAGATGTTAGAAGCGGGAAGTAGGCTGGTTTTTTAAAATTTTGAAGTAAAACACTGATGGGAGATGGGAATATTTTCATGTCCTGACATCCCTCACCTAAAAATTATGTGAGGTACATAAAATTCAATGGTGAGCAAGGAAGTGACATGTGATGAAGATCTGACGATAAGGGATAAAATTCAAAAAAGTAGCTTTAAAGCACTAAGGGTCTTGAAGTTGGTCACATGGGTGACCAAAAGTCTGTTGGCTCAAAATCATCACTTGGGTAGATTTATGGATAGACGAGGTAATAGTGTGCAAGGCATAGCCCCTCTTTGAGTCGCAAAGTGGCGGTTTATTGCTATTCTACCCGGCGGGAATGTAAAAGTCTCACAATATTCTACCTTCGGGGGTTTGGGATCTCATCCCAGTAGGGTTATTTCCAATGCGAAAAGAAAGGAATGAAAGAGGATGAAGAAAGATCAGGTCGAAGGAGAAAATAAATGAATTCCAAAGCGAGAAAGGTTAGAAGGTTTATGTTTTGGGATTAGTAGTAAACAAATCCAAACCTACTTGCATAAACGAACAAAGTAATGCGATGAATAAATGACAATAAAACATAGCGAGATCTAATGAGAATAAACACATAGATCGCGTAAGAAAAATCGATGCATATAACACATATATTCAGCACAAAGTCTAAATATTGTATTAATATTTCTTTCTCTTACAAAAGCTCAAAGCCTTTTCTACTCACTTCTATTTTTCATCCGAAGATATCCACACCCAAATACAACAAGTATTTGAGTATTCATAGAAGAAGGAGAAGAAGGAAGGCAAAAAGGAACCAACCACCTATTTACATAAAATATACAAAATATCTACAAAAATATCTCAAAGTCATGTTGACTTTTGACAACTTGATGGATGACATCATCCCATGGTGCAACATGGATGATGTCATCATTTGTGCCAACATACTTTAGACATTTTACAAAAAGAAAGTTGAAGGAGAGAGAGAGAGAAGAGAAAGAATTCATTCATCGTCATCATCCTACGGCCGAAAGCAGGTATCTTGCTTCTGTTGCTGCTTAGGTGACGAGATGTGGAATTAGGCACAGTATTCCATGAACTTTCTGATCATGGGCTATAGTTGATCCTAGGAAGGATCCTTGTGTCGCTCGCTGATCGCTTCGCAAGTCTCCCGCTCGTCTATGAGCTTATCTCGGGAGTTTGGAATATTCTTTCTCTGCTTCTATTAGGAACCTGATGAAGTCTGACATGTGCCAACAAGTTATTGATGGATTCCACGTCAAAAGTGACCTCTGGCCCCAGCCCTTGTGAAATGATCTCCTTGAAGATCTGAATAGTTTCATCAACTTTACTTAAGGTGAAAGAAGGAGTAAGTAACCTTGGAGACATGTTGAGAACGATTTGTTCCATTTGGTGCATCACATCTAGGGCTTCTTCCTTTACCTTATCGATATTTTCAAGGACGAATTCCAGTTGATCCATCTGGTAATCCAGAGTGGAAAGGATTTTATTGAGGGCCCGGGATGACCAAAGCTGCCGAACTTGACGGATCTTGATGAGCAGTCGAACATTCTTTGAAAGGTCTCATGCTGTAGCCTAGCATGGTCCAGCTCTTCTGATATGGGTCCTGCTAACACTGGAGTTCTTTGTTCACCTTGTTGATGTTTAGGTACAAATTGGTGAACTTGGCGATTACGCGTTCACTGTCCTTGAGGATCTGGCTCCTCCAAGCGGAAACTGCCAGGCCCTACTCACCGATCTTTGCATATTCATTAATTTTATCCTGACTCAGAGGCTTAGGAGTCTCGGCGGCAGTTGTGGGAGGTGCACTACCCATCTTCTGTAAGGCATGGAGCAGATGTTTATTTTGCTCTTTCAGTAGCATTTTATCTTATTTTACTTCTTAAGCTTCTTGCAGAGGGCGTCGCAGATAGGGCCTCTCCCTGAAGGCTTTCAGAAGACATCCCCATTGTGACTTGAGTCACTGTGTAATCTATCGAGGAGATCCTTTTTATCCTTCAGAGGATTGGGGTACGCGATCTCCATTACCCTCTCTCCCGAAGCACTCTGAGAGAAGCGTGTGATGGGCTTCTGTTTCTTTACCCCTTTTGACGGGATCATGGAGAAGTCCATCGGTGTGATGGGAACTTTTCTTTTCTACTGACTCAGGTGCTGGGAGATCCAAGCTGGACTTATGGGAGAAGGACCAGAAATAGAGAAGGGGGCAGCTGCAGTAGTAGAAGGGAAAAACGTGGAGACACTTAAAGGCAGCATCGAGAGGAGGCCGAGGAAGCACTCACGAGAGGAAGAGATCTTTGTAGGAGAGGAAGATGTAGAAAGGGAAGGGAGATCGAGAGATGAGGGAAGAAATGGAGGGGGACAGATCCACGAGAGAAGAGAAGATAGATGAAGAAGTACGAGGAACAGTAGAAGAAGGGGGAGAGGAAACGACCAAAGGAATGGTCACTTGGGTCACCTGAGGAGGGGAAGGAGGGGACGGAGAAGGAACAGAAGGGACCTCAGTTGTTATAGTAGTGGTGACATCCTGAGTGGATGGGCCTATTGGGACATCTTCCCTTTGTTTCTTTCTCTGGGGAAGCTAGAGTTACAACTTGTTCGGGTGTAGCGGAAGGAGGACTTACAGGAGCTTCCTCTTGGGTGGAGCTAGATTCACCCTCTTTGCCTTTTCCTTTGCCCTTTGGCTGTTTTTTAGCCCGAGGAGGTGCGTTGCCCAATGGAGAGGTTGTGAAATCGACCCCGAGGTAGATGAGCCCGTTCATTCGGCACCAATGTTCTGTTCTACGCAGAGTTTCTTTGACCCTTTCCTCAATTGTCTGAGGGGCTTTAGTTCTATCAATTATCGTGAAAGGCCAATTGTCCCCACCTGTGTCAAGATACACTTGATCCACTTCCTCTTCAGTAGTTTGGTAGCCTTTGGGGACGATGGCCACCCCGTACTGGATGATTTCTGCTAAGGCCAAGCAAGAATGATCCTTCCTTCTAAGCTCAACCTCATGATATATGTTGATGTAGATATCTTCGATCTGAGGGATATGGATTGGGTCGAGCTTGGCTTTAGGAAAAAAATTTCTCGGGTCGAAGGTAGGCCTTGTTGGGAAGTCATGTTTCAGATTCAGCAGCTCCAGTTTTGCAAACATATCTTTTGCCTTGTGGTGTGTGAGACACTTATATCTACCCATTATGAGGGGGAAAGGAGTTCCACCCTTCTTTCTCTTTAGGCACTTTTCGTGATAAGTAACAAGCTGCCTTGACAGCTCCAACAGGATCAATTTGGGCCCGACATACCTTGGCAGTCTAGTCGGTTCCCCCAAGAAATTGACTGCCCTTAGATAGGTAAATGTGGGGAATTGAGTGAACAGGGCCCCCCACTTCTCAGTAGCTGCTACTATGCTCTTGGTCATTCGACCGTGAGTCATATTCAACCTCAACAGGCAGATGATGAAGTAGAAGAATGCATCGTTGATCTTTGTGAATTGGGGGATGTTATTTTCCAGCTTCAGCTCTGGATAGTATTCATAGATTTTAACTTGGGGCCAAACCCCACACCGCATCAGAGCTGGATAGTCCCTTTCAAGTCGAAGCAAAGCATAGACCACGTAGGAGTTCATATAGAACCTCCCGTTGTGTTGAGTTGTTGTAGCTACTCAGAGATTGTGCTGCTTATAATTTCTACCCATTCAAAGCGTTGATCGAGCACATTTTTGTTCATTGTCTCAAGGTACCATAGCATCCACTTGTGAAAATAATGGGTGTTAGGAAGCCTGAAAACTCTGCTCAGGAACGTAATTGTGTCGCTGAGTTCCTCTAAAAAGTCACTGTGATGAATGACTTATGGCCACCGAGTCACTACTTTTTTGTTCTTGAGATAAACTTCATTCATCAGCTGTATGCATTGATCTTCATTGTCATCCCAGGCCTTGATGCAATCTTCTTGGCTAACGGCCACAAAGTGCTGGTGATGAGGAATGCCAAGCATTATCTCAAAGTGGCGGGTAGTGAGGTTAATTATAACCTCACCCTTCTCACCATGGACACATCTTGTGTCTTTGTTGTATAGCACCGGGCTACCACCATCATAAATTCATTGTTTACGGCACTGACTGGGATCCCACCAGCAAGGTGCAGGGCACTGCCTATCAGCTTGTCCATCCATGGACTTCTCATGACCCTCTGGGTTCTAGCCCAGAATTCCTCCATATCAATATGACCCAGCTCTGAGTCTCTGATGTCTAGGTCACACTCTGCTTGGGACTCGGGCATTCTGACCCTCTGATACTTATACTTCATTTCTTCTTCTGTGAGCTTGGCCTTGCCTTTAGATTTGATAGGTTTCTTGCTTGATGTTGACATATGTTCTTCTAAACTTAGTTGTTGATCTGCAACAATAAGAAGTGAAACCCAACACAAGAAAGCCATGTCAGCTATCTGATTTTCCATTGAAATGTTGACAGAAGAAAGAGTTAGCAATTTAAAGGCCTCAGGGCGCAGGGCGCATGAATACTACAGGCTACAGGGCTAAATAGTAAGGTGCATAGGGAAGGGATGCTGCAAGGGGTAAATCAGTGCCAAAGGGTGCATGGCGCATGGATACTACATGTTGCATTTTTTTGTTGTAAGAACAAGCACGCCTGCGCCATATGTATGCATTTTATAATGGGCGCATAGAAATAGCGTGTTACATGGGTACAAGATGTGCCAAAGGGCGCAGGTTTTGTGCATGTTACATCATATTTTTGTGTGCCAAAGGGAACCTAGCACGGCACATGAAGGGTCTGCATGACATGATGTTATTGCTGTGAGGGACGCGCCTGCGCCGTTTATAGCTTTGTTCTTAGCGCATATAAATTTGGTGTTACATTGACGCAGGGTGTGCCAATGGGTGCAAGATTTTGTAATGTTGTACTCAAGTTTGGTGCGCCAAGAGGGTGCACGGGAAGTGTTTGCAACAAGTGAGGGAAGTGTGCCATGAGGGCAGACTTCTCATTATGCAGCAGTCAGGAAAAATGTGCCATTGGCGCAATTGATTTTTTGTGTAACAGGGGGCGCCCATGCGCCAAAGGAGAACAAAAATACAGTTCATTTTTAAGGTTTGATTCTCTCTCTGAGGGGTTTCATTCTTTCAAACTTCTTCTTGAGGGTGCTTTGGGTGATAAAGAGGCTTAAAACAAAGAGTTTTAAGCAGTCATTTCAGACGAGTTTTCCCCTACCAGCAGATCTGGAAAGAGGGGGAAGATCATGGGGGAGAATGGAAAAGATAGCAAAGAAGGTGGGGAGTCCATGTTTTGACATATTTTTAACTAAACCCAATCCAAACCAGTAAGCAAACAAGGAAACAGAGCACAAAACACACAAAAGAGATAAGGACCTCTTACCTGGATAAATAGTGAAGAAACGTGCAAACGGGTCCATGACGTGATTGAAAAAGCGACAGGAAGGTGTGTGCCGATGTGAAAGCTCGAGAGAAAATAATAAAAATAATCACGTGATTTTCTCTAGTGATAATGACAGTGCAGACGCGCCTATTTATAGGCGAGGAAGTAATAAATGTGCCACCAAATTTTCAAGTGGCACACCAAAAGAGCTATCGACACAAGAAAACATGCACCCTATGGCGCACCAAAACACTTGCCAACACGATAATATGTGCGCCCTTGGCATGCCAAAAGTGGTGTCGACAAAGGAATATGTGCACCCTTGGCACACCAAAAAGGGGCACAACAAAATATATGTTGACAGGAAGGCGCATGCACCTTGGCGCACGCAAGGAAGACTCAACATAGAGAGGCGCACCAAAATGCCTGTTGACACAAGAAAGCATGTGCCAAAGGCTTTAAAGGGGGCACATGAACATTTGATGTTGCATTGTCATTATATGTGCCCGCCCAAAAAAGACCAAAAATCACTAAGTTCGGAAAACTATATTTCCCGGAAAGGGATTTTGCAACGTTTCAAATGCAAGGAATCCCTGACAGGATCAGAACAAAACTTTCGGTAGGGTTATCTGTAAAATTGCCCTTGCCAATTTTACGGGATAACAAAGTCTCCTTAGGGGATGGGTGAAATTTTTCCATATTTTGTGTCTCTAACCTCAAAGGGATGTGAGTGACCTCAAATTCCATGGTGAGCAAGGTGATGACACGTGGTGGAGATCCGATGGTTTAGAATGAAGGCTTGACAAGCACCTAGGGGCTGGCGGCAATCCTTGAGGTCACATGAGTGTCCAAAGGTCTTATGGGGGATAATAAAATTTTCCATCCTTGATTTCCCTAACCTTGATGGATGTGAAGAACAAAAATACCACCGGGCTCCACGGAGATGACACGTGCCCTTCAAAATTTTGACTAATTCCCTATCTTGCTTTAAGAGGGTAACTTGAAATGGTGATTAAGTGAGCTCTGATGGATTTTTTTATGAAATTTTATATGATATTAACAAGAAATATAATTATGAATCCAATGGTGGGGGTATCAGGTCTATATTCTTCCATTTTGTCCCTAAATATTTAGATTTTTTATTTGGTACTCCATGTGTTCATGAGGAAAACTACTTTCAGACCCATTACACCACAGTGTTGTAAAAAACTAATCTAACCATATTTTATGGATTGGAATTACCTTTGCTAAGATATTTTTTTCTCCTAACTCCATCCAGAGCTCTCGGAATCACCTTCTAAATCTCAAAATTTGTTTTGGCATGTGCTTTTGCCTAGGCTCGAGAACCCTAGTTTGGTCAAACTACACCAATTTCTCTTTTTCCTTCATGTATATTCTTGAATTAATTCCATGATGTCCCAAGGCCTTTTAATATCCTCTATGTCTAGTTTGGATTTTCTATCCCACTCCATGGGGTTTCTCTAGTCCTAGGAAGGCTAGCGATAGCCCTTCCCATAGCTACCTAAAGCTTGCAATTTTTAATGAACTCATAAAATCACCTAGGGGTTGATTTGACTTTCCTAAATCACCTAGGGGAATTAATTAACACCAATTTTGAGGTTACTAGAATGACTGGGAGGACCCGAGGCACCTCAGAATGATAAAACATGAAAAATTTGGTACATGGGTATAGTTGTCATGCTTGGAAATTGTCAATTTCCTTGTTGCACATTTACATGAAAACAACTAGATCTAGCTTGGGGACATGACATGGACTAAGTGTAGTGAAGAAATGACATGGGGAATCCTAAATCTCAACTTTATACCATATGATCCATTGACCAGTGCCTTATCTATTAGGCCCTATGGATTCATGTACAATTTACAAGAGAGAAAGAGAGTGAAGAAAGAAATAGACACACACACAAAACGATGAAAAGGAAACACATGAAACACAACAAGAAGGGAAAAACATGCAATAAAAGGAAAAAAACCTAGCAATCAACTATAGTACAAGGCGGGGACAAACCAATTTCACTTAATTAATTTTCATTCCTTAAAATTTACTCGTGAGTGAGTGAGAAACAACGATTGATTGAATGGTTCTAGAATGTAGCCTCCTCTCCTTAACTGTTTATGAAAGTTGGGTACTTTCATGAACATCTGTGTTTTTTGTAGGGCTGATTCCACATGAGCTTCTTGATGCTCAGTTCTTCACTTGTAAATTCCACTACCTTCATCCTCTCTTAAATTTGTTTCATAGTTCCAGTTGCATTCTGAATTTATCCACGTAGTTGATTCCTCATTGAGCATCCTACCATTACCCTAGGTCTATGCGCATTGACCTATTTTCCATGAGAAACCTCATACTTATCCTTTTTCTCTACTCCACTATGAGGTGCTTGAGTACTGATGGAAGGATTTAAAGTGACCTCATACTTGTCTTGTATGGCCATGGCATGAAATAAGAGATCAAGAATCATCTCGAGGTCTTCCGTAACTTCTACTACATCTAATAGTTCTTGCACAAAGATATCCTTTGTTACTTCCTGCAACTCATCTTTAGATGCCTTCAATGAATATTTATGTTTCAGCTCAATGCAAGTATTTGGAGGGATTACTTCATTATCTTGGGAATCACTACATTCTATCAATCCTTCATCAAGAGGAGATTCAGCTTCAAAGGCCTCAAAACTCCTTTCTTCAATTTCTTCATCATGGAAAGAGTCTTCCTCTTCAAATGGGAAATAAAATATCTCCATTTCATCGTTACATCCATCAATCATTAGCTCAAGAGGGGAATCATATTTCTCCTCTTTCTTTATTTCAACATAGCCAATCTTCACATTGGTTGAGGATTCTAAATCAGATTCATGCTTGTCTTGTAGATTCATGGTTTGCATCAAGATTTCTAGACTTAGCTCGAGGGTCTTACGTTTGATAATGGCTCTAAGAAATTCTTATACTGAGATAGTTATTTCAAACCTTTTGAGGGCTCATCACAAGCTGGTATTATCCCTCCATGGATAGCATGACTGAGATCATCTCCATATTGAAATGGGAATGAGAAAATCTCCTCTTTGTTGGTAAGAGTATAAGCTTGTTTCTCCATTTGAAATTCATCAAGAATCATTTCCTCTTCTTCATAGTTTGCATCATTCGGCAATTTGAGGCTTCACTCTTGTAACTCGAATCTCCTTAATTCTTCTTCAAGGTCCATACCTCTTTGGGAAGGTATGTATGGCCCTATCAAGGTGGGAATATCATATTTCTCCTTAATTGTTACAAAGTAATTTTTCCACCTGCTATCTTGATGCAAGATGTTGATTTCTGGGATTTTGGAATTTCACACCATGTATCTCATCTTCTTCTCTAGAAGCAATTTCTCCATGTCTCCCTTCACTGGTATAGTTTTGGAAGACCAATTCATCTAAATTTTACCCCCAATAGCTGATAGAAACCCCTACTTAGTAATATTACAAATGAAGTCGGGATGTCTACTACAAAAATCATCGTTAAAGCTTTCTTGTCTGGAAATCTAGCAAGAGCCACTTGTGCATCTTTGACCTTTCCTACAAGTGGGAAATATTTTGACTCCAGGGAGTAACAAGAGCCACCGAGTGGAGCCATGGTGAGTTTTAGATCCTTAGAAATCTTTATAGGCATTACATTGTCAGAGGCACAAGAATCTATTATGAAATTGTTCAATATATATTCTCCAACATGAAGGGAGACATAGAAAGGTTCAATCTTACAAGTCTTTGATGCACTCAAAGAAATCATGTTCTATGAGGGAGGTGTAGGTGGGTTTGGTAGTATTTCTTTAGAAATAGGAGCTACAACATTGGGTGTTAAACTACCACTCCGATGTATTGAAAAAACCTCTCAAATTGTTGGGGTGAGTCCACAGATATTTAGTTTCAATAATTTGCACCTTGGCTTTGTTTGCATATTCTACAAAGTCAAAGGATGTAGATGGGAATAAGGGAAATGAAGGGACTGATTTTTAGTTGGGGTAGGTTCGAAGCAAGGTTTGATGCTTGGGGAATTCAAGGTATCTTGAACAACACATTAGGAACTTTTGAAGCGTTAGTTCTCACATGATTAGATTTATATTTATAATTAGAAGAGGCATCGGAAGGCTAACTTGGAATTACGGGAGCCTTCTTACTTGGTACAAGATCAAGCATCAACAATGTGGACTCCATGGAGGGTGGGAGTGGAGATCCTCGATTAATTATTTTATTTTACGGAGTCACCACATGAGGATCATTAGTTTTCTTGTTTTTAGAAGTATTGGAGGAAGAGGATCCTTTCTCAGACTGAGAATGAGTGAATACCACACATGAGAAGCTAGGTGCATCTTCTTCACCATCTTCATCACCTCAATAATACTCACAGAATCTGATTTGTGTATTGTTCTCAAGCTCATCAACTTCTAGGCGATCATCACCTTCACTTTATTTCTCAAGTTGTGCTCCACTTTATTGACTCCTACAACTTGCATTGATAGGTGGGGCCTCTAAGAAAATCCTTTGGGGTCATCCTTTAATTTGATTTGTGTTTCTTCTTTGGGAATATGATCATTCAAAAATTCCCTCTTCAATTATGCCATCTCATTTTCTAGGTTTTACAAACAATAAGATTTTTTCTTTCATCTCCTGGACATTGAGATTTATCCTTTGAGGTATTTTTGATATTTCTAGATAGGATGATATCGTAATCTTGTTCAATGGCTAATCTTTGTGCATTTGCAATGCGTTAGTTAAAATATTTGTAGGAAAAATCCCACCTTCGGTGATTAAGCATTGATGAAGAATCTCTTGGCATTGTTTTTAGATGGTGAATCTTCTTCCGGTATCCTACAAAGCAACTAGTTGAAATGAGCCATGAAGTCTCTCATAGTAAAGTGATGGATCAGGTAGGTAGGAGGTAGAACCATTATACTACTTTTTCTTAGAGGGACTCCATGAACAGTCTTATAGAAACGTCTTCATGTTTAACTCCAGGAATCCCACATGATGTGGTGAAAGAGGAAACATGTTCTTTGGGATGTTGTGAGCCATCTCCTTTGAAGTTCAGAAATTTATTGCACAAACCTATTAGTAGATTGTGAAGAGGTGGTTCAAGAGTGAGTGCGCTTGTATTTATTCCCCATGGAACAATGGGTTCAGGTCTTTCTACTTTTTCCACCATTATTTCCACTTCATATTTTACTTCAGAAAATTCTTCTTCAAATTCTAGCACTGAAAAAATCTATAATAGGAATACGAAAAGACACTTTGTGGACTACAAAAGGTCACTTAAGAAAGCGATAGTGTATTCTTCTGCAATGGATTTTCATGAACTCTTTTTTTTTTGTTTTTTTAATTATTTGATTTTTTTGAATTTTTGGACCTTGTGGTCATATTTTTGGTGCGAGATGTTGCTAAATCTTCCCACAGTGGGTGCCAAAACTATTAGCAAGAATTTTTTTGGGTGGATGAACTTGTGGATTTCTTGCCAACGCTCCGGGAATATAAGTCCCTCTACTTAACTGGTGAGGTTGTCATGTATAAATGCATGAGTAAAGGTGAATATTCATCTTTGGACTTTTGGTCGGGGATCCAACAAGGGCACTCCATTGAACATGCAAAAAAGCTATAAATTTTTTTGATAGAGAGGACTTTGTCTATAAAGTGGGAAAGGGAGTGAGATATGAGATATGAGAATGTATTTTGTAGGTAGAAAATCATATTCCTACGCACACTAGTTAGAAATTTCAACACGTGCATCCACAAGAAGAAAAAAGTCTAAAAATAACAACAAGACCGATTAGAATTTATGAGCACAAACTATCAATAAATCCCTCACTCAAAAAATTCTTGAAACTCCTTCTTGTTGTATTAATTGCTTAAACAAAAGTTGTGCATAGTGTGGGAATGGAGGAAAACTTGTGAGGGGGGAAATGGAAGAAAATGGATATCTCATTTGTTCTCTCAAAGTACAATACACTCTTGAGTTTACAAAATCAATCACCAACCCTTTGAAATGGGAATGAATTTACAATTTAAAGGAAGGGAAATGACTCTTCACATACTCCCCAATGAATCTTCATATGTCTCAACATGACTTAAGACTCTTCACCTTTCTAGGAAAGCATTAAGTCCCTTTTTATAACACAAAGGTGACTATTACATTAGAAGCTTTAAGACATGCAAAAAGTGCAACTCCAATGAAATATTAGAATATCGAGGAGAGAGAAAGTTGGGGGGAAGAAGAGAGAGGAAAATAAAGGATGTTTCCCTTGATGAAGTTCGTTGATTCTTCTAAGGAGATGAAATGTTTAATCTCGAATCCTTTTCCTCCTTAGAAAATCTTGAATGTTTGTACTTGATGTTGAATCATTATCCATGTCGTGTTGATGAGAATATCCCCACTCCCTTGAATTCCTTGTTGTAAATAATTTACTCATGCTGTAGACAAGAAACTACCTTTTGATGACCTATGGACACCTCAAATTGAGTGTTTAGAAAAACTAACTAATGTAACATCGGTGTGACGAGGGAATTGTTCTGGAGATGCTTCTTTAAGATTCGAGTCTTTGGGACAAATCTTGTCCTAACTCCTTACAATGTTGCCATACTGATTTGAACATGATCCTGATGAAACACATTATGAATAGTTTGATGGTGTTGACTATGAATTCCACCTCACACATGAGTGTCAAAAGACACTATTGAGATCCATGAAAGTGACCTCACTTGTATAGTTCTTGCCCCTACGAATCTGAACTTCAATCTACTATATTTGGAAAAGGTAATTATTTTTAGCAAGTGTCAAGAATTTTCCCTCTCTGGGCTCCAACTAGTGATGTTAACTTGAATATTCAACTCCCAACATGCTCTTTTTATGAAATAAAGCCTTTGGTGTAATCATGCTTTTTTTAGTAACTTTTGATTGGACAACTTACTATTTTTTGGAAAGTTCAAAAATTAGCTTTTCCAAACCTTAGATGATTATGGTAACTCGAATTACCCTTTCTCCCTTTATTCCCCTTGCCTTTTGGATTGATTTAATATTTTAGTCAGATTCCATGAGATCACTTACTATTTTTAGTAAGTGTCAAATTTGGACCAAGATGCTCATTCTGATGAACTTCCAACTACAGTGCATCCTCTGTGTTCAACATCTCCTTCATAGGTTCTTCTATTGATGAATTTCCCAAAATAATAGTCCTCTATGTAGAAGACCTGTTATTTTTAGAAAGGGGATTCTATGAATTATATTGACATAGAATAAATGTTTGATTTGTTTTTTTCCTAATATTGCCCCTTTGAAATTTTGTGCTTACGATCAATAGTTTAGGATATTTTAAACTTTTGATTTTTACCTTCTGATTACAAGGCTTACGGACATGGCAGCCATTGATGGACCTCAAAAATTGCATGTCTTTTTTATCCTCTATTCGTGATGAAATTTACATTTTTGATATGGGTTTTTTATTCTTATCTTACTGGTGAAATTTCTCTTCGATCCGGTTGCTGGTTTGACGGGAAATTGAGGTTTTTCCTTCGTAGAGCTGGAAGTGAAATTTCTTCACTATGAGCATTTCATGCTATAAACGGGAGGTTTGAAGGTGTTTTTATGGTTTTTAAGATTGGAGAACACAAAAAAATGGTGGATAATTTTTCATATTGATTTGAAATATTTCTTCAATTCTTCATTTTATTGCAATGGAGTTTTACAGATTCTTCTTCTCTGTTCTTCCTTTTTCATCTCATTTTGATCAATTCTTCCTTTGTGACCTGATTATCATCATGAAGTATATTTTTTCCATTTTATTAGGGATTTTCTCTAGGTTAATCAATGGTGGAGTGGTGGTAGGAAGTTGCGAGAGTATATGGCTATGCACGGGAATGTTAAATGTTAGAAGCGGGAAATAGGTGGGTTTTTAAAATTTTGAAATAAAGAACAAATGGGAGATAGGTGAATTTTCATGTCCCTAACATACCTCAGATAAAATGGATGTGATGGGCATCAAATTCCATAGTGAGCAAGGTGGGGATATGTGGCAAAGATCGATGGCAGGGGATTAAAGCCAAAAAAGTAGCTTTAAAGCATTAAGGGGCTTGAAGCTAGTCATATGGGTGACCAGAAGTATCCTTAGGGACTAGGTGAATTTTTACATGTTTGATGTCCCTCACCTCAAATTTATGTGAGGGACCTCAAATTCCATTGTGTGCAAGGTGATGACATGTGGAAGAGATCCAACAGTTGATAATGAAGGCTTGACAAACACCTAGGTGCTAAAGCGCGATATTGGAGGTTGCGATGAGGGTCTAGAGGTCTTATGGGGATAGGAAAATTTTTCATACTTTATTTCCCTTAACTTGAGTTATGTTAGGGACAAAAATATTGCCAAGCTCCTGGAGCTAACACATGTCCTTCAAAAATTTGACTAACTCTCAAACTTGCTTCAAGAGGGCAACTTGAAATGGTGATAATGTGAGCTCCAAATGGAATTTTTATGAAATAATATATGATATTGACCCTAAATAGACTTTTTAATCCGATGGTTGGGGTTTCAGGTATAAATTCCTCCATTTGGTTCCTAAAAAAGTGCATCTTTTACTTTGTACTCCACCGTGCATGAGAAAAGCGCTTGCAAACCCATTGTGCCAAAGTGTTGTGAAAAACTAATTTCATCATCTTTTAGGGATTGGAATTAAATTTCCTAAGATTTTTTTCTCCTAAATCCGTCAGGAGCTATGAGAATCACCCTTCAAGCTCGGTAGTTTTTTTTACCGTGTATTACCTAGGTGTGTGGACCCTTATTTTGGTGAAACTTCCCAACTTCTCCGAGTCCTTCTGAATATTCCTTAACAACTTATATGATGTCCCAAGTAATTTGACTCACCTCCATGTCTGGTTTAGCTTTTACATCCTCGCTCGATGGGGTTTCTCTAGTCTTAGGAAGGCCAACGATACCCCTTCTCATAGCTGCTTGAAGTTTACAATTTTCAATGAACTCATAAAATCACCTAGGGGAATGATTTGTTGGAACATAAAGATTAAGTGGTCTAGCCAACCTTTAATGTATATGGGTCCATCACTAATATATAGGTTAATATTTAATAATATGAAATATTTCTATTTCTATTATTAAATATGATAACCTAGGTATATACTTTAGGTTAAATATTTAATATCATGAAATGATTATATTTCTAATATTAAATATTATAAACCTAAGTGTATGTGTAAAAAAATTTGGTTGAAAAGGTGGGTGGAGACATACCCAATCACCTTATATAAAAATGAATGTAGGTCCTCATTTGATATATTTGGGAAATATATCACGAGTGCTGCAAAACAAGTGATTTGGTTTTACCCTTGGTAAATAGGGTTTCAAAGGAGGAGGTGTTATTACTGGATGTAAAATAAGTTATCTGAAGTAAAAGGTTATTATCAAAGTGGTTTTACCTTATCGGGGTTTTCCACTATAAATATTGTGTCACACTGTGTTATTTATTTTCTATAAGTATTTCTTTATTTACTTATGTTATGATGTAATATTTATTTAAATATTTATTATAACATTTTATGATATGTAAATTGATTAAATACATATATATTAGAATATTCAAATTCTAACATGATTTAACACCAATTGGGAGATTATTGGGTATTTGGGAGGACTCGAGGCACCTCGAATGATAAAACATGAAATTTTTGGTACGGGGTATAAGCGTCATGCTTGGAAATTGTCAATTTCCTTGTTGCACATTTGCATGAAAACACTTACCAACTCCTTAATCCACCTAAATTACACTTATTCAATCCCTTTTCATGCTTTCCACACTCTACTATCTCCTTACAATCTATCTCCCCACTTTTAACTTAGTAGTTCCATTACTTGTTCCAAATACTTAATGTTCTCAATACTTTGTTCTCATTCCTTTCACTTTGATTTGTTTACTCTCTCACTTCCTCATTCAGTGTCATTAAATATCCTTCCAAAAATTTCAATCCACTCCATTTTCTCTTTCTTGGTACACTCCTTCAATGCACTAGCTTATCTAGTTATTTCTTCATTGGCCTAAAACTGAGTTTACGGACTTAAATGCTCTATATTTATACTATGAACCCATGTGGTATTTAAAATCATCCTATATTAATTATTAACACCCACATATACCATTAAAATATAACAATGTGTTATCTTGTCTCTTTTCCTTTCCAAAAGTATTTTCTTTCATGGAGTTTAGTACCCAAACAAGGTAAGTTTTTGTTTCATGGTAGTTTAACAAAAATAATTCTCTCTACCATATTATGCCCTTATAATACCTTCCCCATTGTATTCTCACTAATTATTCACTCTCTATTTTTATTCAAATCACCCTCAAGTATTAAACCCACATAACTCATGATTGTTATGAGAAGATGGGGCTTGGGATGGTGTTGACTTTAACTCTTTACTTATTGTCATTTATACAACCTTCTAAGCCTTAAGAAATTCCTCTCACCTATATTATATATTAATACACTCATGGTAATAGAAACAAAATTTACCAATTAAATATACTTAACATTTATTATTCTTTACTCACCAAACCCTCAAAAAAGGGGCTTCCTCAACTTAGACTGAAGTGTCAAGATTTTTCCACATCAAATTTTACTCAATATTCTTGAAACTTGAGATTAAAAAAATTCCGCATAAACATTATATTTTCCACAAAATTTTAGGCCTTTTTAAGGGTTATAATTTTAATTTATGTCCATATACCTCACTGAAACCCTAGATTGGGTTTACTAAGACATCCGAATGTGAAATATGAGATAATTTCAATTTTAGATCTTTAGGGTTCTGAAATTCTTTTAGCAACATCACTAGTAAAAATGGATTATTATGGGGGTTATATAGCTCTCTCAATGTTTGAAATGACTAAGTGTTTTGTTTTTGGATTTATTTACATACACTTTATAATTTCACCTCCAATATGACCTAGCATGCTAAATCGCGATTGGAGGATAGTTGGCATGTGGTTGTACCATAAAAAATTGGGGACAAGAAGTAAAATGGGACACAATGGGAAATAAATTGTGATTTACACTTGATGATGACAATTTACAAGATGTGGTGCAGTTAGAGGGAGATGTAGGGGGGCTGAAAATGGCTTTTAGTGGCTACAAACTAGTCCTTGATATGTCTAGGCATTGAATGGAAAGAAGAGGAATGTATTTTCATGTACCCTCAATACATTTTGATTTTGGTGAAATATTAGGGGACAACATCAACTCATAAATATTCCATGGAGTTTAATATCATGAGGATGGGGGAAGTGGTTGAGAAAGCATGTAAGTTTGAGATATTTCTAGGGGTAAATTTAATGGTGTGTAAGTTATGAGAGAAGGGAATCATGGAGAGCACATTTTTGTGTCCCCCCATGTTCCCTTTTTTGTTGGTGAAATGTGAGGTGACACTATATGCTCCAAAAATTTCTATGGGTCATCTACTCATGAGGAGGGGGAAGTAGTTAAGTGGATATGCAAGTTTGGGAACTCCATAGGGGAAAACGTGATGTCTTCCAAGTTAAGGAGAGAAAGACACAATGGGGAAAAAAATATTGTGTCCCCATGTCTCTTTACACAATGGTGATAATATAAGGATACATGACATGCTTCCAAGTGTGCCAAGGGTCTTCAAGTCATGAGAAGTGGGCCTAGGTAAGTGAAACACATAACTACACCCAATAATATATGTTGTTATTTTAAGTGATGAAAGAATCTTACTGGATGGGGAGTTCACATCTATGTCCCTAATGTCCCTTTATGCATTGGGGAAAAATTTAGGGGACACAACATGCTCTAAAGTGAGTTCATGCCTTTTTTGTATGTTGATGTCATCTCACCAACTACATTTTAGAGGATTGGGAGTGCTTTTTCTACTCCAAGAGCATGTGATGGTATTTTGGTGTCAAATATTATATGATTTTAACTCCAAATCACATTTTGAAATCAATTCAACCCATTTTAGGATTCAATTATTCCAAAAAAAAATTGGTCATTTTCTTCTTTTGGCTTGAAGGGGTAACTACATAGTCTTGTATTATTGTGAAATATTTTTAAGACTTTGAATAAAAGTGGAATGTTGGTAACATGGAACATTTCAAGATATTTGCATTTATTTTGTTTTACATCACAAATCCTCTTGAAAATCCCATAATCATTCGTGTAATTCAACTTTCTATGTTGGAGTATAACATTCCTTGGACCCAAAATGTTCATATTTTTCTTGTTTGATACCCGACATCACTTATCTTTACATAATTTCAAAAAACTTCCTTAAATTCATTAAAACATCCTCTACAAAAATTGTATATGCGTTTTTGTTTTCAAACACCTTCGTGAGGCAATTCACCGGTTTGCAAAATGGCCAAAAATATCCTTTCTTAGGCTTCTAGGGTAATTATTTTTCCTTTGATCTTAGTGAATTTTTCAACCACCTTATGCATATATCCCTACATGAAACACACTTGAATTTTTTTTATCATTTTCCTATAAGTAAGAATGAGCATGATAATGTGAAAAAAATGGCTAGAGAAAATGTTCACATTGTGAGAGAGGTAACTTTAAATTTGGGGCTTGTTTTCATGGTTAAAAATTTCAATCTTACATGCTAGAAATTTATCTTGACAAAATATGGCTCTAAACTTGTGACATTAGACCATAAGGGGTCATAAAGAACCTCATAATTCTCATGGTTAAGTAGACCAATGCTTTTACAATTGGGTAATAGATTCATTCCTTCACAAAATAATAAAAGCAAAAAACACACACAAGGGAGAAACAAGAGAAACACATGTCATAAATAGCGAACACAAAAAACTAAAAAGGGAAACACACAATGGAAAGGGAAACTATGGTACATGGTTGGGAGAAACCAAATTTATTGCCTATAGAGCTTGGATGTTGGCCAATATGATCAAAATCTAATGGGATCACATCGAGGTATGTGAGATGATATGTATTATATACACAAAAGTGCCTTATCTTAAAATGTCCAAACCAATAATCAAAATTTCCATGGATTCCTTTGAACTCCCACCTTCATCCCAAAGTGGGACAAGGTATCCAACCTTAAATATTATATCTTTTTTTCTTTTGATAAGATATATTAATACTTCTGATTGATGTATTCTTAGTCCATCCACCTCTATTTGTATTTATTCATTCAATTTTTCTAAGTAGAAAACATCTTCTTGAGAGGATTGGTGTATTCTCTTTTTTTTTGCCTTTACCAATTACAATTAGGTAGATATATACAAACTAGGATCTTAGATTTGATTCCATATAGTATTTTGGAAATGATAAGTACTGGTGGGATTCATGGGTTTTATACGATAATTCCATATGCATCATATAGTTTCTTATGCCAATCCTTTTGATTAACATCCACTACTTTTTAAACAATAATAATAGATTTATTTATAGAATCCACTTAGCCATTTCCTTTGTTATAGTAGTTAGTAGAGTGGGATAGTGAAATACCATGGTTGTATAAAAATACATCAATTCATCATAAGAGAAGCAAGTAGAATTTTCATCTACTATATTATTTTGTACCCCAAATCGGAAAATGATAATATTCTTCGAGAAATTGTATCTGTCTCGAATTGTAATTTCTAGCTAGAATCGCTTCCACCAAATTTGGAAGTAATCTATAGCAATGAAGACATACATATGAACCATGTTATTGTGTGCATTCAAATCACAAATGAAGTCCAAACCACATTTTTGGAATGGTTCTTCAATGATCATGGGTCATAGTGGTAAAGAAATAATCCTTGGTTTTCCTAAAAACTATTGGCATGGATCACATTTCTTTACACATTTATAGGTATCCTAGAAGAGGGTAGGCCAATAGGAACTACCTCTAAAATATTTATGAGTGGTTACTAATGCTGAGAAATTACCTATGCATGTTTGATCATGGTATGATTTGAAAATATTATTCTTCTGCTTCTTCTTCGATGCAACTTAGGAAAGTTTCATTCGAGTCCTTTCTTATATAGTGTGTTCTCCCAAATTATATACTTCATTACTTTTAGATAAAAATCACACCTTTTTTGTAATCTAGAACTGAGGGAAATCATTTTAGGTTAAGAAATATATTATTTATGAATACCAAGGATTTTTTTTTCTTATAAAAAGCGTGAGAGGAATGCGCTTGGTAAAGCACTCATAGCAATCAAAACAATCTTCCCATACTTCTCTAGTAAGGATTTCACATAACCCATTTCCTTATAACAATATTAAAGGCCTAATTTCAAGGTCACTCTCTTATAATTTTAACACCAAATTCCCTCTCTTTACACTATGATCTTATTGTATTAAAAATGGATTTAATAGCCGTGCTAGGGACCATGACGTTAGTGTTTGAGTTCAAGAGGTAAAAATGAAATTATTCAAAGTTCGACTAACGCATAGACATTTTTATCATGTTGTGAATAGTTTAGATAATGTTATTTTAAAGGTGTACTCAAGAATGAAATCAATGAATAAACCTTATCATCATTTTATTGAATAAGGATGGATAAATAATTTGTTCTAAAACATAACATTACATAATGAATTTTTTTTAAAATTTGGGAGGACCAAAATTGGTGATTTTGCAATAGCACCTTTGATTGACTCAAAATATTTATTTCCTTTTCTTTCCACTTGAAGGATTCCTTGGACTTTATCATATGGATTATTTCTTTTGTAATCCTATCGAAGTTAGGAAAATATCTTCTTAGGAATTTTACCTTTACAAAGATAGAGTGTACACCTAGTTTACTATTGGTTAGAGACAATATTTGGATGGATTCAAACCTTTTAAGTCCAATATTTGTACCTTATTTTCTCACAATATGATCAACATTTTTTCCTTCATTATAAAAAAGATTGACTTATTTGGATTAAGAGAGATGTGATGCCTTCTATAGTGGAAAAGGACCTACTCTAGCTATTGCAAATGTTCTTCTCTCTCTTTCGAGTATACCGTGAGATCATCTAGATACAACAATATGCATGTACCCATTAAATCTTATATATAGATCCATATCCCTCTAAAATGTGACACCTACATTGATCAACATGAAGGGCATACAATGAATTGAAAATGTGCACCAACTAGTGGTGAAAGAAGTATTAATATGATTCTCCTTGGCCACTTTGATTTGGTTATATCTAGAGAATCCGTCAAGCATAGAAATCATTTACGAACCATTCACTACTTTTAGGATATGATCAATGAATGGATAAAGATATTTAGCTTTCAGGGAATCTTGATTCAAATTTTAGAAATCCACATAAATACAAATTTCAAAATTGTTTTAGACCAGTATGATGTCAACTATCCACATTGGTGATGGATAGGGAAGATTATTTGGGCATTGTTTATTTTTTTCAAATTCTTATTTTATGGTCCCAAAAATATTCATATCATACTCTCTTTACATTTTCCTTAAGGCCTTCACATATAGGTTTAGGGGGATGAATTGTTTAATTGTTAGGTTTTTGATCTTGTTTTCATGTTACATGTGTTGCAAATTATACACTAAAAATATTGTAAAATATTCATGTATTCTCTCAAAGTGGGGTTCTGAGGATGGGCCGGGCACCAAGAATTTTTTTGGGAGTAACCAAAAATTTAGTCTTTTCATGTAACCCATAAGTTTATGGGTCAATTTTTTGGCCCATGGTTTTAATACCCATAGTAGTGTAAAACTTATTAGATAATTACCTATTGATGTGCTTATGAATAATAGGACATATAATAGGGAAAATGTGGGTGTGTAAATTTAAGTGTGAATTTGTGAGATATTTTTTTGATTATAGCTCCAAACAAGATCATTTTTGTTGTAATTGTGAGAAGACTAATCTGAGAGTGGATTATACTCTTGTTGGATCATAATAAAATTTGGGCAAGTGTTTCTTGGTGGATGTATCCCATATTGGGTGAACCACGTTAAATCATGTCTTCTTGTTGTGTATTTTTGTTTCTGTGTTTTCTGTTCATATTTCTTACTACTATGATTATTTGGGATTGATCCACATATATCTTTATGTTTATCCCAAATAATTAGTATCAAAGCTTTTGGTTGTGTTTTTGAATTTTTGAATCACAAGAAGGGTTATTAGCTTAAGTGGGAGCTATGGCAGATGATGATAGATCAAATTATCATAGGAGAAGACCATAAAAAGTCGATGAATGTAATAGGTAAGTTATATGAGAAACCCTTTACTTCTAATAAAATATTTTTGATGAAAATGTTATTTCATATAAAGATGTCGAGAGAATGGTTCATTTTTTGATAATTTTAATGAATTAAATATGGTTGTGAGTATGTTGAACTATGTTAAATTGAATTCTATGATGAAGTGAGGAGCTACTTATTGTGTGATCCTTACCAGAGTGTTGGAACAACCTAGTGATGGCTATGAGTAATTGGGTCTCTAACAATGCCAAGTTGAAGTTTGAGAATTTTATATGAGTGATCCTGAGAAATTAAATGCAATGGATTATTTTTGGGGAGAATTCTACTTCAGGGACTGATTTGATGGTGGAGATTAGAGGCAGAAATAAAACTAGAGGGAAAGGAAACCGTAGAAAAAGAAGTTATCATCGAAGGTAAAAATCAAAGAGTAAGATGGTATGATCAATTTTTAGAAACATTGGGCATGCAAAGAAGGATTTTTGGAATATTTGGGTCAAGAAGAACAAACATGAAGACACCAAGGAGGTGAATATGGAATCAAGTAATGTTTTTAGGATGCATTAATTCTCTCGAAGGATAATATTGTTGAGTCTTGGGTTTTAGATTTTGCTATCTAATTTTTCCCCTTGAGGAAAATTAGACAATGAGGACCTATTGTGCTCTACGAATGAAAAAGGGGGTTCAGAACACTCCAAGGTTATCAGCACAATTTCAAGCTTTGAGAGCATTTAAGGTGTTCCGAGAAGGTTGGGTGTTATCTTGACCTTGCTCTTTTTTGTTGCGTTTTGAAGGTTTAGGGTTTGCTCGGAATGATAAAATTACCTTTAGAGGGCCCACATTTACCCAACACAAGAAAAATGGTCAAAACTAGTGTATTAAATCTTTAGGTTTCCAATTACACCTCCATGATTCTCATGAACTCAAGGAATCCTAAAAACATTTATGCAAAATTGGAAGAAATTTGTCAAAAGGTCAAAAAGGGGAATTGAGCTTAAAACAACTCACCGAGTGGTTCAACAAGCTAAAGGAATATTTTGATCTGTTGAGTTTCTAGGTGTAAGGTAGCTAGGTTAGGTTATGTTCAAAAATTAGGAGCTTAGAATTGTTTGAGACAAGAGTTTAGTGAGCTTGTAAACCGGGTTGTGTAGGGTGATTATCTCACCCCGGTAGATGAAAAAATCGGGGCTCATTTGATAGTAGAACTTGGTGCATGGGTGAGGTCCAGTTAGAACCAGTTGAGATTGAACTCAAGAGATTGAACATAACATGTTTTATCCTAGCTCATCGATTCACAAGATATGCACAACTCAACGCATGGTAAAATAATGCGCGAAGAAAATTTAGAGCTTTGACCTTGATGAGATGGTTTTGTGTGTTGATTTGATGAACAAGCCCAAGCCATAGTGCAAGGAATAGTTGAGATCAAGCCCTTGGGACTAGATTCCTGAGTTTGTCCATCGTAAATGCAAGATTGGGCAAATTCAGGTTTTCAAAGGTCAATGGATCGATCACACCGGAAGTGAGAGACTCGGGAAGATGGTGTGGCTCAAGTTAGTGAGCCATTTGAGAGGAATAGCTTGATGAATCTATCACAGGTTTGAGCTCAAAGAATGTTCTAGCAAGGCATCATAGGTAATTAGAAATAGGGTAGATGAAAGGAAGATTCAAGGAGCCATGGCGGTGCATCCGTAGGTGAGGAGTTCATAATGTCAGTCAATGAAGTCAAAGTTAAAGACATTGGATCTGAGCCAGTAGTTTACGTTAGAGCTGCGACTCATCAAGGATCTCGATAAATATATGAATTGGTTTAGCGTATGGAATATCACATCAAGCTTGAGGTGATATAATTAGTTAGAATAAGAGTGAAATGATGGAGGAATCTTGAAATTCATGTGATGAGCTAGTTTCACAATTCGTGATTTCTATAGCTAGGCAAGGTTTGAACTTTTGGGGATCAATGATTTGAAGTACTCAATGGGAAATTCATCACAGGAATGTGGGAGGCATTAGATCATCACATTAAAACTCGAGGGATAACTCATTCGGCATAAAGGAAAACACACATAATTAATTTCAGAGAAATATTTCAAGGATGATCAATTCGGTCTTTCCCGAAAAGTTGGCAAAAATTTGAAGGGAAGCCCAAAACCTAAAACTGTGAAAATCCAAAATTTGGAGTTTTAGGTTTTCAATATTGGAAGTTCTCAAGGCATTTGGAGATCATTATTTTCAAGGTAAGCGAGCCCAAAATCTGAATTGGCTCAATCTACATACCAGGGAACTCGATGAGCTCAATGAGTGCAAGGCACATGAATCTAGTTGATGAGTGATGAGTTGGTTCGATTGATGAGCTAAGGTGGTCACAATATGTTTGACATGTGTGTTTCATGTGAGACAAAGTCTACCAAGTAACCAGAGTGCTAATAAATGGGTGGAACCATTTTTGGAGGCCATTTTAGTGTAAGGTAAGTTAGAATGTGCCATGTGGATGTCAAACCAATACACTTGATGGTGAACATGTAGATGCTTTAAAGGGTGAGTCATTAATGAGTCGGTGAGGGATTTTAAAATGGAGGAATGTTTTAAACAACTCACTAGAGTAAATTTGAATTGGCCACTAAGAAAATGCTAAACATCTAATGCATAAGTGTTGAATGGAGAACTCAAAGCAAGGTGGTTAAAACATGGTGAGGGATTCAACATACCCAAAAGAAAAAAACTCAGATTGGAGTAAAGTTCAGGGCCAAGCACACAATTAATGGAATTCAGCAAACCAAAATCTCAGTGGAAGAAACATGGAGCTTGGTAAGTGAGCCATTCCTGGCTTGGTGGGAGAGATTAACACATGAGGTTTCGAGTCAGCTACAAAACAAAAGTTGGATAAATCAAATAAGGATGTGAGGAGAATCATGAAATGTACCATGTAAGACAAAATGTAATTCCGAACAATGCAAAGGAGGAGCTCGCCTACCACTCACCAAGTCAAGCTAGTGAGTCAAGCTGGTTAAGCAAGCTAGCCAACCAAAGAATACTAAAACCCTTTCAAATTATATTTAAACTTATGGGTCCCACCATAAACCGAGGATGACTCTAAAAAATATTAATTTTTTTAATTAATTGGAGAAATTTCAAGTTTTTAAATTATGAAGACATAGTGGAGGAATTTTTTGGTGTAATTGAAGATGCAATCAAGAAAGTAGTGTGTGCAGACAAGCATGGCCAACAACATGGTTAACTCATCTGCTACATTCATGCCCAATTATTAATATTTATTCCTTATTTCTCTCACCAGTTCAAGAAATGTTATAAAATGTAAAAGGGAATGCAAAATTCAGAGTTAGATATTTTTTTCCAACCTCTCCTCTCTTCACAAGCTAAGTTTTTGTGAATTTTGAGGCTTTCAATCCTTCCTTCCAAAAATTGTAATGGAAACCTCTGCCTCATCCTTTTGTAATGATGTACTGTACAAGTTCTTGGGATAATAAAATTATGTTTTTGGCTAATTTTTGTCCTCGCACTAGTTTATTTGTTTCCTTTTTCCTTTCTCATGTTTATAGGTACACCTTTGTGCAAGCATGGTTTTCATTGTAGGTTCTTTGGGAGATGTTGTGCTTATTTTGGAATAAAGCATTATATGTATTTGGGTGTGATGCATATCCATCCTTCCCATGCTCTTCTTTCTTCATTGGCGGGATGAAATTTGACTAGCAATACCCTTTCTTGGTGCATCACCACTCTTAGTATAGGTTTTTTTCATGCACCTCTCTCTCTAATCCCCTGGAAATGTTAGTGTATATCTAGTTAGTTTTTTCCTTGTATTAGGAGTAGTGCAATGCTTAGTTTAGGAAGCGAAGTGGCCTTCTCGAGAGGTTCACCTAAAGCTTGCAAGTTCCATAGCTTGAGAGGTGAACCTATGTTACCCATCACACCAAATGTCCCATTCATACTCCAACCATTCGAAGTGGGGTCTGGTGATTTGGTGATAACAATTTTGGGACACCCAGTGGGACCAAAATGTTAGATTTTCCAAAGGTGTGTGTATTTTTGTTCACTTTGTTTCATTAAGTTGTTATGCTCTTTGTGAAATTTTATACTTAAGAGGTAAATGAAGCACAAATTGTGACTCCATTGGTGTAAATAACCCATTATTTGAGTTGCAAACTTTCTTTTTTCACCCATTTCCATCAAATGTTTCTCCCAAATCTTTCCATTTTCATTAAGTCCATGAAGTTGTGTAGTCATGACTTCATTCACACATTGGAATTATCACTTGTAGCAACATCAATACCAGTTCAACATTTCTCCAAGGTTGAAAAAACCATCTTTAGATTACTACAATACCCCTACAATTCAATATTATGATGAAAATTAATTGCAAAATGCATACCCCTATGAGCAAAGTCATGGTCGAGTTTTGTTATTCACCTAACTATGCAGCTTTTCAAGAGCAGGAATATGCGATGATGATGGAGGTCCAAATATGAAGATTCAGAGTTGTAACTTAAGATGCAAAAAGTAGAGGCAAGTATATTTCATTCTAGAGCTAAAACTTAAATGAAGGCATTCAAAATTTTCTTTAGGGTACATTTTCCGTGGGTTGGCTCTATGCCAAATTTTTACATCTTGTAGGAAAAGATTTATTTTATGGCTGAAATTTTTCCTCAACTTGAAGGTTGGATCAAAGAGATAGAGGCCTATGAGTTTGATGCAAGGAAACCTTGTCAATGGGTAAGTCCTATACCACCACCTCAGAGTCCTCTTTCCATTTCCCAACCAATATCATTTCATTCTAAACCTCAAATCCCAATCTTTTCACCTACTTCCCATGTTGAGAATCCCATTTCTTCATCTCCTATCTTCCCATCCCACCATGAATCATCTACCCCTCTTTCTTCTAAAATTCCTTCTTTTCTACAAAGGCCACCAATACAAGAAGTTTCACATCTTCCACCACCTCAAACAATGAATAAAGTTGTTGAATCCCAACCCTCCTCTCCTCTTACATTCCCAAATCCATTTTGGGAGGACCAAACTATGAATATTAGTGAAAAGTGGAGAATATGTTTAAGGAGATTAGAAAAGAAGAGCTTGCAAAGAATGCGGAAGGAGTGGGTTGTAGAAACTCAACATTAAGAAAATTACATTCCCGAAAAAATCTTCTTTGAAGTTAAGGCTCAAAAACAGGTGGTACAAACTAGTTTTGTAACAAAGACAAAGACATAGTTGAAAGATGAAGATTAGAAGTCTATGTGCTCGAATGCAACGTGACGGGTTGGAATTGTGTTCATGAATCTTGTTAAACAGTTCCAAGTTGAAAAGTCATTATTAAAGAGGAAGAACATGTGTAGAAAAAATGAAGGAAAACTTCTAAGTATGCAAAATGTTACAAGAAAGTGCAATGATCCTCATTCCCTTGCATGCAAGGAACTTGAAACACTTATTTAATATTACAAGAGCCCATCAAAACCATCATCGTATGTTGTAATCAACTATAAAGAGCTCCATTTTGTGGAGGGGATCCATAATGATTCAAAGATATTGAATGCAGATAAGGTCAAACAGGAGGTTTCAAATCCTTCCATTTCTTCACTCTTGCAAAAATATGATTTCTTATATGAATTTGATCTTTCTAATTTCATGTTTTAGAATGAAGAATATTAGGGTGAATAATTTGCTAGTTCGGAGGACACTATGATTGAAGAAGAATCCTTGACACAACCGGAAAGTAGAGAGGAATATTAGTTTTCGATTTGTTGGAATCTTTTAATAGACATAGACCTATAGAAATGGTCATTTTTGTTATTCCATCACCTATCCTTCAACACAAAGTGCCTCATGCCATGGAAGGAAATGCTCAAGAAAATCATGTTTCTCATAACTTCCCTCTTGGACCAACATTGAAGGAATTGAATCTTCCACGTCCCTCATTGAATGAAGAATAGGAGGAGCACACAGAGAGACTAAGTTAGGTTCTAAAGATATAGATAGAGATAATATCATGGAAAGCTTCTTGTTTTCGATTCACAGTAACCCAACTGGATAATGAACCCATGATGGAGGAAATTATTCTTAAAGATCTTGTTTCCCCTAGTAGTTCTCGGGAGCAAAAATGAGAGAGTTTTATCTTGAAGGTTTTTTGTCGATTGAGGAGGTTAAAAATGTAGATCAATTTTGTCTTCAATCGGGAAGAGAGACACTTGTAGGTGAGAAACACATTCGAGTCACTTGCAACAATTTTTCAAGAATTCATTAAATACCGTAAAAAGTCTAGATGAGCTACATATTCCAGAGGAACACCTTGTTTCAAGGGAGAAAAGGGGAACAAAGAAGACATCATTTCAACACCATTCATCCGGTGGAAGATAAGTTATCTAAAAATGAACAATGAAAGGAAAATTAGCTCAGAGATAGTGATATTTTCTGGAATTTCTACAAAGTTGTTTTCTTTGTTAAAGTTGAATCTTGGAGTAGAAGTAATATTCAACAAGTTAGATTGTGTCCCATTAAGTACTTGGCTACATTGGAGCAAAAATAGGAGCCATAACCAGTCACATCTACTTCTAAATGTGAGGATGAGTTTCAAAATCCCAAGGATTAGTTGTAATGCCTCTAAAAAAAATGAAGAGCAACTAAAAGAGCCATACTTTCACCTTCCAGTTGATGCCTTGGTAAACCAAGTGGAGAATTGGTCTTGTTTACGTTTTTCAATCTCAGTCTTAGCTATGTCCATTTTCAAATCATCTACATGGCTCCCCATTGCAGGAAGGGAAGCTATTTTTAAAAACTATTTGTAGGGTTCATTTAGCTCACTTGTGCCTCCAATTAGCATAGAGTAGGAATATGTTTTCTTTCAGTAGAATAAGTTCCTTGCACACTCTACATGTTTCATTTGAAGCATGTATGGTTTTTAGTTATTGTGTGTGTTGTGTTTTTTTTTTCTCTTGCACAAAGTGTGTCAAAGGTGGAATGTTCAAAAGAAGGAAAGATTCAAGTTTTAATATAGTTTCATGATGTCCAAAACCAACAAGTTTTTTAATCCGATTTTTTCATTGTTGTATGGATGCCAGAAATTATCAGATTCAGTGTACTTCATACTTAGCATTACAGAAGGTCCATGATCATCAATGTTTTGTAAGGGGATTTCAAAATCCATCACAAAGAATCGATCAATTTTGGGATACCAATGACTCCATGCCTAGTGGATACAAAAGGTTACTAGACTAATGCTTAGTAGGCAAGCATCCCCGGGAGGTTGCTAAAAAATTTATCCATTTTTTCCCCTTGAGGAAAAATTGGACAATGTGAACCTATTTTCTCTACGAATGAAAAAGGGGGATTCAAGAATACTCAAAGGTTATCAGGCATAATTTCAGTCTTTGAGAGAATTAACGAGTGTTTTGAGAAGATTGGGTGTTATCTTGAACTACTCTTTTCTTTCCTCAGTTTGAAGGTTTAGGGATTTCTTAGAATGAGGAAATTGCCTTTGTAGGGCCCACATTTACCCAACATAAGAAAAATGGTCAAAAATAGTGTATAAAATGTTCAGTGTCCTATTATACCTCCATGATGCCCATGAACTAAAGGAATTATTAAAACATTTGTGAAAAATTGGAAGAAATTTGTTAAAAGGTCAAAAGGAGAACTGAACTTGAAACATCTTACGAGCTACTCACTGAGCTACTCAAAGCAAGCTAAAGGAAAATTTTGAGTTGTTAAGTCACAAGGTGTAAGCTATCTCGGTTGGGTTATTTTTAAAAATTAGAAGTTTGACATTGGTTGAGACAAGATTTTAACGAGCTTTGAAGTAGGTCGTGGGGTGATTAGCTCACCCAAGTATATGAAAAACTCGGGGCTCATTTGACAATAGAACTCAGTATATGGAAAGGTCCAGGTGGAAATCGGTTGAGATGGAACTCGGGAGCTTGAATGAGACAAAATTTATCCAGTTGCTGATTCAAAAGATATGGACTCCTCAAAGACATGGTAAAAGAATGCATGAAGAAAATTTGGAGCTTGGACCTTAATGGGGTGGTTTTTTGTGTTGATTTGAGGAAAATATTGAACCATAGTGCAAGGAATCATTTGAGATCGAGCCTAAGGGATTGGATTCCTGATTTTGGATGTCATAAATGCATGAATGAGCATAGTTGTTTAGTTTGTTAAAGCTCAATGGAGCCATTGAGCTAACAACAAGTGACTTGGGGAAGATGGTGTGACTCGGGTTAGCGAGCCATTTGGAGGATTAGCTAGATGCATATATCGCAGGTATGAGCTTGAAGAATGATCGACAAGGCATCACAGTCATTGGAAAGAGGGGAGATGAATGGAAGATTTGAGGAGCCATGGTGATGAGTCTCCTAGAGAGGATTTCAGAATTTGAGTCAACAAAGTTGGAGGTAAAATAATTAAATCTGAGCCAATGGTTTATGTTGTAGATGTGACTCATAAAGGAGTTTGAGAACTCAATGAAATGGCTTAGCATCTGGGATATGGAATTAAGCTCAAGGTGATAAAATTAGTTGGAAGAAGAGTGAAATGACATAGTAATTTTGAAATTCATGTGATGAGATAGTTTGGCTAGTCGTGATTTCAATATCTAGGAAAGCTTTGAATTTTTGGGGATTAATGATTGAAGTACTCAACGGGTGCTTCATCGGAGGAATGTGGGAGATAGTCCCTCATTTCATTCAAGCTTGAGGATAGCTCAATCAACACAAATTAAAACACATGGAATTAATTTAGGAGCAAGTTTTTGGGATGATCAATTCGGGCTCGCCTAACAAGTTTGTAAAAATTTTAAGGGAAGCCCAAAAAAGAAAATACGAAACTCAGGATATTAGAGTTTTGAGTTTTTAGGATTCAGATTTCTCAAGGCATTTGGATCTCTATGTTTTCATGGTGAGCCCGATCCTCGAAAATCTGAATTGGCTTGGTCTACGCACCATGGAAACTCCCTATGAGTGAATTGAGTGCAATACACATGGATCTATTTGATGAGTGGAAAGTTCATTTGATTGATGCACTAAGGTGGTCATAATATTTTTGACAAGTTTTTTTCATGTGAGACCATTTTTGAAGGCCATTTAAGTGTAAGGAAATTCAGAACTTGCCATGTGGAAGTTAAGCCAAGACACTCGACATAGATGGTTTGAAGGGCGAGTCATTAATGAATCGGTGAGGGAGTTTAAAATGGCTCACCGAGTAAATTCAAATTTGCAATGGTGGATTGTTAGGTTTTGGAGGTTGTTTTCATATTAAATGTGTTGTAAATTGTACACTCTTAATGTATTCTTTTTCGATGTTTGGGGCGAGGATGGTCCCGAGAAGGGTTTGGGGAAATAGACCTCGAGATTTTTTTGGGAGTACCAAATGTGATCTTTTCATGTATTAATTTTATGGTTAGTATTCAAACCATAGGTTATGGGTCAATTTCTTGGCCCATGGTTTTCGTACCCATGGTATTGTAAAACTTATTATATAGTTACCTATTGATTTTATTATAAATAGTTAAACATATTTTAGGAACAACTATGGTTGTGTGAATTCAAGTGTGAATTTGTGAGAGAGTTTGTTGAGAATAAATCCAAACAAGATCTATGTTTTTGATTATGATAAGATTTATTTGAGAGTAGATTTTACTCTTATTGTCTTATAATAAAATCTAGGAAAGTGTTTCTTGGTGGATGTATCCCACATTGGGTTAACCACATTACATCTTGTCTTCTTGATGTGTATTTTTGTTTCTATATTTTATTTTAAATTTCTTACTACTGTAATGATATGGGATTAATTCACATATATATTTCTTCTTATCCCTTACAACATTGATTACGATTGAAAATATTTCAGGTCATCAGATGAATATTCTAGTACATCCAAATAATTCTTCAATAAGTTTGAGAAGTTTATGCACTTGTTAGGTGAACAAAACTTTCCTTTGTTCACCATCCTTGGTTTCTCGCTTGTAATGATGTTTATTTTCTCATACTCGGATAAATATCTAGGTTAAACCTTAGTTTTAACATATATAAACCTATCATAATTTTGAAACAATTCCTCCAGTGTCATTATTTCCTTTAGAATCTTATTATCATTAAATTAGATTATTCCATATCGATCTACTTGATCACTCATGGTACTTTCACTATCATTTTTAGTAAACTCCCATGGGAGTGAATCACTCCCTTCAAAGTACATAGATGTCAAATATATGGTCTACTACAATAATGATATAATGTGTCCATCATCATTAAAAACTTGTCATATCTCTGAATTTTATAACACACTTGGGAAGAAAACCATCTCCACCAAAAAACATTTCTACCAAAATTGAGAAGTGGAATAATTAAAGAGGTAGAAAATGCTAATGATTTTGCATTGCTATTTTGATCTTGATGGAATTCCTTGATTACTAAATACATCAAAATATTATAGAAAATATAAAAATGTATTCCTATAGTGACAGAGATTAAATTTCTTTACTTAGAATTTATATCTCAATTATTTCACAATCAACTCTACATCTCCTTGCACTATGAGTTTCTTGATTCCCATTTATTCATAATCTCACAAACCAATCAATAATGATTCATACTCAAAATTATTTTGAGTATTAGATAACTATAACTTTAAGACAAAGGAAAAAATCTCTTTGAAGAGATGAGAAAACAATAACCACACTTCAGCCTATTGTTGAACAAATTCCATTGAATTCCATGCTCAAAATCTCATCAACAATTATTTTTGGCCTTTCCTCAAGGATGGGAATATCTCCATCTCATTCATAACTCATAAAGTAGTTCCCATTACCTATTTCCTCAAGTATAACTATCCCAAATTCCTTTTTGGAAGAGAAACTTTATGCTAGGATCATCCAACTTATGAACCATATATTTCATTTTAGGTTTAGGGAGGAGCTTCTTCATCTCATTTTTATTTGTATGGAGCCCTTAGACATTATATTTGTATCTCTCACCCAACATCTTGGAAAAATAATCTACCGAGGAACATCCTATCTCGTAGATGGTATATCCGCCATTAGAATTCTTGTGTTTGACTTCTTTCTTTGGATAAGCCACAAAAGCAAGTTGTGCATCTTTGATTCTTCCACCATCTGGAACTTCCTTTGTCTCCATTTAATAAAAATTATCTAATTCCTGGGAGGGACTCAAACTAAGAGCTCGGGAAACCTTAGAAGGAATGAATTTTCATATGTACTAGAATCAATAATGTAATTTTAAGCGAAGCACTGCTAATTAGCAAGGAAACATATAAAGGCTCAATTTTACTGGTAGATGATAGGGTGAAAGATGAAATATTTTAGATTTGATTTTACATGGGTATGTGAAGTAATAATTTGGAAGTGGATCACACACTAGATTTGGAACTTCTACCTTTGATAAATTGGACTAGTTTATCAAACTATTTAAGGAAAATTTTGCAAGTATTACGATTCGAAGATCTAAATATTGAATTTTTTTCACATGGTCAATAATATCAAAGCTAGAGGAAGATTTTTCAAGAGCATTGTATATTTTTCATTTCTATTTGAGTTGCTAGAGTGGAACCCTTAATTTTAGAAGAACTGGAAGTACTTGACTTACCAGGATTAAGATATTATTTGCGATGAGATGAAACTTTAGGATTATTTATGGATGATTACAAAGATACAGGAAGTGGATAGACTCTTTTAGTTATTGTTTTCTCTAGTAGTAGAGTCACCACTTAAGATTAATATTTCTCCTTCTCTTTGTGATCGGATGATTTATATTTTTAAGAGTTTTTTATCTTATACAAAAAAATAAAATAATGGATGTTTATATCAACTACGAGTCTTCATATTTATCTTTGCAAGAAGATACATATTTGAAGAAACCAAATTCTATAGATCCTATTTATTTAATCATCATTTCACCTTCATCTTCTGAAGTAGTCTCTTCTTCATTTTCATCATATGATTAGGTTCCACAAGTGGCATTCATGACTGGAACCTTAAGAGGAAGTATTTGATGTGTGGAAATAATTATTTTTCGTGTTTAGGAAGTTCTTTCTTGGAATATCCTTATATATAGTACTATGAGTAAGTTGCTTCTTGACGGTGAGTACATCATTAATTTTTGTACATCAAATAATATATCTCTCCATATCTTGAGCTTTGAGCATCTTCCAGGCTTGATCCTTTGTTAAATTTTCCAAACTTAAGAAGGTTATCTTCCAGTCACCATAAATTGCGTGCCCTCATCTAGAGTAACAAGGTGATTTCTTCTCAATATAAATATGACCTATGGTAATTGATCATTATTGAATAATCTTAACCAATTATCCTATGTGTGCCTTTCGCAACCTATATGATTATGTATACGAACTTGTTAAACTTGGAAAAAAATACTTTCATAGGCTCATGTTGTTCCTTATTTAGTTGGGACCATTGTGCAAGTAGTGTATGAGCATATTTAATAGAATGGAATCTATCTTGAAACTTGGATTTTAATTTTTCCCAATTGGTGATGATATCCATGGAAAGTGATAGAACCAATCAATAGAAACTTATTGCAATGATTCCAAAAATAGACACAATGATACATCTTCATATTCAACTCATAATACACCACAAGTTATGAATAACATAGCAATATGTTCATCTGGATGTTGTTTCCCATCCCCTTTTTATTCGGGAAGTTCTTCCTAGACCATATTGAAAATTCATGTGGTGGAGGAGGTAAGGATAGTGGGCTAGTATTTTGTCACCATATAACATGTGAAGATATTTATTCCTATTTTTCTTGTTGTTCTTATTGTTTTTATTCTTCCGGGGCCATGAGATTTAATGTTGTTTCATTTTTTTCTTCAAGGGATTATTTAATAGGAAGTTCGGGATAAAATTCGAGAAGAGTATTCTTGACAAACTTTTCTTATAGGTTTGATAACATGAATTCTAAAATTAGCTTGATGTTTCTCTTCTAATGCAGTTTCAATTAGGCCACTTGCTTGATTAGCTCTTTTGTACCTTCTTTATGCTAGTTTATAGGATGTATGCTCAACTTAAAACATATTTCCTTACATTTTTTTTTATTTGTAAATTTTTTAGCATGTTACAAATCTTGGGCATGTTCTTATTTTAGGTCCATAATTCTTGTAGTAGTGTGGTAGTGGGAATTATTTTCTATTTTTCTCCAACTATAGTTTCTTAAATATGTTGTAATGACTTGTTGAGTGTTGTCAAAAAAGAAGATTAAGTTGTAGAATTTATTGATTTCTAGGAATGGTCATTACTTGGTAATATATATGGTAAACATCAAGGCTTTTTTATTTTATAATTTTCTAATTTGTTTTGAGTTTTTCATATATGTAATTTTAAGATTTCTTTTGGTTTTAAAAGGGGTGTAGAAACAATAAAATATGCCCCATGATGCATTCCAATTTTTTTGGTGAAATAATTTATTTCATGTAGATTATTGGTTTTCACCAAGGGTCACGGGGCTAAGTCCCTCCTTATTGGGTATGGGAAGGCTCCCATTTATTGAAATCTAACTAAAGAGAACTGTGGGTGACCATTAGGCTATGGATCACACAATTATAGTCTAATAAAACTATGTTATATTTCATGTACTTTGTACAATGGATGAAATTGCTTAGAAAAAAGGTAAAGGGGGGAAGGAATGTAGTAAGGGAAAGTAAATTTTATGAATAGGAACTTTCATATTTCATAAGGATTAATTAGAGATGGTCGACACTCAACAAGAAGAACACAAGTGTGTAAGAAATAGTAGGATTAACTAACCATATAAAAAAATTTATATTGATTCCTTCCTCAAACATATAAGGTTACTTCTTGATTTTTCATAATTGTAATGCTCACAAAGTTGAAGATAGGAAGTAGAAGAAACATATATAAGAAAATAGTCTTTTTCTTGTAGTAAGAGAGAAATAGCCATCAACCCTTTTGAATGGAGAAATCATCCCAACATATAGCTTTACAAAATGTTCCTTCCTCTCCCCCATATGAATTATTCCATTCCTATCACTTGTGACCTTTCATATTCCTATAAGAATAAAATTAATTCCCTTTTTTATTAATTAAAGAAAAATTATGACAATGTCAAATTAAAAGGTCTCTTTATATAAGAGAAACTATGTAAATAAAAGTAAATCATATCCTTCTTTCATTTATGCTTACAACCTCGGTTAAGATTATTGAAGCTTGGAACAAAACAACTAGATCATTTAATATCTTGATAAAATTGTTTATGGATGCTATAAATATGTTTTGAATGGAAGTAGATTTCAGCTACTAGCAAAGAAAGTGAGTGACTAATTTGATTTTTGATTCATGATGAATTGGACATCATGTGATGAGTGAGATTAAATGAGAATCCAAGATAGTTGTGATACAATTATAAAATATTCCAAATTTGATGATAATTGGAGAATAATGAGAGATTATTTATAGGTAGGTATATATTACCAAATCCTTGATTTAAATGGTTAACTTGTGGGATCTGAAGTTAAATGAAGCATGATTTGATTATTTAGTTGAGTTTCTAGTCTAATCAAGGAGTTGAATAGTTGATTTGAGATTTCATGGATGAGTTGTAAAAGGTTGCACATGAGTTTTTATATTTATAATTACATATTAATTACACATTTATTGTTTTCTTCCCCAAAACGTAACGTGACATTGAAGGTATTTTCTTTATTTTGGGAATGTCATGTGCTTTATGGGATATGTTTAGTTAACTCAAATACATGATTTGATTTAATCTAACTTCCTCATGTTACATATATTAAATGATTTTATCTTTAATTGATTTCTTTTCTCTAGTTAACTTGAGATGTTAACTAGTGAAGTAAAAGTGGATAAGGGGTGAGATGTAAATGGATAGAGTAGGATTTATTTAATTATTTTGATATTAAATTATCTAATGGGATAGGGTATGAGGAATATGAGTGATATGATTAATTAATTAATCTTAGGAATGGGATATGAGTGCAAAAATTCCATAGTATGAATATTTAATAATTTGAGACCGTGTGTGAGCAATACAAATGTTTAGGGAAGTTTTGGGACAAGGTGGTAAAATGTCACTAAAGGTTGTAAAATAGAGGATTATATCAAAATTGGTCAAAAATGGTTGTAGTGTACGGTGAAGTAATTACATGATGATTTATTAGGTTTAGAATGCGTAATGTGATAATTTAGGGTGTTTAGAATCACTTGAGTAAATAAGAGAAAAATTTAAAAGGTACATTCCCAATGAAGAATTAGATCATTGAGAGAGGGAAGAAGAGACAAAAGAAGAGAGAGAAAAAGAGTGATCATTCTAAAGATTAAGAATCCTTTGATGATAAATATCCATATTGTGGAGAGCTTTGAGGAAATGCTTCTCAATTGACCTCCTCTCCCTTAATTCCCCTTACTGAAAGGAGATGTTACTGAGTACCACCTTCTCCTCCTATGGAATATAAAAACAACTCAAATAATGGATCCAAGTATTTGGAATGCCACCAAGTTTATTTCATCGGTTGAACCAGAATTGATGATCTCTTGTAGTATTAGATATTGGGCCTCTAATTTCCATGAGGGAGTCTAAAGTGTCTTCATTGACGGAGAAGGAATCTCCTACCTCTTTATTAACCAAATATTGAAAAACTTAAGGAGATATTCTAAAGATAAATGTTCATTGAGTGTAGTTGACCTAAGATTGTATGCATTGTTTCTTACACTTTACAATATCTTAGATGCATAATGTCCATAATACTCAAGTTCCAAGATGACATCATCTATCATATCATATCTAACACTAATTATACAAGACCATATGGAAAAAAATTGTCATAGATAGAGGTGAATACATTTTTTCTCACTGAGTGAGAGTCAAGAAAAATCATCTTAGAATCAAATGGGAACAAACTATCCCAATGAGAATTTTATTTTTCAATCTCCTCATTGGTCATTTTTATGTTTGAAATAGTGCTTTGAGTAAAAATTCAAATAATGAGAGAACCTCGTATAACATTACCTTTCCCTTTTCTATAATATTCCCCACATATTTTAAATTGTCTCTCCATTACATGGGGTACCATTGGGATCTCTTGATCACTTAAGGGTACAAACTATTGATGGGAGAGATGGCCTCTTCTCGGGTAAATAGTGTCGCACTAGGTTCCAGGAAGGATTGTACATAGGAAGTGATGGTTATCACATTCTCTTTTATTTCTCCATAATTTGTTTATTCTCTTCATTTATGGAAATTAAATAGACTGTAATTTTTTTAAATAAGTACACATCCCCATCCTAAGAAACTTGTCCTAATGAAACCCCGATAATCTTGTAGTCATGTTTTTCATTTCTCTCATGGTTTTTATAATATTGGGTCATGTAACTTCCACATATTGAGATCCAAAATATCAAATGAAGAAATGTGAATTTTTATTTACTTTCATGGTTCAATTGGTTTTGATGTATTTTAATATGGCATTAAAATTAGCTACAGTGGATTGCTGCACTATTCTTGAATCACTTGGAGAAGATCTTGCACCGATGTTAATGTTTCATCCGGATTAGACATGAGATATGTCATAGGGGAATTTTTGGGTGCTTGAAAGGGTATCCCATCATTCTCATGATGAAATGAATCTATCATTGAGGAGGACATACTTGGATGTTGATGATGAGTAAGATACTCCTATGGATAAATCTCACCTAAATCAAGAGGTTCAATGGGATAGTTAATGATCTTCACTTTCTTTTAAAGTCTCTTAGGAGGAGTAGATTCGTTGCACTCAACCTCCACACATTTCCTCTTAGATGATTCTTATAAATGAGTATATACCATTTCTTTCTCATATGCCTTGATGGAGGAAGGGTGAAAACATTTCTTACATGGGGAAAAAAAAAAAAAAGACTATATGAAAGAATATTTATTCTACTTAAACCATTCCTTTGATATTTTGTTCACTGGTATGGTCCTTTATTTGATATCACCTAATTATTTGATGTTATATGGAGTGGGAGGAAGAGTGGAATTTTATGCCACTTGGTATTCAAGATCAAATAGGTTAGAATCATCATCTTTTATTCCCTCTCGCAAACCAATAAAACTTGAATTCTCTCATTTGGCTCACTATAATCAACATGTAATCTATATTTATGACCTTGAAGTCATTTGTGTAGTTAACCTATCAGTTTATCAAATGTGCACCCACATCTAGGATCTTAGAATGGCCAAGGTTTTGAGACCACAATGGAACTTCCCTAAGTTGTGGGACCTTGTGCACTTGGGATGGATCTCTAGAGAAGGCCGGTTCCTCTACCTACCTCTAACACTACTGCTACTCCTAATGCTGAAAGAAAATCCTAGACTAAACATGCCAAGGGACTAGGGATAGAAGGATGTGTAGAAAGGGAAATCCTAAGCTAAGGAAGGTGATAGCGCCTAGAAGGAAAGGGTTGATCTCTCTCCACGAGCGGTGAAGGAAACAAAGAGGGCATGGGAGAATAGGACAGATGACGCGTGCCATAGATCAACACACATGATCATTCTTCTAGCATGTGCAACACATGAACATGGGGAATGCAAGCACAAAAGTATGCATAACATGCTAGAAAATGCAAACAGAGAGGCAAGATGCAATGAAAATGAGAGAGGGAAGACAAGAGTTCCACAAAACATGATTTTATTGCTTAAGGGATGCACAATCATTTACATTCACGATAGGAGGAAAGAATACATTGTAGAGACCATGCCAAGGTCTAAGACCCATGGGAAGTTGGCCACCATTTTGGCATGGTGCCATTACAACAAGGAGGGATAGCTTTTACAAAGTAGAACTATGCTATTTATAGAAGAAGAAGGAGAGAAGAGAAGGAGAAAGGGAGGGAAACTCATATTCAAATCTTCAACCACAAAAATAGAAATAAATGCCTACAAATCCACTTGCAAGGATATCAGATGCACTTCCCCATGTCTGTTTGGCATGTGGAAGAAGGAAGAAGGCAAGATATGATGAAATCTGGTAGTTGAGGTTGATTGGATGTGTATTGATGAACTGAAAGATGTTTCCCTATTTTTTCCTAAAAATCCCACCTATATTTGAATTTGAATAGTCCAACATGTAGCTTGTGTCAACAGATTTTTGACAAGTCCAGATGTGCATCAATATGAGCTCTGTAGCAAAATATATGGATGTCAAAAGGTGTCGAGTCATCGGCACATACAAGACACATGACACGTGCGAGGTTGGATGAAGTGATGGCCAACTGTTCATTTATTTTTTCTTTTGTGCCATGTTTCATACATTGGTTGGTTGTCTAGATTTGGCACCTTATTGGCGCACTCTAATAGGTTACATGTAGCACACTCAAGTCTGACAGAAGATGACATGGCATAGTGACTTGCTCATAAGAAGGTGCAAGCATGCGGGAGTGAGAGGAAAGCATGTGAAAGGGGGATAGAGGGGAGGTGTGCGCAGGAGGAAGGCATACTTGTAGAAGGAAAGTATGGAAACAAGACATGGGAATTCAGTGAAGGAAGGTGCACGGAAGTAGAAATAATAGAGGACGCATGAAAAACTCGAGTCTAGGTAAGCACATGAGAGGAATGTCGGGGACTTAGCCAATTGAAAGGAAATTCTACAAAAAGCACGGAAGGAGTGCATAAGGGGATATGAAAGAAATCGGGTGCATAAGAAGAAGGTGTGCAAGGGAAAATGGAAGGAGATAGAGGAATGAAAAGGGAGTAGGAAGGTGCATAAGGGCACGTAGAGGAATTGTAGTTGTGCCAAGGTGTCAAAAGAACAATCTTGAGTTCCCACTACCTAAGATGTGAAACACCATAGTCAAGATGAAAATATAAGTTATCTAGATAACTAGGAGAGTTATTTGGATAAAAAATTTGGCTACTTCAAGGGACCATATGCCTGCTAGACAAAGAGACCAATAGCCTTAGAATTCCATTGGGCATGGATTCAAGCCATAAACTTGAAGATCTGATCTACAACTTGAAGAACATTCCTGAAGTCACTTGAAGCTTTGTCTTAATTCTGAATTGAACTACTGCTCTCATATGAAGATATTCTAAATTGGATTGATGAGAGTGAAAGCTTATGCACTGACCGTTGGAACTGCCTCTGCCAAAATTGAACTGTCATCCCAAGAAGAAAAAAATGGGTGTGTGCATACAACAAGAAAGGAAAGGCATCAGAGGGATCACGCCAAAACAAAATCACAACACTATGTACAAAATTTGAAAATCATACATGTCCCAAATGGAACATGTAGAGTGTGCATAGGCACTTGTGTTACTAAAAGAAAACCTAAACTAACCTAAACTAACTAAAGGCAAGGGGCGCTCAAGTAAAACCTACAATAGGTAGGGAGAAGTAGCTTCCCTTCCTCATAAATTACAACCATGTAATTGATTTGGGGCTGAAAATGGTCATAAATAAGAGTGAAAAACCACCTTGTAGATGGTGTTTCACCCTCCTCAAAGTATAAACAAAAATAATATATACCTCCTAGAGCTATTATGCACTTGGACCTAGGAGGCGATGCTACCGACCTTTGGTGCATCAAGCTCTACCTCATGTTATGAAATGAGAATGACTGATAGAAACTATATTATTGGCTCTAGGCTAGCCAAATATCTAATTAGGCATTCCATTACTTTTAAGCTCAATCCCACAGATGGGATTTTCTTGTAGAATTTCCTCCTGAAGGAGAGTGCTTGTAGGGTGGGGCTCATAAATATGGGGTGCACATGGTTCTACCTCTACAAGAAACTCAATCTCATCTAGAATTGCGCCCTCTGGAGCTAACTATTTTTCCTTTGGAACAAGTTCCTGTATGATTTCCTCTTCCAAGTCAGAGTCGCATGAGTCACACCATTATTTAATTGTTCTACAGTCGTCAAACATGATGACATTGGCTGGGAAATGTGCATTGGTAAGGGGTTGTTCATTTATGGTACAACTAGGTAGAGGGGACTTGGAAGGAGGTGGGAGGATGGGCATAGAGGGGATGAAGGGAACACATGCTAAAGGAATAGAGGCACACAGGAAGGGGAATGGAAGAGAAATGAAGGTGAGATGAAAGTGAGGAGGGAGAAGGGATGGAATTCTCAGTGGGGAAGCATGCAAGAAGCTAGGAACATGCACAATGGGATGAGATGATGTAAGTTGGCGTGGAGGAGTGGGAGGGATGTAAGATGGTAGTATAGGGTTGTCCCATTGGTAGGGTTTCTTTGTGCACTAGTTTTTGAGCCTCCATTTCTTCTACCCATTCTGTAATCTAGGGTAGCATCTTAGTAATAAAGTGTAGCTTCTTTTAGGTGCTAAACGAAATTGGCACAGAAGGCCAACCCATGGAAAAGGGACCTTGTAGCCAAATTTAGCTGCCTTTATGGAGCACTTGAATTTGAGATGCATCATGTCCATCTCCATCTTTTGCACCTGCCTCTCAAAATCAGCTTCAGCCAAGGAGTTTCCACCATCATCTACATAAACCTATTCTTCATAAACATTTTGGTTAGAAAAAAGTGGGTTATATGCATTTTCATAATAATAAGGTTTTATGAAACTATTTTAGAGGAGGATTTTGAAACTGTAGGGATGGAGGGAAATAGTTCTACTATTGCAAATGAGAATTCTATGAAGGGAAAGAAGTCATGATTGCACAACTTCAAAAGAGAAATGTGGAATGATGAAAAAGGAGAATTGAATGGAGGAATGAGGGGAGATTGGTATGCACATGAGATAATGGGTGTATTGAATCAGTGGAGTCACTAGCTATGTCAAAAAATGCCTCCAAATTCTGGATCTCAGCAATAACACATCGAACTAGCTGAGATGAAGATGTAAAGCTCTTCACTCTAGTCCCACCGAGCATGCCAAAAACTATTGGTTGCTCAAACATGGACCCGCATCATAGATATTAGAAGGTCTAAGGTGTTTGAGACCACAATGGAACTTCCCCAAGTTGTGGAACCTTGCGTGCTTAGGATGTCTCGTTGGAGAAGGTTGGTTCCTCTACCTACCTCTAACACTACTACTACTCCTAATGCTAAAAGAAAATCCTAGAGTAAACATGCCAAGGCACCAGGGATAAAAGGATGTGCACAAAGAGGAAATCCTAAGCTAAGGAAACTAATAAGCACCGAAGGAAAGGGTCGATCTCTCTCCATGAGCAGGTGAAGGAAACATAGAGGGCACAAGAGAAGAGGGAGGATGATGTGTGACATAGATTAACACATGAGCCCAACCTTCCAAAGCGCATGTAACACATAAACATGGGGACCTGCAAGAACATAAGTATGCACAACATGCCGAAAACACAAATAGACAAGTGATATGTAATGAAAAGGAGATAAGGAAGACATGAGTTCCACAAAACATTATTTTATTACTTAAGGGACACACAATCATTTACGTTCACAATGAAGGTAAGGTGAGAATACATTGCAGAGACCACACCAAGGTTTGAGATGCATGGGAAGTCGCCACCATTTTGGCATGGTGTCATTACAAAAGGAGGGATTTATTTTACAAAGTAGAACTCTTCTATTTATAGAAGAAGGAGAAAGGGAGGGAAAATCATATTCAAATCTTCAACCACCAACAACCAAGTGATAAATTCCTACAAATCCACTTGCAAGGATGTTAGATGTGCTTCCCCATGTCTGTTTGGCATGTGGAAGAAGGAAGAAGGCAAGATCTGATGAAATCTTGTAGTTGAGGTCGATTAGATGTGTATTGATGAACTGAAATATGTTTCCCTATTTTTTGCATAACAAATCCTAACTATATTTGAATTTGAATATCCCAACGTGTATCTTGTTTTAGCACCTTTATGAAAAGTATAATCATACATTGATCTCGAGCTTTATAGAAATATATACGGTTGTCGAAGGTGTCAAATTCACAAGCAGTGCATGCAAGACTTGGGGTGCACATGGGATGGATGAAGTAATGGCCCATTGTTCATTTCTTTTTTCTTTTTTTCCATGTGTCATACACTAGTTGGTTGTCCAGATTTGGCACCTTGTTGGCATGATCTGATAGGTTGTGTGTAGCACACTCAAGTATGATAGAAGATGACATGGCACGCTGATCGGCATAAAAAAGGTGCAAGGCGCGAGAGTGAGAGGCTAGTATGCAAAATGGGGATATAGGGAGGTGTATGTGTAGGAGGAAGGCATACTGCAGTAAGGTAAGGTATAGAAACAAGACATGTGCATTCAATGAAGGAGGGTACATAGAGGAAGAATGAACAAAGGAAGTGCCAAAGAACTCGATTCTAGGTAAGCACACGAGAGGAATGTCAGCTACTTAGCCGATTGGAAGGTAAATCTACAAAACAACGTGAAAGGATTGCGCAAGGGGATAGGAAATAAATAAGGTGCACATAAATAAGGCGTGTAAGGAAAAATGGAAGGAGATAGAGGAATGCAAAAGGAGAAGGAAGGCGCGTAAGGGCATGCCGAGGAAGCGTCAGACTATGCCAAGGTGTCAAAAGAACAATCTTGAGTTCCCGCAACCGAGATGTGAAACGCTAGAGTCATGATGAAAATATAAGTTATCCATATAACTAGGAGAGTTATTAGGATAACATAACCCATTATTCCTTAATTCGAGGCTCATGATACAATCCTCAAAAGATGAAATTTTATGGATTCTTCCTCATATCAAAGTTAGAATGAGATATGTATGAATACAAACTGAGGTTGGAAAAATATGTTATGTCTCGTGACATTAATACCAACGTATATTCCCAAGGATATGGGAAATTACACACCTTTCTTATTTACATTATTGAACTTTATATGAACATGATACAATTGTTGGAATAGTTCAAACATGATGATCTTATCCCAGGGTACTTGGGTATCATCTAATGGGAAAGATCAAAGCTTCTTGACCCTAATGTAGTTGAAGTTGGGGAATTGGATTAAGTTACTCCTATAATTCTCAATTAATGTAGAAGTTTGGGATTATATCCTCTATTCTTTAATACCTTTGAGAAACCTTATGATGAACATGGTGAATGCATCATTCACCCTAGAATAGTGAGATTTTTCTCTATGTGAGTTATCCGCATATAATTTTCATAAGTAGGTGATTTTTTGGTACATTAGGGGAAACAAATAGTCCTCAAAATTTTCTTATGAAACCAAGGAGTACATTGTAAGAACTCATTACTTAAATTATTATTTGAGGAAAATCGCAACATCTTCTTATGGAGGTTATTACAGTATGATTCCCTAGTCCATTATTTTGTTTCATATAGTGGCAACTAAGATGAATTTATCTAACCAATCTTGGAATTATTTTATTGTCTCCTCTTCGATTATTTTTCTCAAAAGGATAATAATTGTAGAATATTCCTCATAGAATTCACTCCTTGATAGATTCTTTGGGATATAAAAGGGACTTATTCCTTTTTAAGCCATGAAATAACCATTAGGACTTATAAATATAATTCAATCCTCACCGCTCTTATGAGGAAAATTTATTATTTATGATGACCATGTTGTTCTTTGGTGAAAATCTATATGCATTAAGAAATTATTGTTATCCAAAATAACCCCCTGGGTTATTTTGGCTGTAATAAGATTTAAAAATGGACTTATCCATTTTTACAGGTCTAAGATGTTCAAACGACTATCAAATTACACCTTTCAAAAGTACTAGTCATTGGCTTTCAAGTACCCAAGGGATACTAAGGATAATTTATTGGTGGTTTATTTTCTAAAAATTGCAATATAAAGGATGAAGGGTTAGTGTTGTGCGGTAAAGGTAAAATCCACGATATAAGAAATAGATCAAACCCGCAACAAATCTAAGGAGACAAAGTGGCGAGATGATCAATGGTAAATTTGAACATGTGGTGACATTCTGTCATTTCCTTATGTAGATGCAATTCACATACATCAACTCTCTATAATAAACCTAACTTCATAATTCATTGGGTTCGATAAATTCGGTGAGGTCAAAATGGGACATGTGGTGCATTTCTTATGAAGCCAAAAATTTCTAAGTCTCCCGAAGTAAAAGGTTGTGACACAAAGCCATTAAGAACCTAAAAAATGTGAATTTCAAAGATATGTGGAGCCTTTTTATTGGCTCTCCTTTTGCATTATAACAAATCCGATGAAAAACAATTCTAATACTCGTAAAGAACATGGGGTTTTCTTATTAGCTTGAATTTCAAAGTTGTTAGTTAGAAGCTAAAGAAAGACGGAAAACCCGAAAGGCGTGGATATTTTCTATTTGTTAGTGAATCGAAGTGGTCATAGGAGGTAGAATAAAGTTATGACATCGTGAGGGGTATATAATTTTTCATTGGTTGGGTGCTTCATAGGTTTTAGAAGTGAAAATAAAAAGGACTCGACATGTGAAGAACATGGAGCCTTCTCATTGGCTCACACTTCACAATGGTCATTCAAAGGGATTTGAAAAGGTGAATTGTGAAGAAATGTGGAGCCTTCTCATTGGATTGTATTTCTAAATAAACCGAAAAGGTCTAAGGACATTCGACATCGCAAAATGCATGGTGTGATCTTATTGGTCTCGTATTTCTTAATATGGTAGTCCTTCATTAAGCCAAAGGAAAGAAAAGGAAAAGTAAAGGGAAGTAAAGGCTTGATCCACAAACTAATTAGAGATGGGCACATGAAAAAAGTAAAATCATTGCACACATTAGAACAATCCGATCCCCGAGCTAATCAAAGGTTACCACGTGGTAAGTTCATGTGCTTCCCATCCATGTAAATATCAAAGCACCATAACTTCACCTAGAGAGATCCAAATCACACAAAATTTGTATCAATAGAAAGGTATCCTCGATCCCTTCATTTTTTTCATCATTAGAATCAAGAATAAATACATTTTATGGGATAAAATAATAAAAAATAGTTTGACTATTAATAAGCACAACAATCATCCAATCCAAGGATCAAGCAAAACATGCCACATGTCATTGCGTGTTCATTTTGTACTAACATATTGAAACCTCCATGGATCCTACTGCAGAGGTAGGATCCATGATTTTTTTCTTGTTAAAGAGATACTCCATTAGATATCAAATTTCGGTTGAAAATTGGGAAACATCAATCGAGTTGTTAATGCATAGTTTCAAATGGCTCAATCACCCAAATTGATGATGTATGGAGCTCTCTTTTCCTCCCGTGAGAATGTAGTGTGTAAAAATGGTTTTCACCGAGTGCCATGATTTTTTTTCATAGAATTAATAGATGATTGATGGGAGTTAAATCTTAAAAGTTGTGTTAAAGGGAAATATTGAGATTTTTATTAATTGCATGATCAAATCTGATTTTTCTCTCTCTTATTCTCCTCTTCATCTCTATTTCCTATTCTATAAATAGCAGGATAATGCCCATTTGTAATGTTATACATTTTAGTGATGCTTGTGTACTCTCTTTCAAGTGTTATAATTTGTGTTGTGAGTTGTAGGCCTTAGATTTAGATATGTGCAGAGTGGTTCTTGCCTTCTTCTTCCATTATAATGATCTATACACACTTGAAGAAAAAAATACTTATTTTTTTCTATTAATCTTTCTTAGTTCATGTTCTTTTCTAAATTAATTCCTTTCATTCTATATGTGGGTATTTTGTGCATATTTTTTCTCCTTGCATAATATAAGTTTGGTACTTATGTGTGTCCTCTCTTTACTCATTTTATGTCTTGTTTTCCTCATTTGAGAGTGTCTCTCCACCCTCTTGTTGGTGCTATCACCTCCTTTAACTTAGGATTTCCCATTTTATGCACTTTTCTTCCTCCTTGGTCCCTTGAATTGTTAAAGTAGGAGTAGATAATTGCATTTTCTTCATTAGGAGTAGCTTAGCATTAGGATTAGGTAGAGGAACCAACCTTCTCTAGAGGTTGATCTCATTTATGTAAGTCCCAAAATTGTTAGACCATCCCATGTTAACCAAAAATTAGAAATCATATAAGATAAATCATAGGGTGATACTTTTTTAACATAACAATTTTAGCATGCCTAATGGGAATACCAGTTAATATTTCTAATTTTTTCAAGATTTTGTGTGTATCATGGTAAAATTTCAGCCTTTGGAGGCTCTATAACAACACATCCAAATACTATGAATATTCTATTTACTGATTTTAGAAGTTAAGGTGCCTTAGGTTTCATGAGAAAAATTCTAACAATGTCAAGAACAAAGAAGAACTAACTTTTTAATACCTTTGGTTATCACCTCTGAGGAGAAGAAGGGAGATAAATTTATATTTTACCTTCACCACCAAATAGGATTCTTTCTACCCCACCTCCCGATAGGCCTTTCTTACAGCTCTACTATAATTGTAAGACCTATCATTATGGAAACACCACCACCACAGAGAAATTTACCATTTATCAACTTTAATCTTAGAATCCCTCTTTTCTAAATTCACAACATGACATACAAGTAGCTGCACTTACAAAGATTTCATACTTCACTAGTGATAATCAAGTCACTCTTGTTGAGCACATTCAGGATATTGCAAGTGTATTATATGTTCATCTAGTTACACATGATGATATAGTAGTTAGGATACTAACATCTTCATTTAAGGGTAAATCACTTCAATGGTATAGAATCTTAAGACATGCATCCAGTCCAGTTGGGATGATCTTGGCACAATCATGTGTAACCATTTTGAAGAGAAATCAAATCACTTGTCTTTGGTGGATCAGATGACAACAATAAAGAGTGACCCCAATGAGTAGATGTTAGATTTTAACACAACATTTCAAAGGACTTGGGAAAAAATGCCTCAAGTTGTAGGACTTACACCTTAGCATGCATTTATCTATTATTAAAAGGATTTAAATATTGACATTTTTTTCATGATTCAATCCATGGGAGGTAGAACCTTACCAACTTCCTATAACATTGTTATTAGGGTCAAGAATAGTCTTATTTAGGTCGGGAAACTTGCTCCTAGACCTCCAATGCCTATTTACCTAGATATTGAGGACCAAAAATATCATCAAACACATCATTTAGCACCCATCCAAACCCAAAGGAATAAAATCTCTAGCTAAGCATCTACTTCCTTAAACACCCCGTCTAAGTTACAGAAGTAATGAAACAATAGATTTTTTTTTAAAATGAGTTAGTATCCATTAAGAGGTAGCAAGCCAAATTTATTAGACCCTATCAGTCTCCATACCAACCCTATAAGTTTGTTGGACCCTAAAATATTGGTTAAGTACTAAAGGGAACACACCCATAGGACAAGTGAGAGGAAGGGAACTCGGGGAAATCCCACATGACAAATGGGTTTAATAAGGGTTTAAGTCAATCCATGGCATGCACGGGAAGTAGAACATAGGATTAAATCACTTATCCATATTTGGAATTCTAGAGGCACTTGAGGAAAATTTGAGGACCCAAATAGGCATGTTGAGTGGATAAGGTGTCATCCCGGAACCTTGGAGGTCAAGAAAATGATATTCCACACGGAATATTCGTAGAAGACATCCTTGAAAAGAGTGGAGGGTTTTCAAAGGGATAAGCATTCACCAATGGAAGACCAAATTTACACTTGGTACGTGATCTATTAAAGAGAGAAGGCATGGCAATGGGTTTTGATCCTATAAAAATCTATGCTCAAGCTAGAGAGAGAGAGATAAGAGGGACGAAGAGGTAGAAAAAGAAAGAATGTAAGAGATGATGCATAGAGAATAAGAAGTAGAGTAACAAAGTGTTCTAATGATGCTAGGGTTTAGAGCACTTAGTGCTAAGGGTCGTATAGGATGAAATAAGCCTTTATATGATAGTAGGATTTGTAACAAGGGTTAAAATGAGAAAAGTATGGATAAGGTCTCATATCGTAGATACCGATAGGACTTGAGTCTCTTCCATTTAATGTGTATGGTCTAATATGACCCTTTTGACTGCAATGTGGTTACCTAGACTATATTAAATCAATATAAATATATGGATTCGTTCTATATATTTTTTTAAGGGTTAACCCTCGTGTTATGTGACTATTATGGCTCATATCTAGTTTAGTATGCTTCTTACAATGGTATTTAGATTTTTGATGCATTAATGTTAAGATATGTTAACTTACATCTTATACCTCTTTAAATAAGTGGATGAACTTCTGCTCTGCAAATCATCCTCCATTAATTGCGGAATCATCTCCTAAAGCTCACATAAAGGAGGTGCTCAGCACCTACACATGCCTTAGGTGAGCACCCAATGCCTGGTGGGTGATAGGACGATGCGGTTGGGGTTAGTTAAGGTATTAAGGGAAAATAAATTACTACATCTTGGTTTTGATGTCACCTTCACCACCAAATAGGTCTCTTTTATCCCACCTCCCGATAGGATTTTCTTACATCTCTACTAGAATTTTGAGACCTATCATTATGGTAACACCACCACAGAGGAATTTACCATTTGTCAAATTTATTGGTGGAAAACCTCTTGTTATAAATTCACAACATGACATACCAATAGTTGCACTTAAAATAATTCCATACTTCACTAGTGAAAATCAAGTCACTCTTGTTGAGCACATTCAGGATGTTGTAAATGTATGCTCTATTCATCTAGTTACACATGATGATGTAGCAGTTAGGCTACTAGCATCTTCATTCAAGGGTAAAGAACTTCAATGGTATAAAATATTGAGACCTGCATCCATTCCTAGTTGGGATGATCTTGGCATAGCCCTGTGTAATTATTTTAAAGACAAATCAAATCACTTGTTCTTGGTGGAGCAACCGACAAAAACAAAGAGGGACCCTAATGAGAAAATGTGAGATTTTATCACAAGATTTCAAAGGAATTGGGACAAAATGCCTCAAGTGGTAATATATACACCTCAGAATGCATTTATTTATTATCTAAAGGCTTTAAATAGTGACATTTCAGTCATGATTTAGTCCATGGGAGGTAGAACCTTACCAACTTTCTATAACATTTTTATTACGGTTGAGAATAGTCTTATTAAAATAAGGAAACTTACTCCTAGACCTCCAATGCCTATTTACATAGAGCTCAAGAACCCAATATCTCATAAAACACATTATTTAGCACCCATACAAACCCCTAGGAATCAAATCTCTAGCTAAGCATCTACTTCGTCAAACACCTCACTAAGTTACAGGAAGTAATGAAATAATTAAAAAAAATTGGGAATGAGTTAGTATCCATTAAGAGGTACTAAGCCAAAAGTATCAAAAGCTATCAACCTCCATACCAACCCTATAACTCCCCTTACAAACTAAACAAGCCTCTAGCCCAAGATATAAATCAAAATCAAAACCAATGCCATTTTGTTAGGACATTTCAAGCATACAATACCAATGCGGCTAGCTCATTCTAAGCTTTGGTTCCTTTTTAGAACAATATTGTTTAAGGTTATGAGTGGTACTTCCCTTTTCATCTTCCATAAAACAAAGAAACATGCCCCAATGGCATTCTAAAACAAGATTTGATGGTGTTAATTTCTCTTGATTTTCAAGATACATCTACAGGGGAAAATCAACAAAAATTGTCACTCAAGAGACACCCCAAGTGATACTCCACCTATGATTTGGAAAGTGGAATAATGTTTTCAGATAAATCAGACCTCTCCACAGTGTGTGGATATAAATAAATGATCCAAGAAGATATTTATTGAAGATGGATAATTTGCAAATGTGAATCCTTCTCAAACATTCTATAACACTCCAAGGAGGTGGCGGTTTAAACATAGCTCTAAATGTACAAAATTATTCTAAGGTACCTTTCATACCAACTCAAGTGCAAGAAAAGGATATTATAAACAATGTGCAATATAAATATAATCCAAATCCTTTTAAAATCTTGAGCAGATGAAGAAAATCACCATGATCATATCCATGTGAGATTCTTTAGCTATACCAAGACAAATAGATCTCCTATAAGCGAGTCATGACAAACTTATCTATTCCAAATGAATCATCCAAAGAACAAGAAATGGTCATTAGTAATGTAATGAAAAAATGAAGGATCAACCTAGAAAGAACATGAAGCCTCTACCTTTCTATGTATCTTTTATCATAAGAGATAGCTTGGTGTGTAGTTATATGATTGACTATTGTTGTCACCTCTCTAAGGGTTGTGAATTTTATTCTCCATTTTTAAAAAAAATTGGGTAAGGTTACTATCAAAATTCCCTTGTAAGGGTCCCCGAAGAAACAAATAATTTCAAATAGTTATTCATTTTTCAATATTTTGAGTTTTGAGGATTTTTCTTTGTTATGTGTGTATTTTGGGTTTTTTTGTCCCTCATGTCCCAAGTTCCTCCGGGCTGTCTTTTCCCAATTTTCCACTTTTCTGCATGACCTTTCTTTTCCTTTGTTTTCAGTCTTTTTAGATTTTTGTGGAAATCATGACCCGATGGCCCAAGGACTCTCTGGGTCAAATGTTTCTGACTTATCCGATTTCAAAGTGTGTTGTGTGTGTTTTAGCTTTCATATCCGTAGTGCCCCCGACCTCCATTTCCGGAAAGACTACTTTTTTATTTTAATTCACTGCGGCTATTGTGGCTTTGCACATCCCTCATGTCCCATTATACCTTGTATTTTTGTGTGATTTTCTCCGCCTTTACCGATTCCTATTCAAATAGAGTATTTTGGTGCAAGACATCCTAAATTTCCCAATGTCCCATGGGCCAGTTGTGCACTTTTTTCCACCTTTTCTGATTTTCATTGTCTTAAGGTCGAGTATAGAGTATTTATTACCACATTTATTTCACCTCACTAACCTACTTGAATAAGAATATGAATTAATAGTTGGGGTAATTGGTCATTTTTACCACCTCACTTGTATTTGCTAAAGTCTTTTCAAGTTCCCTCTCTCCACCATTTGTAGCCATGGTCGAGTCCTGCTCCATTATTTTCAAAATTTGCAGGTATCAGAGAAGCTTTGAATCATCAAAGCATTGCTCGAGGAACTAAGGAAATTTCTTTCACAGAGATATTCTACTCCTACCATAAAATGAAGATCAGCTTTAAGGGACATGAAAACCTATCATCTTTTAAAACAACTATACCAAATATAGGTGATAGTGAGGTTCAACACCTTGATTTTGAAGATTTCTGGGTACATATTAATTTTCAAAACCCTTCTCCTATCACTCAGCTAATTAAGGAGAGTGGAATTGTAGAAGCGGGGGGTTTTCCAGTTTCTATCCAATGTGTCGACACAATGCTAGCTTGTAGTTCCAGTTTTAACCCAGAGACAAAGGAAATTTTTGAGCCTCAAGAATAGGTGGTGGCTTGACATGATAAGGATTATATTAGCACTACTTTCAATATTCCCAAGATTGATGGTTTGACAATTCTTACTAGAGATCATGCATAACTTTTTTTTATCAAGATAGTGAATAGTATAAAAGCAAAGTTTCTAAGTCCTTGTTTAAGAACAAAAAGAAAGGAGTCTCAAGGTTTCTGAAATAATGTATAGGGTTGATTTCATTAAAGAACTGTTAGATGTTATCACTCTCCTTACCAGGATAATGGGGATTTTCTCTACGAATGAATTTCATTACTAGATGTGCCCATAAATCAATATTATATGTGAAGGAAAGTAAAGCTTGAATTGGGAAAAAATAATCTGTGATAGTCTGACTGAACAATTGGAAAATTTTCAAAGGACTCAAACCTTTTACTTGACCTCCTATCTAATGTACATTATTACAGCTTACGAGAGAATAGTTTAGTTTCTCCCATGTTGAACACAAGAAGGATGCTCCCATATACGAGTACCATTCACATTAACTCTGAAGGTTAGTAACCATCATTTTAGGAGGGTGAATGATGCATTCACTATGTACATTATCATATTGTTGGAAGGAGATACTGCTAGGATATTTTTAGATGAAGCAAAACAACTGATTAATGTCTATGGCATATTTTTCACTCAATTAATAAAATTATCATGTATACGGTTAATGGATTTGAGGGACAACCCTAAAAATCCCTATGTATTATAGTGATAAGATGGATTTGGTTGAGATATGCAGATAGTTGGATAAGTTGCATAGAACTTGCAGGGATAAGAAGATTGCATGTATTTAGTTCCTAATCACATTGGGTAACTACACTTGCAAGACTACTTTAGATGCTCAGAATATTGAAAGAACAATTTCTCCTCTTACTCTTCACTATTATAAACCTAGAAATTTATTTGATATCAAGGATTTCATTTCCACCAACTTCAAAATGGGTTATCAACACCTTGCTAATATTGAAGACTACCTGGACAAATTTTTGTGATGATTATGAGGCCCATATAAGATAGTATGGATTATTATCTCTCGTAAAAATAAAGGATTGTTGTATATTTAGTGTTCTTGAAGGTTTTGAGGATGATGATGAATAATTGCAGTCTCTTGAGTATGAGAGATCAATCAAGCACACTCCTATTGAAACCATTGATTGGTTTGTTAAGGAGAGAGATGATTTAAAGGAGCTCAACAACCCTGTCTTGGTGAGAACTAGGCTTTGGTTTGATAGGAAAATTAAGATGATTAGGGAAAGAAAATCTAGGTCTACTTCTCAAGATACCTCCACCCCTTAGAAATAAATACCTTCATCAACTCCTGAAGCACATGAACAATCTATTCCTTCTCCACTAGAATCTTCAACTCTGGTGTACACAAAGAAGGGAAAAGCTAAGAAGGATGATAAGGCAGAGGAGGTTATTCAGGAGAGTGAGAGGCTACCCTCTCCTAAGAAAACTGAAATAGTACCTAATGAGGGAGAAATTGTGGACCTTGGTGATGATGACAGTGAGGAAAAAGAGTAGGGAAAGCCAGAGGAAAATATCCCTGAGGAAAGTAGTGTGAAGGATGATCAATTAAAGAAACTAGTTTTAGAATCTACAGAAACATCTACTAAGGAATCTCCCATCACTAAAGTTGAGACATATGTGTTGGAAGTGGCTATTGTAAAAAATATAAGTATAATGAATGCATTTTCACTTTGGCCCATTGCTCCTTCTGCTTCTATTTATTCATTTTCTTGGGTACAACCATTGCTGGAAAGTAAGAAAAGGAAGGCCACTTCAAGTATTGTTTCTCCTAAGTTTGATGCAGTGGCAACACTTCTAGGTACTACTCCTCCCCCTCTAACTAAAAATAATAAGGTCACCTCTAGATTGATATAATACTCCCAAGGCCAACAATTCATGGAGATTGCAAGACCCAAGATTGACAAGGATGAAAATGACCTATCAATGGGTGATATTGAATTAACAAGAGTTGATCTTGGTGAATCAACACCAAAAAGTGAGGTGCATAACCTAAGGGAAAAAATGTCTAAAGTGATTGAAAGAGTTGAAAAAGGGAAGCAAACATAGGAGCAATTGGAGGAGAAGAATCATATTTTTTCAAGTTTAATAAAATCCTTATTGGTAGAAGATAAAGTACTTGACCTAACCCCCCTAACTTCCATCCCACCACCTGCCATTATGTCTAATGATGAATTTAAATCCATCAAAGATATTCATAAGCATGCCACCTATGGGAAGGAAATGGAAGCCATGGTTGATGAATTTATAATCATAGGTTTGAATTTCATTGAGGAAGCATTCAAGGCATATGACAAAATTGCTAAGATTCAGCTAAAGTTCACTACAACACTCAGTGGTTTGGATAGGGAACTGAAATTATGGAGTGAATGTATTTAGGATCTTAGACTAATGAGTGAAAAAATGTATAAATCCTTTTGGAAAATAAGGTATTTGATGATGCAAAGTTGAATTTGTCTAAGCAGTGGGTTTTCAACATTGACTGGAAGATAAAGGTTCTTGAAGAAGCCATTGGAGAACTCAAGAACATGTTGCAAAAGGGGGAAGCCTTCAAATCTTGTGTCACGTCCACCTTCCAGGATATTCACTACCAAATATTCAAGGAGAATTCAAATGATAAATTCACTATCCAAGAAATCAAGTCCTAGTTCAAGACATTTGTTAAAGAAGATTTGTTCAAGTGAAACACCATATTCAAGGAGAAGATGAAAGAAATTTTCACACTCCAGAAAACTATCATACATACAAATAAAGATTTCTTAGAAAATGTAGAGTTTGGAAAAGACTCTAGGTAGTTGGACTCATGTAACTTCGAATACAACAATTACCTGGGCATGGACATAGCAGAGGCATTGAAAAGATTCAGAAATCAAGTGCTCAAGACAAAAGGGACTATAAGCACTTCTTCCAACATCTCGACATCCTAGTTCATATTTTCCTTTCTTAAAATATCTAATTAAAGTGGATATTTATCTCTTTAGTCATATGTTATGTAAACAAGAGATAAATTGGGATTATCATATTTAAAATAAAGGAAACTGAAAAGGATCTTTGGTGACTATTTTTGGGTTATTTAAGGAACTATTCTTGTCATTATAAAGGATCAGATTTTGATAGCTTGGATGTAAAAGAATATTGAACTACTAATCAATACAGAAGAAGTTTCATTCTCTCTCATGCTCTATCCCTTTCTATTCCTTATCCGATTCATATAAAGCTATGCATATTTAAGCAAGAACTTTGTGTCTTTTAGTTTATATTGTATTTTGAACTTTGTGTCTAATACATGCATGTCCTGTGTTTTTATGCATGGTATAAATCTTGTTATTATATCAAGAATCAGTAAGATATCATTCTACAATCTATATGTCTGAAAGTTTCTTCTCCCTTCAATTTATGAATACTAGTTATTCTATTCTTCCTTGTCCTATATTGAAAATACTTGAATGGAGACGTCTTAAATATATAAATCTTCACTAAAATATTGAAAAAATGTTTATATTTTAAATAGGTTATTTTTTGTGTTCAATAAGGTAACCTATCCCTTAAAGAGAATAGATTGTTGTCCCCCTGACTGATGCTTGTTTTCAAGATCAAAATTTTCAACCAACAACTCTAGAGGAATTATCTCAAGTAATTCCCAAGAAAATTGTAGACCAACTAGGTCTCAAATATGAATCTTTGGCTAAAGGTGTGGTATGGTTGGATGGAATAGAATTAGTAACTTTAAAATTTATCATAGGTTTAAACCTCACACTGCATGCATGTCCTAATGTCTCAATTTTTCAAGATGTGTCCATAATTGATCTACCTAAAGTTTTTTTCTCTATGTCTATCTAGAGATTTCACTACCAAAATTGGAGGATACTTATCAACTGATTAGTCCCACATGTTCTTTAGGATAAGGTATGGTACTAAGGATACTATCAAGTATGAACCAATTGCTACATATCATATATAACCTTATGTTCTCATCCCTATCAATGCAAATTGTCCCATATTTGATGAACAATATTGTCTAGATGCTTAAGAATCATAAACTCAAATTGGGTGAATTCCTAGCTTAATACTTGATGAGTGGGCACATAAACATAACTATGATCCATATGATAATATTGAATCATTTATCCTAGGTATCTAATGTCTATATGAATAGGATGTGCCTCTCCCCAATGTGACCAAGACAAATGATGAAGAAGATGAGGGCATCCGATAGATGTTATTTGATGGATCAAGAAGTATAAAAGGGTCATGAGGAGGTGTAGTTATTTTATCTCCTAAAGGTATCAATTATTACTCATATTTTAGGTTCCAATTCATTTATTCCAACAACAAGGCAAAGTATGAGTCTCTCATTCATGGCTTGCAATGGGAAAGGAAGAAAAATATCATAAAATTACAGACCTTTGAAGACAATGAAATGATTTTAAATTAGGTCAGAATATTGAATTCCATAAAGAATGATCTACTCAAATCATACAAGCATAGAGTGTGGGATATTTTGTAATATTTTTAAGATTTCAACATCCATGCCATTCGAATAAAAATAATGAATATGTTGGCAGAATTATTGTAGTTGGAGAAAGGTTTTATGTTCCATAAGATTTAAAAATGAGAAAAAATTCAAAATCATATCAAGGTGATAGTTAGGATTGCCATACCCAAAAATATTACAAATTGTCAATTTTTTTCAAGAAGATTCTAAGTTTTCTTCAAGGAACCAAGACAAATTGGAGAAGCATTATCGAGCCCAGATTGTCTAGCTTAGAACAAACAAGTTACCTAAGGGCCTAGTCACTTTGGAATCCATTTTCAACCCCAATGACCAATTCAAAAAAAAAAATCAAACATAATAGTCAAGGGGAAGGATTCAGATCCCATATTAGTTGGTGAGGGAAAATTCCTCAACATTGGCAAGGTAAGCAATGAAAAAGAGAAGCATGATTTTGTATAAATTTTCCATGAATTTTCTGATGTGTTTTCATGGATATATAAAGACCTTAGATATTTTAATCCTAATTTAGTTTAGCATACCATTGAGTTGGATTCAACTTCCTATCCTATCAGACACAAGAAGAGACCTGTAAATCCTCATCTTGAGCCCTTGATGAAGAAAGAACCGAATAAGTTAATTGCAGCAACTATTATCTTTCCCATTAAGAACTCATCATGGGTGACTAATCTAGTTCCAATACGGAAGAAGAATGGAGATATTGGGATGTGTGTTGAATTTAGAGACTTGAACAAGGCTTCCTTGAAGGACCATTACCCAATGCCCTCCATGGATTTTTTTACAAATGGTAGTAGGTTTTGGAATATTTTCTCTTCTAGATGGATACTTAGGATATAATCAGATCATGGTGAAAGAGGAAGATCAATTCAAGATAAAATTTACCACAAAATGGGGAACCTATGCTTATAGGAAAATTCCATTTGGTTTATCAAATGCTGGAGAAAAGTTCCAAAGGGCCATAGACATGGTATTGCAAGGGATAATTAAGAAAATTGTTCTTATGTATCTTGATGATCTTACATTGTTCTCTAAGGATGAAACTAATCATCTTATTCATCTCAAGAAACTATTTGAAAGGTTTACGGATTTTTATATTTTCCCTTAATCCTAAGAAATGTATCTTCCTAGCTCATGAAGATAAACTATTTGGCCACATTATCTCTAAATAAGGAATAGTCATTGATCCTGAAAGAGTTAGTGTCATTATCACATTACCATTTCCCAATCACAAAAAAGTTCTCCAAATTTTATTGGGGAGAATAAAATTTTTATAAGGTTTTCCTTAAGTTTTCTAACGTTTTCAAGACACTTACATTAATTATGAAGAATAACACGGATTTTAGGTGGACTGTGTTGAAGCAAAAGAAAGTTGTAAAACCATAAAGCAGGATATTACACAGGCCCCAACTCTCATAAATCCATATTTCTCAAAGGATTTTACTTTATATTCCTTTGGAGGTGCAAAAACAATATCAGACATACTTCTACATTTGAATGGAAAAGGATTGGAGCATTCTATTGTATTTTTCAATAAAAATCTTAAAAATTATGAGGAAGATACTTTTATTTAAAATAATGTCCTTGTTATTAGAAGTTTGAAGAAGTTTAGACATATAGTTTCCAATAGCAAGATACATCTATTAATTTTACACTATGGTGTGAATTACTTCCTCTTAAACAAGGATCTAAATGAGAAGAGGGTTGGTTGGGTAACCAAGGTCATGGAGTATGACATTGATATCAAGATTACTAAGTTGGTTAGATGTAAGGGACTTTGTGAGTAGCTAGTTTCAAATCATAAAAATGATGAAGAAGTCATATTGGTGCTCCAAGATGATCTAGAGAAACAAACTAATGCAATGCCTACACATTGTTGGACTCAAGATGTGATGTAATTTCTCTAAATAGGCTGATGCATTCAAGGATTGATAAAATATAATAGAAGGTACTTTAGACTTCAATCTATTCCATGTGTTTGTTAATGGCATACTATTCTTGAAATATGTGAATGGTGTTCTCCTAACATGTATCAGAATAGATCAAATGGAGAAAGTGTTGCATGAATTCCATGATGGAGAGGAAGGAGGTCACTTTTCCCCAAAGGTCATTGCTCTCATAATCTTTAAATGTATTACTAGCCTAATCTATACAATGATTATTATTCATGGGTCAAAAAATTTAAGAAGTGTGCCTTCTTTACAGGTAGATAAATACTATCATCCCTTCCACTCCACCCCATCTCTGTAAAGGAAATATTCCTGCAATGGGGGTTGGACTTTATTGGTGTAATTAACCCCAATTCAAGCTTGGGCCACAAATGAATCCTCACAACCATAATCTAATTCACCAAGTGGATAGAGGAAGTTGCACTAAAGGAAGTAAATGAGACCAACATTCTATATTTTTATGAAGGTATTGTGGAAATATTTGGTGTTCCTTCCACAATTATTTCTGATAATTCTCTAGATTTTCTTGGAATAAAGATATCTAATTGGGATGTGAAGAATGGTGTATACCCGAGCATATATTAAAACTATTTTCCCAGTGGTAATGGTTAGGATGATTCCACAAAAAAAAAAAACTTGTTAAGGATCATAAGGATAAATTTGGATAAAAATGAGATGAATTGGCATACAAAGTTGAAATCAACCTTGTGGGGTGACATAATCACCCCTAAGAAATCAACTGATAAGTCTCCTTACAGGATAGTTTATAGAAGAGAGGTAAAGATGTCAATATCTCTTGAATTGCTAGCATTGGAACTCTTCAAGCAGTTGGATTTGTTTGCTTTTAAAGCCATGGATGTCAAATATGTAGAGCTCATGGAGTTATAATAACTTACAAGCTAAGCTATGAAAATAATGGAAAAAGATGAGCTTTGATAGAAAGGCCAATGATACAAGAGCATCATGATACATAGTCAATTTTTGTTCACATTCACATTTTTGAGTTATATTATGTTCATTAGGTGTCTTTTGAAGAGTTTATAGTATCTTTGAATCCCCCATGTGTGTTTTGGAGCCTTTTGTATAGTTTCCCTCACAAAATGGGTGTTTTAAAATATGAATTTTTAAGTTGTGTGAAGAAGATTTGATATGGTGAGTGAGGATAGAAAATGATGTAAGGTGCATTTTTACCTCATATGGGGAAAGTAAGTTGTTTTAAAACCTCATCCTACAATTCCAAGTCATATAACTATATATAAACATAGTTTAGTCATTTTTGAGTTACTTATAACTAACTTCCTATGGTTAAATAAGATGGATTTGAATTAAAAAAAAAAAATATAAGAGGGAAAGAGATTTGAAGAGGATATTTGGAAAAGGAGGATATGTGGAGAATGAGTCTAGAGGATTTGGAAAACCTGTATTTGCAATAAATAATTAAATAAAATAGGATTTTATCTTGTTTTTTTACTATGGGTAAATAGTTTTGAAGGGACTATACCCTATTAGAAAAAGTGCTCAAAAGCCAAATAGAGAAGAAAAAAAATCCATATTTTTGAAGGGACTATACCCTATTACAAAAAAGGATCCATAGCTTGATAATACAATAAATACATCAAGGTTACATTAGCATCCAGAGTATACATGAACATCCAACTATAGTTATCCAAGAAACTATACAGATCACAACAATGACAAACCGCAACAAAGCAACATGAAAACAACATCAAAACTGAAAACCCAAATTAAGGACAAAGTCCTCTTTACTTTTTTCTTTGTAAATATTTATTCTTACCTTCTGCAAAGAGGTGAATATTGCTAGGGTAGTGACATGGGATGGCTTCTTCTTATCTAGCCGTGAGAGAATCAAGTCCCGTATTGGTCCCTGACTCTAAGTGTCTTTCTTCTTATTAAAATATGAAAAGTTGATATTTATTTGATGAATTCATGAATAGAATGAACTCTCTGAATTTCCTAATATTGAAATTTCTAAGTTACTATACATGAAATGTTGATTAAATGATGAATTATAGGGTATGAGTTATTGAGTAAACATATAGGATTTTTGTAAGCATGCTTTCATAGGTAATGATATAAGAAGACAAGGCATGAGTTAATGAAACTCTGATTCTTAGGATTAACAGTTATTCATGAATGTTCAAATTGTGTCAAGATGCTTAAGATACTTTTAGGTCTTAAAAATGTGAGATAAATTTCAGTAAGCATCTATTTTGATTGAATATTATTGATGGTTTGAGGAAGAAATACATATTTTGCATGTAAAACTAAGGTGGTTTCTTATCTGTTAAGGCATTGTTATAGTGAATATTTCTTGTACTTGTAAATCTAGACATGTTTCAAAGGATAAAGAGTGTGAGAGAAATATTATAGTGCCACTTAAAACATTTGAATTTTTTTTTGCTTTAAATACTTAAAATCTTCCTTCTCTAGTTAGAACCTTGTCTCAGGGTTTATTAATTAAGGAAACAATGTCTAATTGCCAAATTTGTTGGTGAAATGATTTGAAATTTTGTACATATGATCTCGAGAAGTGGAAAGAGGAATAAGAGGAATTTAATAAAGTTTTGAGAAAGACAAGGGGGTGAATTCGTTTCTCGTAGAGTCAGTACTCTGATTTTTCTTAGATTCACATGTTTTGAGACACAAAGACCGAGACAAGAATGTTAAGATAAGGATAGTTCTCAAAAGTGGGAGGATACAAATTTTAGATAACAATAGAAATTTATCTCTTAATAAGGACTAATAAGTTAAGGGTGTGAATTAGGATAAAGAAAGTAACATTCAAAAAATATGATTGTGCATTCACAAGTTAGACCTTAGGAGATAAATTTCAAGTGAAATGTCAATGATGTCATACCTCTAGAGAGCTATGAACCCGTGACAAACTTTATAAATATAAATAAATATTAATTAATTTACTATATAGTATATAAACCATATAAGTGAAAGGGAGATAAAGAAATTCATGCACAATATGGTACTAGCTATAATGATGAATTAGATCTTAAGGAAACTTGAGAACCAATAAGAAGAAGGGTTGAGATTCATATCTAAATGATAAAAATAATCTTTTAGACATTTTTTTGGAGTGAGATGGAGCATTATTTGAATTTTAGAAGTGTGAAATAAGCCAAATGAAGGTACAATACACTAGGATAAACAGAGACAATGTTTCTTGTAAGCCCAAACAAACCACTATTCTAGAAGTTTCAGTAGGCATAAATAAAATTGAAACTTTGACATAAGATTGTGTCTAGAAGTATAATGGGTAAGATAATAGTGGAATTTCAAGGTCCTTTAGGACCATAAAGAAAAAAAAGTGACCTAAGGAAGTCACAAGGAAGAAAATTCCTATGATTGTCCTATCGTAGTTAGGGGAAAGTGACAAGTGTTAAGAGAAACAATGAACAAAAAGTATGTGGGAAGGTATGTGGAGAATTTTAATGAGTATAAGAGTGTCATAGGAAGAGGAGAATGGAAGCATATAATTCCTTAATGAAAATAAGCATAATAAGTATAAATAGAGTGGAAAGGAAGGTAAGAGCCTAAGAAGCAAAGAAAATATTAAAGAAGTCAAGGTGAGAGTAAGTTAAAAGTGAGAGTAAAAGAATCAATAGAAGACCTTAGAGAAGTCAAACATGGGTGGAAGAAGAAGTTTGAGTGATTGTGAAAGTGGAAAAATACTAAACCATAGACTTTAGCAAGAAACCATAAGAGAAGCCTAAAGAATCCCTAGAATGAAGGAATTTGGTGTTGGGAAGGATTTGTAAGGGACTAGATCTTGAAATTTTTCATAAATCATAAATGAGAAAAAGAGTACCCAAATATTATCCCACTTTTGCATGAAGGTATAGTAGCTAGGATGATGAGCTTGAGGGAATTTGAGTGAAGATGAAGTGTGGAGGATTATTCAAGAATTTGAACAATTTTGTTAGATTAAATATAACTGGAGTAAAATTATTTCAAGTTTTGAATAAATATATATAAAGCAAATGTGGATGAAAATATACTAGTTGTAATCTTTGAGAAAAAGTAAAAATTTTGATGGTTTTTGAAGGTTGATTGTTCTAACTTTCTTTGAGTTGTTGAATGTGTTTTTACTACATCATTTGGTATCTGAGTAGGGGACAAGATGGAAGAAATAAAAAAATTGGTAAATAAGATGAGAGAGGAAAAAGAAAAGAAGAGGAAAGAAGAAAAGAAGAGAGAGATGGCAAGAAATTATGATTTTTGGTTTGAACGGGAACTCAAGGAGCTTAGGAAAGATGTGGATAAATATGGGGAGATGATCAAATCTTAGAAAAATAGAGAGAGAGAGAGAGAGAGAGAGAGAGAGAGAGAAACATACTTGTTTTTGAGATGAAGAAAGGAGTCAAGTGGCCATTAGAGATACTTGTGAGGAAGAGAAAGAGAGAACAACCGAGAAGAGAGATAAGAAAATAATAGAGGAAGATAAAGTAAGAAGAAAAGAGGAAGAGAAATTAAGAATAGGGTGTTGATAAAGAGATGGTTTATGAGGAAACTCATATTTGGGATGAGGAAGAGGTGATTGTAGGCTTTTTATCTTGTCTTGGAAAAGAAAAAAGTGATGAAGTGGAACAATAGGTTGAAGAAGAAGAAAATATCATGAATGAATCTTGTCATGAGGATATAAGGCCTCCCTATTTTGTTTATAATATTTCCTTTGAATGTGTGTATGAAAGTAATGAAGATGAGAATCCAAAAAGAAAGAAAATTTCAAGAAGTAAGGTTAAGAAAGCTGAAAACGCAAGAGTAAATGAAGATGATGAAGACTATAAAATAGAATAAGAATAACTTTTGAGGATATTTCAGGATGAAGAAGGTGATAAATACTATGAGGAATCAGATTTGAATAAAGTATGAGAGGATGAAAAAGAAAATGAACCTAATTTTATGAAGAAACCGAGAGTTCAAGAAGCAAAGAAAAGGAAAAATTAAGATCAAATGAATTAAATTGAATCCAAATCAGGAAACAAAATATTGAATAAGGTAAATAAAAGAGGGGTCATACTAAAGATGAAAAAAAATCAGAAAAGAAGAAAGAAAATCAGGTCAAGAAGGAAAAGGAATTGGAAATTAAGGGAGAAGAAAAAGAAAACGGAGCTTGAATCTCTCCTCTTGTGGAGTATGAAGCAGAACATCATAGTGCATATTCAATTTTTGTTTTAATTCCATTTTTGAGTTTTTTTAATATAATATTATTTGTTTGAATTCACCATGTGTGTTTTGGAGCCTTTTGTCTAGTTTCCCTCAAAAGTGGCTGTTATAAATTTGAATTCTTAAGTAATGTGAAGAATGTTTGATATGGTGAGTGATGATATTTTTGATGTAAAGGGTCAATATGTACCTAATATGGGGTAATTAATTTATTTTAAAACCTCATCCTATAATTCCAAGTCATATAACTATATCTAAACATAGTTTAGTCATTTTGGAGTTAATTATAACTAACTTCCTATGGTTAAATACGAAGGATTCTAATGAAAAATAGTTAGAAGAGGGAGAGGGGATTGAAGAAGATATTCAGAAGATGAGGATACATGGAGAAGGATCCTATAGGCTCAAGATAACTTGTATTTGTAATGAAGAACTCAATGAAACGTGCTTTCTTCTTGTTAAAATATGAAAAATTAATCTTTCTTTGATGAATTCATGAATAGAATGAACTCTTTTGATTTTGTAAGATTGAAATTGCTAAGTTACTTGACATGCAATGTTGATTATAATGATTAATTGTATGGTATGATTTATTGATTAAATGAATAGGATTTTTGTAAGCATGCTTGCAAAAGTAATGATACAAGAAGACAAGGCATGGCGTAATGAAAAATTGATTCTTAGGATTAAAAGTTCTTCATGAATGTTCAAATTGTGTCAAGAGGTTCAAGATAATTTCAAAGGATTAAAAATGTGATGGAAGTCTCAATAATCATCTATTTTTATGGAAGATTAATGATGGTTTTAGGAAGAAATACATATTTTGCATGCAAAACGGAGGTGATTTCTTAATTGTTAAGGCATTGTTATAGTGAATATTTCTTGTACTTTTGAATCTAGAAACATTTAAAAGGATAAATATTGTGAGACAAATCTTATAGTAGCACTTAATACTATTTAAAATAAACTTTGTGATTTAAATCCTTAAAATATTCCTTCTCGGGTTAAAACCCTTCCTAGGGTTTAGGAATTAAGGAAACATTGTCTAATTTATAAAATTGTTGGTCAAATGATTTGAAATTTTGTACATATGATTTGGAGCAGTGGAAATTGGAATAGGAGAAATTTTAGAAAGTTTTTAGCAAGACAAGGGGGTGAATTCCTTCTCGTAGAGTCGGTACTGAGTTTTCTTAGATTCCCTGTTCGATACAAAAATACCTTTGAGACAAGAATGTTAAGATAAGGATAGTTCTCCAAAATGGGAGGCTAGAAAGTGTAGAGACCAAGATAAATTTATGTATTAATAAGTACTAAGAAGTTAAGGACGATAATTAGGATAAATAATCTAAAAACTCGTATAGTCTAACTTTGCATTCACAAGTTAGACCTTAGAGACAATGTCCAAGTGAAAGGTCAATGATTACATGCTTCTAGAGAGATATGAAACCATGTAGAACTTTAGAAATATACATAAGTAATAAGTAATTTAATATATATTATATAGACCCTATAAGTGAAAGGGAGATAAATAAACGCATGCATAATATGGTACCAACTATAACGGTGAAGAAGATCTTAAGGAAACTTGATAACCAACAAGAAGAAGGTTTGAGATTCATATCTAAAGGATAGAGAGAATATTTTGGACACTTGTGAGGAGTGAGTTGAATCTTTCTTGTAGTTATATAAGTGTTGGATAAGCCAAATTAAAGTATAATACACTAGGATACAACTAAGACAATGTTTCGTGTAAGCCCAAATAAACCACTATTCCATAAGTTTTAGTAGTCAATTTATAAAATTGAAATTTTGACATAAGATGGGGATAGAAGTATAATGATCAAGATAATAATGTAATTTCAAGGTATTTAAGGACCATAAAAACTAAAAAAGGAGAAAAAATGAAGTCACAAGGAAGAAATATCCTATGAATGTCCTATCATAGTTAGGGGAAAGTGAGAAGTGTCAAGAGAAACAATGAACAAAGAAAGTATGTGGGAAGGTATGTGGAGAATTTGAATGAGTATAAGAGTGTCACAGGTAGAGGAGAATGGAATGATACATTTCCTCAATAAAAATAAGCATAATAAGTAAAAACAAAGTGTAAAGGAAGGTAAGATCCTAAGAAGCCAAGAAAAGCTTAAAGAATTCAAGGTGGGAGTAAGTTAAAAGTTAGAGTAAAAGAAGTAATAGAAGACCTTGGATAAGTTAAACATAGGTGGAAGAATAAGTTTGAATGATTGGGAAAGTGGAAAATAGTAAACCCTAGACTTTAGCAAGAAACCCTAAGAGAAGCCTAAAGAATCCCTAGAATGAAGGAATTTGGTGTTGGGAAGGATTGGTGAGGGATTAGACCTGGAAAATTTAAATAAAGCATAAATGAGAAAAAAATATTACCCATATATTATCCCATTTTTTCATGAATGCCTAGTAGTTAGGATGGAGAACTTGAGGGAATTTGAGTGAAGATGAAGTGTGGAGGCTTATTCATGTATTTGAACAATGTTGTTAGATGAAATATAATTGGTGTAAAGTTATTTCAAGTTTTAAATAAATGTACATATCAAACTTGAGAAAAAAATAATAGTTGTAAGCTTTGAGAAAAAGTAAAAGAAATTGATGGTTTTGAAGGTTGATTGTTCTAACTTACTTTGAGTTGTTAAATGTGATTTTGACTGCATCACCAAATCCAAGAGCATTCAAGAAGGAGACTTGGTTCTAAAGAGGGATGCAGATAGAACCAAACCAGGAAGACACTCCAAGTTTGATGCAATATGGATTAGACCCTACATGATCTCAGGATGAAAATCAAACATTGCTTTCTAGTTGACAAATTGGATGGAGAAAAGGTTCAGATCCGATCAACAGGATCTATCTAAAGCATTGCTTTTGTAAGGATAAGTTCTCCCTTATACATAGTAGTTTAGTTTTTCAATTCCTCTAAGTGGTTTGAGCACATTGTCTTGTTGGTAGAGTAGTTCAATTTCCCTAAGTGCTTTACAAAGTTTTATTGATTTTGGATGGTCTTGTTACACATGTTCATGTAAGTTGCACATAATATATTGAATATATTTCCAAGGTGTCACAGATCGATTACAATACCTCATAGAGATAAATGAATAACAACTAGAATCCAATTTTTAGGTAGCATTTAGAGTTCATTCATTTGGCCCCAACCGACTAGAGTTCAAGATAAAAATGTGCAATCTTGGGCTTCAAATCAGCTTTAAGTTCCTTTTTTGCTTCATACGGATTAGGGGAAGAGAATTTTAAGTTCAAATAAGTTTTTAAAGTTTTGTTCTTGACTTCATGCCCAATGGATTGCAAGAAGGCCAATAATCTAATATAGCATGTAGATTACCCAAAGAGGTCACCACATTGTTATCCAAAATACCCCCCCTCAAGTTGTTTTGGATTTAATAAGCTTTAAAAATGGGCATAGCCATTTTTAAAATTTTAAGACATTCAAATGACTATCAAATTCCACCTTTCAAAAGCACCGAATGTTGAATTTCAAAAATCCAATGGAGAATAAGAATAATTCATTAGTAGGTTATTTTCTAAAAGCCATAATACAAAGGATGAATGGTCATTTTTTTGTGGAAAAGGTCAAATACACGAAAAGAGAAAATAGAATAAACCCGTAGTGAATCTAATGAGAACAAGTGGAAGATGATCAATGGTAAAGGTGAACACCTAGAAACATTCCATCATTTCCTCAAATAGATGCATTTTGTGTACCTCAAGTCCTTGGAATAAACAAAAGTTCATAATTATTCTGGTCTGGGCAAGTCAATGAGGTCAAAAGGTGACATGTGGTGCATTTCTTATGAATCCAAAAAGTTCTAAGTCCCCCCGAAGTAAAAGGTCATGATGTGAAGCCATCAAGATCCTAAAATTTTGAATCCCAAAGCTACATGGATCCTTTTCATTGGCTCAACTTTCACATTCTAAAAATATCATGAAAATAAGTCTAACACGAAAAATTGCATGGAACTTTCTTATTGGCTTGCATTTTACGCTTATCAATCAAAAGATAAAGAAAGACTGATAACCTAAAAGGCATGGATTTTTTGTATTGGTTGGTGCTTCTCAGCTATCAGAGGAGGAATAAAATCATTTTTACATCATGAGTGGTATGGAATTTTTTTCATTGGTTGTATGATTTGTAGGTGTTAAGAGGGATAATCAAAAGGAGTGATGTGCAAATAGTGTGGAGCCTTCTCATTGGCTCACACTTTACAATGGTCACTCAAAGGGCTTTGAAAATGTGAACTATAAAGAAATGTGGATCCTTCTCATTGGATTACATTTCTAAAGAAACTAACAAGCTCTAAGGACATTCGACACCACGAAAAGGCGTGGAATGATCTTATCGGTCTACATTTCTTAACATGGAAACCCTTCATAAATCTAAAGAAAAGAAAAGGTAAAATAAAGGGAAGAAAATGACCAATCCCTTACCTAATCAGAGATAGACACAAAGTAAGATTAAAATCAATGAACACATTGGCACAAGCCTACCCTCGAGCTAATCAAATGCTGCCATATGGCAAGTTCGTGTGCTTCCGACCATGAAAACTTAAACTCACCGTAAATTTCTCCACATAGCTCAAAATTTAAAAACAAACTTAATATCAAGGGAAAGGTCTCCTCAAGCAATTGAATTTGGAATCATCAAAATCAGGAATCAATGGAATTTGGTGTAATAAAAGAATAAAAATAGTCCGACCATTAATACACACAAGAATCAACTAATCCTTGGATCAACAAAAACATGTCACATGCCATGACATGCTCATTTTACGTTAAAACATTCAAACCACCTTGGATCTAGTTAAAGAGGTTGGATCCATGCATTTTCGTGTCTTGTTGAAGAGATACACCATTTGAAATCAGATTTTGGTTGGAAACAAGGAAACTTTAATTGAGTTGTTAATGCCCAATTTCAAATGGTTCAATCACCCAAATTGATGATGTATGGAGCTATCTTTTCCACCTATAAACATGTAGCATGTAGAAATTATTTTCATAGAGTGTCATGATGTTTTTTTCATATAATTAATATATGATTGGCGAGGGTAGAAGCTTGGAATATGTGTTAAAGGGGAATACCGATATTATCATTAACTAAAAGATCAATTATTATATGTTTCACTCTTCTTCTCCTCATCTTCTCTCTTTCATATTCTATAAATACCATGATAATGCTCATTTGTAATGTTGGACATTTTTGTAATGCTTGTGCACTCTCTTTCAAATGTTGAACTTTGTGTTGTAGGTGCGGGCACGAAAATTAGATATCTCAGGAGTGATTCTTGCCTTCTTCTTCTATTGTAATGATCTGTGCACACTTGAAGCAATAAAATACTTGTTTTGTGGCTATTAATCTATCCTACCTCATGTTCTATTGAAAATTCATTCCTTTCATTTCAGTTATGTTTATTTTGTGCATATTTTATTCTCCTTGCAAAATATAAGTTTGTTGTGTCTCTAGAGTGGTAGTTTAAATGAGTTTTGGATTGTGGTTCTTATGTCTGTCCTCTTCTTCCTCATTTTCACTCCCGATTTCCTCATTTGAGAGTGTCTCTCCACACTCTTCTTAGTGCGATCACCTCCTTTTACCTAGGATTTCCCATTTCATGCATTTTTCTTCCTCCCTAGTCCCTTAGATGTTTAGAGTATGAGTAGATAACTACATTTTATTCATTAGGAGTAGCTTAGCATTAGGATTAGGTAGAGGAACTAGCCTTCTCTAGAGGTTTGTCTTGTTTATGCAAGTCCCACACTTGTGATATCATTTCATGTTAGGAAAAAGTAGCAATCTATATCAGAAAAATCCTAGGGTTCTACATTTTTGACATAACAATTTATTTTGGTGTGAGGACCTGTGAGGATTCGGTTCTATCCGCTATGACTCTTCCGGTGTTCGGATCATAATGTTGTGCACATGACAAGAAAATTTTTGTGATCTACAAAATAAAAAGTGCATTCCTCTCCTTAACAACCCACTTGAAATTATATTTTCCTCCACTACCCCTCATGGCCCTTTCATCATTTTTATTTTAAGTTCTTCACGGTCCATATGGGTCACATCACTATCCCCAACATTGGGGTATTATATGATGAATGTTGAGATTGGTTTCAGACAGAATACTTTATCTTCATTATGATAAAAATTAATGAGATAGGTGGAATGTGAGTTGATACAAGTGACTTGAGCCTAATTTTAAGACTTTCTATTTTTGGGAGTTCCTATCTGGGATGGTTATTTTGAGTAAGTTTTCATTTTTATCACTTTTTGATGATTTTTACTTGTTTGGAGTAACATGGAAATTGAAGTTTTAGTATTTTTAGATGGAGGTAATATGAGTGTCATATTGGAATGAAAGTAATCTCAAAATATTCAATTTTTCTTCAAACCTTTGTTCTTATTTTTATCATTTTTATTCACCGAACATCGTAGATCTAAACGGAAGATTTTATGGGGCCTAAAATTTCTACTAGATCATACGAATTATACAAACCATCTCTTGAAGTATTCTTATGATAAAATTGAATGTAATTTTCGGAGGAATGTGAAGGTAAATCTTGTGAAAATAGGGTGCCCGGAATTTGATATATGAGAAAATTTAAATTTTGGAGCTTGAAGGTTCTTAAAAATTCCACAAACTAATTAGAAAAAATGGATTTTTTTAGCATGTAAACACTCCTCTTGCAATGTTTGAAATGAATAAATGTTATGAGTTGGGAGTTATTTACATTCACTTTACAAGTTTTAATTCAAATATGACATAACAAGATAAACCATGGTTGAAGGATGATTGGAATCGCTTACACCCTAAAAACATGGGACAAGAGGTTTAAGGGGACACAAATGACATGAACATTTTATCTACAGATAATGATTATAAGTAGTAGGTTGTGGTGCAGTGTGCGTGAAATGTAAGGGTTTGATAATTACTTCTAAGGGCTACTAACATGTCTTTATATGTTTAGGTGTTGAATGGAAGGAAGAGGAGAACATTTTCATGTCACCTCTATCTAGTTTTCTATTGTTTCAATGTGATGAAACACCATTAGAGCATAAGTGTTCCATGCAGAGTAATATCATGAAGATGTGGGAATTGGTTAATCAAGTGTGTAATTATAACATGTTTATAGGGGGTGAAAGTAATGTTGTGTAAGTTACCAAGAGAAAGGACTCATGTGGAATGAAATATTATGTCTCCCAATTCCCCTTTTCTATTGGTTAAATATGAGGGGAAACTCAATGCTCTAAAATGTTCCATCGGTCATCGATCATGAGGAAGGGGGAAGTAGTTAAGTGGATATGAAAGATATGGAACTCCTTAGGGGTGAAATTAATTTCGTAAAATTAGGGGAAATAAAGCCTCATGTGGGACCACAATTTTGTGTTAGAATAGTGTATCATTTGTGTTGTTGATGTCAAGTGGTCTATGTGATCTAAGTATGTTGGCTAGGTGATCAAGGGATCTCTAAATCTCTCTCAAAGGTGGTATGAACGTAAAACAAGATCCATGAGGTTAGTAAGGTGTGTCAATGTGTTAGTAACACGTCCAAATGGTTCTATTATGTAATGTCTAGGTCAAGTCAGGTCTTTCTAGGCTTTGGCCTAATGTAAATACATGGTGTGATTCAAGAAAACATGAGAATTAAGTCAAATCAAAGGAATGAAAGAAATTTTTCATAAATATGAGGTGGGCTGGAGGTGAATAAATAGATACAAGAGACAAATCAGGTTCATGAGTCTGAAATGGGTCAGTATGGAGCTTTCTTAAGCTAATCCACAAAAAATTAAGGTGTAAAATGTTGATCCAAGGTATGATGATGCAAAAAAAACATGGTGTGAGAATGGGATGATAATATATGGTGTGTAAAATTCTTATTGGGTAGTGTTATCCAAATTTCACCCCCCAGAGTTAATTTGATAACATGCATCAGAGTTTTTTAGTTCCAAGCAAGTAGATTGATTCAGGAGAAAATCGTAAAATTGGCTAAGTCCTGCTCAAGGCCACCTTTGGGACAGTTGGAAAAATTATACGCGGAAGGCGCGGATCGACCAAAAATCCTCTAGGTGGCCCAAACAGAAAAGGGACATCTAGGACAAATAGACGTGAAATGCTCGAATCGGCCGAAAGAAAGAAAATTTGTCTAAGTCCTTTATCGGGAGCAAGCGGGATAAGAGTGCGCGGAGGACGTGAACCGGCCGGTTCACCTGAAAAAGAGAATTGTAGCATCGAGATAGTCGGACTAGAAGGACGTGTAGGGTGTGAGAAGCTGACTCGGCCGAAGGAAGAAGAAAACCGACCAACTACTTTTAGGGCATGTGGGACAAAGGAACGCGAACCGGCCGAATCGGACGAACCGGAAGAATTTGTCCCAGATAGCATTGGGACATTTGGGACAAATGGACGCGAAGGACATGAACCAGCCGGTTCAGCCGAAATAGGAAACTTCAGCACAAGGACAAGTGGGACAAAGGGACGCGTGGGATGCGGATAGCTGAAGGAGCCGAAAGCCAATCAGATCACGCCACGTGTCACCGGCAGAAAAGGGACGAGGAAGCCCATTTCGGGTGGATCGGAGGATTCTATCCACGAAGCACTGGGACATCTGGGACAAAAGGACATGGTGGATGCAAAAATCTGGCAGGCCCATGGACAAATCACAGCATGACACGTGTCGCCAAGGAAAAAGGTCCAAAAAGTCAAAGGGGCGAGTTTTCGAGCACTGATCCGAACCAATGAAATAGTGCCACGTGTCCAAGTTTAAGGGGCCCACAAGAAAAGCCCACAAAAAGGTGGAGAGAGGAATTACTCAGTGAATCAGGGCCTGCCACGTGTCGTCCAGATGGCAGAGCGCGGGAAAAGATTTTAAAACCTGTTCTTGCCTGTTTTGTGCCCTAAATCTTCAGACCTTTGTATCTTTCGATCCAGAGCTCGGATTTACACATTCTTTATATCAACGGAAAGCTGTTGAAATTCTCTACATGATTCTGGGATCAATCTCACATTTTGGTGTATTTTGGAGGGAGAAAATTAAGAAAACGTCTCTGACGCGTGGTGATAGACAGAAGTAATGCTTCAATAACCAACTTTAATGCAGCAGACAGCTCACCGCTCTTGTTAGACAGCCCGTCGTTTTGCCAGGATCCGCCGCTTCTATCATAATGAGATGATTTTAAATGCTACCAAGGAGTGGTTGTGGTAGATTTGAATTTCCTCTCTCTTCCCTCTCTCATTCTTCCTATATATTGTAAAGAGGGGCTTCTTTCAAGAGAGAGACATTACCAGTTGTTCATCTTTCTGCTCTGCCCTCCCTTATTTTTTTCTCCTAGGTTAAAAATGGAGTTTGAACCTCCTCCCTTGCTCTGTAATGGCATTTTTTCCTTTTACTATTGAAATGATGTTCTGTGCAAACTTCTGAAGCAACAAAACGTGTTTTGTGATGCATCTGTCCATCCTTGCTCGTTTTTGCTTGTTTTCTTCTTGCCTCTCTTCATTACAGGTATTTGTGCACTTTGAATGTTCATTGCAGGTTTGGAGCTGTGTTTATGGAGTTTTGGGACATTTTCTATGTGAAATCTATCCTTGGGCTGATGATGCATCGTCCATCCTTCCCATTACTCATCTCTCTTTGTTACATGGCGAGTTTTGATAGATGTCCAACATTCTCCTTCTCTAGTGTATCACCATTTTAGTGTAGGATTTTGTTCTTTTCCTTTCTCTCTCTCTGTCTCTTTGGCATGGTTAGATTAGGATTAGATTAGCTTTCCTGCATTGGAATAACTTGTGGCAGGTAGTTTAGGAGCAGGAACCAGCCTTCTCTGGAATGATAGTATGGTCAACCTAGAAACCCCGACCAACATCTAGGGGTGATGTGAGTCTGCATCAACAGTAGCTTTTGAAGTGTTTTAGTCACTTATAGAGGTTAGAATAGGTCAACTATTGAGAATCGAGACAAAAAGGCACCTAGATGAGATGGAATGGAAATATTCACGATGAACCATAGAAAAAAATCACTTTGAGGTATTATATGGATTTTTCCTTAAGGTCTGTGAAAAATTTCAGAAGTTGAGGATGAATATTTTACAAGTTATGAAAGGATTTTCAAAACCGGGTTTTTCAAAGTATGTAATTTGAGCACCAAACTTCTTAGAATTAAAGAAAAATTATGGAGCATCCTTAGAATAATTCATAATATTAAAAAATGTATTAAATTGGGATGAAATTATGGTGTAAAAATTATTTTGGTAATTTGTTGATTATTTTAAAATTTCTATCCATTTTTGTGAGCATGTATATAGCCTTCCAAACCCGTTTTGACAAATTTTGAGAGACTGAGTTGGTTAGGTGACCAAAATAAATTTTTTTTCTTGGAAACATATTGGAACATGTATAGGAATCCTAATAACACATTTTCATGGTGGTTTGGATTCTTGACATTTGGTGGGTCCCATTCAAAAACATGATTTTAAAGAAGATTTCAGTGTATAGGTAAAACTTGCAAAGGAACATATGCTCAAATATGAGGTGGATGATTTTAGGGATGTATAAATAAGCTTCATGAAGTTACATGAGTAACTAATTTGGATAAAAATGAATTATTGGGTGCATTTTTGAGCTTACCGGCAAAAGATGTTTGTTTTGAGAAGCTAGTGAAGGAGAATGAAGGTAACCATGTTGAATTGCATTGAATTTATGTTGTATCTTTCCTTGATTAGTATTTTAATGTTTCATATCATATTTTTAATTTCTTGGTTCAGTTTTTATAATTCATTCCTTTCTTAAAGGTGTTTGAGCCAAAATTGCTCCTTTAGGCCTATTTGAGAAGCATGTCTTAATGGGTATGAAGATGATATTCTCTCCATTTGACCTATGGGTACGAATGTATTAACATTATTTATATATAAAAATTTAATTTTTTGAGGTGGTGGGGAGCTTTGATAAGTTCTTTGGAGGCTTTTAAACATGTTCTATGGAAGACTGGTTTTCATGTTTTCAGGACCAACCAAACCAACTATAAAGATCCAAATTTTGGAAGTCATATGCCATGAATTGGAGTAGTATGATAGGTTTATGTGATATTATAATTCATGATATTTCCATTGATATGTTACTTGCCTCATGATGAAGAGATTTGAAGTATGTATAAGCTCAATTCTTGAAGACCAAACTCAGAGATGTTGAAACCAGCCAGGAAAGTATTGTAAAATAGTATTTCTTGGTGTTTTAAGCCTTGAGTTAGTTCTTTATGGTAAATTTTAATGAAATTATACATCATAATATTAATTTGGTCATGAATATAAGTGGAATTGGTCTAGTTAGATGGTTTTTCAGGACTGTTTTTATAAACCTGATTTAGGCACACCTATGAACCTAAAAAAATTTCTTAGCTAATTTGGAAAGTTCGTAAGAATACGAGAACATTATTTTATTTGGTGCGACCATTTACCATGTGCATACAAATCTGATATATTTTTGGACAAGTTTTAAGAGCTAGAAGACAAAAGAATGAGTGATTTGAAGAGTCATGGCAAGTGGAAGGTCAAAGGTCATGCTAAGAGGTATATCTACTCATGTAAGCTCATTTATGAGTTGAATTTTGGAAAAAAATTCTCTTCATTTGATTAAATAATTTTATTTAAATAAAAACCCTTAGGTATAGCCCAAAACCCCTGGAAGTCTCTCCTTGGTTTGTAGCTAGTTGGAGTTTCATGAGAAGGATGTGAATAAAGCAAATTGGTGATATCTTTATTGATTGTAATCTCATTTGATGAGATGTAATCTGATTTTTATTCCAGTAAATAGGTTTTATTGTGTTCTTGATAAATATACATATCTTGATAATATTGATTTTATTATGATCATAGTTTGTATGTTCATTGTTTGAAGTAGAAAAGAAAAATTTATTACAGGAATGATTCACCCTTCTTAGAGCCTTGTCAATTCTAACAATCGGTATCAAAGAAGACCCTTGAGAGAAGCTTCAAAAATATAGAGGGATATATTTTGTGACAAGGATGGGAGATATTTATTGGGTAAGGCATGGAGTAGACTCCTGTGAAGAACTATTGCAAAAATTGAGTGTATCTCATGAGGAAATTATCAAGTGTGTGTAGATTCAACTCAAGGAAGCTCTAGTAGAAAAAGAAGAACTGAAGAAAGAGAATGAAGAGATGAAGAAATAACTAAGCATTATGATAGGTAAGATATCATCTTTTCAAGAAATTTTAGAAAAATTGGATAAGATGTTAGGAAAACAAAAAGCATATGGTGACAGAATAGGACTAGGTTTCACAGAAGATTCATACAGTTTAGAGAATAATGAAGGTGAATCAAGTCAAGGTTCAAATATCAATATGCATTCTAAAAATTGAAATAGTACAAAGAATTCATCTCATAAAATATCACCTGTTAGGAAGCCAAATGCATTTAAGCATGTTATTTTTCATGGTAATTGCTACAAGTGTGGTGCTTATGGACACATGGCTAGTGCATGTAATTATAATGTGGAAAATAATGAATATTCTAAAGAATAAACTCAAGAAAAAGGAAATAAGGAAGAGAAAAAAATTGGACAAAGATATGAAGTTGAATGTTATCATTGTCATGAAAAAGGACACCTAGCAAAGTACTGCAAAAATGAACCATCAAACACAAGAAGGTATGTAAGAAAATTCAATGGCTATTGCTATTATTGTAATGAATTTTGACATAGATCTTTTGAGTGCAAAGGAAGGAATTTTGAATTCTTTGGGTGTCATAAAGCTTGGCACATTGTAAGGTTATGTGATGCGAGTCAACTCAAGAAAGAAATTCAAAACCCTAGGAACAAACTCGGACATACAAAAGGAAGGGAGAATCTATTCAAGGTACTAAAGAGGATTTAAAGAGTTTGATTGATGAAAAGAAGAAGTCTATTGTGACAAACAAAGAATCAAAGAATCATGAACCAGTCAAGAAACCAAAAGAATATTTGAGACCTTGTTAGGTCTCTCATCAAGCTCCTCCATGGGATATTGGTGTGAGGGGGATATTTCTTTTTCAAGAGTGTGTCTTCATGTATGGGAGAGGATTGGAGAGTGTATCTACAACATGTGTGAGAAAATTCTAGGCTCAGTTCAGCTCCAAGAGTTAGTTTTGTATGTTGGTCAAACAATAGTGTTCTAGCAATAAAATGAGATGGGATAGAAATATTTAGACCTATCATTTTCCATAAATTTTGGGATATCATATAGGAAGGTGTATTAATTCTTGATGCAAAATTTTAGGTCAAATTTAAGTCATTTGTTCAAGTTATGTTAGTTTTTATAAAACAGGCCTTTTGAAAAGCTCATTTTGAGATTCATGGCTTCTTATCCTTCAAAGAAAAAAATTATACATTATTATTCAAACAAATCATAGAAGTAATTTTTATATCATGCTTCAAGCATGAGACAATGCAAAAGGTTTGAAACAATTGGATTTTTTTGAAAAAATTGTGAACATTCTTAATATAGAGTCATTCTCCTTCCCGACAAGTGCATTGAGACATTAGAATAAAATTAAGTGTTTGTTAGTGAATATTTGAATGCCATGACTCTCTTCATAGGGAATTTACAAAATGTTTTAATAAGTTGGAATGGTTTATTTTTGAAGGCAAGGTTATGCTCTCAACTTCTGTTGACTGTCTTGAAGACAAATCCAATAAAACACTATCTTAAATCCTATGAATGATATAAACTTATCTTAAATCACAATTGTTTGAGAAATTTTGGATAGTAGAGTATACTCTAAATATATCTTCAAAGTTTCATGCTATAAATTCCAAAGGTATCTTTTATAAAGGAATATAGTAACTTGTTCGGTAAAGAAAGGATTAGTTCTCGGATAGATAGTCATGTGCCTAAATGTGCAAAATGATCAGTTGAGTTGAAGAGTGGTACTATTTTTTTCAATTTAACATGACTGAAAACATTTCAACTCATGGCTTATTCCTCTAGCATACTTCAACCTTGAAGACTCATGAATGAGAAAACAAAAACCAACTGGATAAGCTCATACTTAGAGGGAAGTCCTCGGACAAGACAATTCTTCTATCAAGGCCTATTAGATCTATTAAAAACAAGACATCAAATATTAAATTTATTAGTAAGAGATATTAGAACCATCATTCAATTACTCTTGTCTTATGGAAGAATAAAATCATTGTACTTTGTCTCAAGGTGACCTTGGAAGAACACCAACAAAACTACATTCTTCATATCACTTAACAACATGAGAACCATTTTCGGGGTAGATGTAGATGTTTGGAATTTGAATGTGGTGTTTGAGTGTTGAAGAAGGAATAGAAGGATTAATAAGTCTCCCAAAGAAAACCAAGATCCCAAGCTGTCACCTTTCTCATTGAACTTAATCCTAATTGTTGAACATTGTGCACATCCTGTTAGATACAGGAGAAAAGGAAAGGTATTCAAGTTTGGTTTTCAATTGAAATGGATGAAGGGTGATAAGATAAGATGAAGCTACATGAGAACTAAATTTTGAAATTCACCCAAAAATGGGAAATAAATCAATCCTTTTCTTGTAACATTCCCGTTTTAAGACTTTAGAAACAAGGAATTTTTTTACATGATTAATGTTCTCTGTTCTAAATACATAATTTAGAACACACATTTCATAACAACCATTCTTATAATAGATAACCATATGCAATTGTAATGACTTGGTGAGCTACCGATCTATTCATCCCATGACTCTGTGAACTACCGATCTATTCATGTGTAACTTTAACTTTTGAATACTCTTCTGTATACTTTGTATACTTGGTTCTCTTACCCTGTTCTAGGTATTGAGTGATCTGTCTAAGGAACCTAACTAAATATTTTCTACCAATATTCAACTACATCCCGATACTTAGACTAGGTGACATAGGACAATGCAATCAGCAACTTGTGATACTTTGGCCAAATATTTCTAACATACTATTCGTATTACTTATTCCTTGATGATATACTAATCAATCCAAAGTACGTCCTTCACCCCACTCACTGTTATCTAGAATGTCTTATACTAACTTTTGTCAGTCATCTAGATGTACATACCTCCAAAAGGTTACTTATGTTTAGTTTAATTTGGATTGATGGAAAAATAGATTTCGGCATCCCATCCAACCCTGATTCCAACACTCTTTAAGTTCTTTTAAAGGTCGGATTCAATTAATCCAAAATGAACTTTATTAACTTAAGATTGCTTCGAGGTTCATTAGTTTTTGGCTTAACAACCTGTTATCCAAAAACAAGACAGCAACAACATAAGTTCTCTTTTTTTTAAAGGCTTAACCGCTTAAGGAAGCGTAACAACCTACTAGGTTGTAACTTATCAGACTTATTATAATTAAGTCTAATGATTAGTAATCATATCTTCCTCTTTTATTTATATCTTTACTAGAGAGGAAGAGTCTTCCTCTTCATAGTTAAATTCTAGGGTTTAACACACCCTTTTATGTCTTTTATAATTTCGATAGTTTTCATTATAGGTTTATTACACATCACATTAATATAATGAATTGCTTAGATAAGAATGTTGCATTCTGCCACTTTTCTAACTACAACTTACTTAAGGAATTAATCTAAATTCCTTTTATAATACTCATCAAGAATACACATCCAATCATATAGATAATAAGAAGAATATCATCAAGACAAGATTCCCTCCTTTAGACAAGGGTACAAGATAATTTACATAACCAATGCAAGTGAATTCTCAACTTCCAATTCATAGTCAAACTTATACATTTACAAGATTTATGCAATTTAGACACCCGACACAACAATAGCCTTTCTCCCAAGGAATATAAATTTTCTGTTCAATACAACTCAAGATCAATCAGATTTATTTACAAGAATCAGATTTAAATAGTCAATGCATCATATAAGTTTGTGCCTTCTTTTATCACTTACGATGTCCATCTGTAAAAATTACTAGCACAGGTTAGTTCAAAGAACTGAGCATGATAAACATTGATCCTTAAAACGAAGTGCACTCAACTAATTGTTTCCATAAAACAACCCTACTTTAAGGATCAATTAGTATATCATACAATAGGCGTAAGTAATTTCAATTAGAAAAGAAGAGCTTTAACATCCTGAAATCACTTCTAAAGAGGAAGAGCAGAATATGATATTTAATATCTATCTTACCATTTTAACATAAAATTGATCCTATTGATTTCCTTTAACAACAAAAGATCATACAATCACATTGTTTCCAAACCTCATCATAATAGAATATGATACTTAGTTATTTATCATACGATAAAAAGGTTGCTTACAACATGATTCTAATTAAGATGATTCATCTATCAATATTTAAGATATTCATCACAACAGGATAATATAAAAATACCCAATAAGGAGAGATGGAATATCACCCAACTAACAATTTGCATTCTCTTTTCAACAAACCAGTCATCATTCACCTTCTTTTCTATTTTAGTCCAAAGATAAGTAAGAGAAGGTTAACCAATAGTGATTATCTTTATCCTATAAGAACAGTCAACCGAAGGTCCTTAACAACTGAATTTATTCTAACTGTAATAGAAAAGAAGCTTATCAGCAGTGAACCTACTACAACAATCATTTCCTTCCCTTTCATTAATAATAGTTCCTTTTTCAGTCCAATTACAATTTTAAGAATGTATAGAAGATTTCAAGGAAGTGATCCAAAACACTTTTTACAGTAAGAAGAAGGAGCTTATGCATCCTGTCTAAAGACAAGATCTCCCAATCAAGCCAGTGATTTGTTTCATATGGAACATCAAAATAGTGAAGGCCATACACAACCATAAACACATGAGGAGTCATAAATAATTCTTTATAAGTTCTATATTAACTCAATGGACCCAATCAAGAAAAGAAACCCGAGTAAGAACTCGCACTCAGAATTTACCCAAGAGTTCAATCAAGATAGTATTATTTACCTTACTTCTCAACTTAATACCCTAGAGTAAAAGATTGAATTCTTAATAGGAATGATAACTACTAGACGAATAGGAATGATAACTACTAGATGAATTCCAGTCAAACTTTCAATGTTTACCAAACAATTCACAAGACTATCATTTCAAGTTTTCTCCATGCATATGCATCTATTCCTTTTACATGTAAAAGTCTCATTAAGAGTTTTGAGTTTACAAAGATTCATCTAAAAACAGACTAAATTCAACGACAAGATCTAGCAGTATTTTTTTAATAAATACGTTATGCCCAAGTCTCGAAATGTAACTCGAGCACCATGTTCAGTATAAGTTCTCACTAGATCAAATCATTCAATCGATTATATCCAGTTCATGTAATTATATCCCTTTAATGGTTTACATTTTTAAACAAAGGAAAAACTAGACAAATTCTTAACTGAACCGACACCTTACCTAATTATCATTACGATCAATAGGAAACAAATTCTTTAAATTGCCTTGCAATATACTACCCATATTGAATCAATAAAAACTTCTGCATCGTAAAGCAAGATCAAGTGTAGTAAGTAAACTTTAAAACGCCTCAGTTAAGAAAAATTTTACATAATCATCTTTCAATCCTTAGATACCAACAAAGATGATTCGAAATATTATAAACAAAGTTCAGACTATACTTCAATAAATATCAAGGCCATATTCACTAAGTACTCCCTATAAAACTTATAGGGTCACCATGAAACATTAACCCCAAACCAAGTGCGGGATTACTACAACCCTAATATCCATGATAATATTACATAGCTTCCAAGCATAAATCAAAGTTTTATCAAGTTGGAAAACAAGAACAATCCATCTGCAACACAACTCGGTTTCTTACAACTATGAAACGAACCACAAGAATCATAGAATCTAGAAACTCAATCAACAGATCCCATATAACAACAAGTTTCATCTAAGACTCTAGTTGCAGATGAGTTTCCTTAAAAAAACATGGTTCTTTCCAGATTGAAATCACAAGACATTTGTTTCTACAGAAACAGGAGGAACCCAAGGTTCTCCAAAGAAAAATCAGCAAGGATATAATAGTATAAAGTTAAACAAGAACCAAAACCAATGATTACCAGATCCCATTATGCCAAGAAAAATTGCAGAGTTCCCTTTTGCATAAATTTTCCATGTGCTTATACTAACACAACATATATTCCGAACCAGAATATTTTTTTGCAATGGATTCAAGACATCAAAAGAACAAGATTCAATAAACCCAACAACAAATAACTAGGAAAACATGTAATGTACTAAACTAAACAGAGAAGAGTTGTTTTTATGAAATCACTTAGGAGAGAGCAAATGATTTTAATAGTTAGGGCCTATCATGCCTGATAGTGTCTCTATCAAATTGAAGAAGACCTCCAGCCGAGCTCACTACTCCTTCTCTTCTCCACAAAAGATCAAACAACCAAATTCCTTTTCCAGAATTCCTCTTATACATTCAACGAAATGAAAATAGATTCAAAACATAAAAAATAGCCATGAAGTGCAGTTCAATCTACTGATTTGAAAAACTAGAGAGCATGCAGAGCAAAAATCACGTAACATGCAAAGTGAAACAACCCCAACAAAATCCACTGCATGCCTTCCAAGACGGTTTGGGCTCAAAAACCGAAAGCAATTAATTCCATTAATTTCTATTTTCCCATCTATCCTCCCTCGCCACCGCCTTCTATTTTTGGCGAAGGCCAAGTCAAAAATAACAAGCATTACAATTTTAGTGATACTGCCACCTAAGATTCTGCCAAACAAACCAGCCCTTGTAAAACCTGGCGGTACTACAATTCCTTACAACCTTATCAACATCATTAATTCCTTAGGAACCGTTACCCAATACTTGCGACCCCTTAAGTTCCCCTTCATGCCCAATAACTTAGGATAGATTACTTGCTTAGGTTAGATCTTAGGTAGATTAAATTTATACCTTAGGATATAACACTAACAACTAACCCCCAACATAGGTCCTTAGCAATAGATTTAGGTAATTCCACATAGGTAGATAATTCAAAATACCATAGTTTTTAGGCACTAGGTTAGATCACCAAATAACCTTGTAGTATTAGGTTCTAGTTTTAGTACCTAGTAACCCTTCCAATTCCCTTAGCACCAACTTAGGTTAGGTTACAAATCAACCATTCCCAAGCAGAACAAGGAGCTTTAGGCTAGAATTAGAATTCTATCATGTGACATATCTTAGGTAGAAATATCTTACCTAGCTTAGGATATTGTAGGTTAGTCCATAATAGGATCCCAAATTTCTCCTTCTCCATGAACAGGCTACAATTCCCTTTACATCCGTGACGACCTACCATGGTTGATCCTCAGAGACTCTAAAAAAATCATGCCATTGAATGGGAGTATGTTCATTAAAAAGAGAATTAAAGAACTTGTATCAACAAAGTTCAGTCCATAAGTTTCATAATTCATGGTATGCCAATTCATCATTTGTTCAACCTGAACAGACTTAAAACATTCCTTGGATCACTGAAATTGATCCAAGGATGAGTCAGATAAATAGATATGTTTACAATTTTCCTTTAACCAGATTGCAACTCATCTTATGAGAAGTGAAAAAAAAATAATTCAGGAAAACATTCCAGTTTAATCAAAAGATCTTTAAGAGCAGAAAAGACTTACCCCTATCAAGCATGATTTCCCATAATCAAAAGAACATATCCTCATAAGGAAAATCACATGTCAACACTTGAAATGCAAAGGAGGAAAATATCAACTGTAAAGGGTGTTACATGCTTCCCTCCTAAAAAGGATCATCATCCCGATGATTATTTATTTTTACAATTGGTATTAAGGACAGTCAACTCATTCACTTCTCTTATTCAAAGTCAAATATTTCAAACCTTATAGTTCTAGAAATCAGCATTATATACCTATGTTTCACATAGAATTTTGTTCCAGAATAGAGTTATTTCTACCTTTTCATTCTCTTCAAAAACAGAGATAAGGGTTAGGGCTAAGAGGAATACATGTTGAGTGTTGGGAAGGTGTGCATGTACCATAGAGAGATCAGACCGATTGTGAAGAGATCCTTTTTGTCTAGGAAGGACTACCTGTAAATAAGAATGCAAGACCACTAGATTTTCGTTAAACAATAAGTGAGGGAACTACCTTGGGCCCAGGAAATATTAGACTTCCTTTCGAAGGTGGTCGGTTCCCTTTTAATACAAATTAATGCAAATGATAATAAAGAATCTATTGCGAAATCATGATTTAGGTACCTCGTTACTAAAAGCAATAGAGACTAAACTACCAATAATAAAACGTCATGCTATTTGTTTGGTCACCTTTGGTTATTGATACGTTCGATCAAGTTACTGAGGGATAGACAAGGTGGACATGAGATTGTTTGGAGGTAAATAGGTGAAAGGTTGGTTTTTGGTATAAGTCACAAAGTGACCAATGTTGGTCAACTGGATAACCGATATTGGTAGGGAAGTGATATAAAGCTGTATCTTGGTAGGGGATAACCGATATTGGTAGGGGCAAAGTGATTTAGGGGATTTTAAATGGAGGTTGGTTGTAAGGTGGTTATGGGGTTTAGAAGGTTATTATATGGTTGAGGGAGTAGTAGGGTGATAGAGAAGACTCGAGAGAGTGAGAAATTTGTCTTTGGGGCAATATAGAGATGAATGAATGAAGGTTAGGTGCGGTGGTGCTTTGCGGGTGGTAGATCTAGGAGTGAGCTTATAATCACTATGAATAAAAAGTTCAAAAAGTAGTGTCTAGAAGCATACAAGGTAATAAAAGAGACTACTTACTAGTTTTTGATGCAGATGTAGGTCCAAGGAATGCAGTAACAAAGAAAAGGCTCAGTTGGGATGATCTGGAAATCGGAAGTGAGCTGATGAAGCTATCATCTGACTCTCCCAATGTTTGGATGAGTGTGACAGTGATCTAGTTGCTCAGTTACAATCTTGGGCTCAATACTCCTGTCTGCAACCTCTTCTCTCTCTCACTTGTCTCTCTCTTGCAAATTATTTCGGATCCTTTGGTTTTGGTTGGGGGAGGTCATTTACAGGGAACCAATGGTAGTTACCTAACCGATGCCGGTCGAGTACGGACCGATGTCGAGTTAGGTCAAAGTTGGCTATTTTTAGTAAAATAGCCAACTTTCCCTCCTTTTCTCCCAAGGGGTCAGTTGTGGGCTTGGTCAAGTCATTATTAGGTTTGTTTTGGTGCGGGCGTGGGGTGATGTGGGGTGTGGGTGTAGACCAAGTTATAGGTCTTAATTAGGTTAGTTTAGGGTTAGGGCTAGGTCATGGTGAGGTGGCAAGGTGAGGTGGCAGGGTTGGAGATGTGGATTTATTAATTATAAGGTAATTAATAAATAATTAAGTGTGTAAGGTTTAGGTGGTGAGGTAGGGTTAGGTTGCGAGATGAGATGCGGGGCATAGGGCGTCATAAGACCCAAATTTGGTGTCTACAACCTGTTTGCTCAAATTACATAAATATCTGCCCAAAACTGGCTTACTTAATGTCATGAAAAGATAAAATCATAAAAAAATTATCAGTCAACAAATTCAATTCTGTTCAAAAAGAAAGGGAAAAGTAGTTTTCATATCTTCTAGATTTTCCCAAGTTGCACTTTCTTCGTTAAACTAGTCCCACTGGACCTTACATTGTCTTATTTCACGATTTCTTAAATGCAACTGGTGATTTTCCAACACTCGAGTGGGTTTAACCATGATTATTCCTAGGTCTTGGACCTATAAGGAATTCCAATTTAACACATGTGATAAATTTGAAACATATTTCTTAAGCAAAGAAATATGGAAAACATCATGCATTCGTGACTGAGTAGGTGGTAGTGCTAATCGATAAGCTACATGATTTATTACTTCAACTATTTCAAAAGGTCCCACATAACGAGGTGATAACTTGGCAGCCTTGCCAAAAGTTATAGAACTCTTTTTCGGTTTAACATGAAGAAAAACCTTCTCACCAAGTTCAAATTTCCTGTCAACCCACTTTAAATCAGCATAACTCTTTTGCCTATCTGCTACTTCTTTCAAGTATTCACGAATCATTTTAACTTGTTGTTCCATTTCTGTAAGGATTTCAGGTCCTATTACTTCTCTATCTTCAATACTATCCCAGCTAACAGGGGTCCTGCATTTCCTTCCATAAAGTGCCTCGAAGGGTGCCATCTTAAGAGAAGCATGGTATGTATTATTGTATGCAAATTCAACTAATGGAAGATACTCCTCCCACTTATACTACTGATCCATACAATACATCCGTAACATATCTTCTAAAACTTGATTTACTCTTTCAGTCTGTCCATCTGTTTTTGGATGATACAGAACTAAAATTCAGTTTAGTTCCAAGAGCTGCATTAAGCATTTGCCAAAACCTCAACGTCATTCTAGGATATCTATCAAATATGATTAATTTAGGTACTCCATGCAATCTGAAAATTTCGTGTACAAATCATTAGCCAAAACAGGAGAATCATCCTTTAGATTCCCATAAATAAAATGAGCTACTTTTGTTAGTTTATCAATAACTACCAAAATAACATCATGTTTATTTCTTGACATAGGAAATCATTGTACAAAATTCATACTTATTACTTACCATTTGTATTCCAAGATACTATGGGGATAAAATAAACCATTTGGGTGCATATGTTCTCGCTTTTACACATGACACTCAAGACAATGAGTCACAAAATTAATAACATCCTTTTTCATTCCTTTCTAGAAATATTGTTGTTTTATATCAGCTAGCATTTTTGTAATACCTGGGTGTCCAGAAAAGGGTGAATTGTGAAATTCCGCTAACAATTTCTTTCTCAAATCATTAAGCAAAGGTATGTATACTTTGCTTTCATAATGTAAGATTCCTTCATTATCAAAGTGAAAACTTTATACCTTTCATCTTTTGGATCTGCAGCAAGCGCTATTTTTACTTCTTTGAAAGTAAGAATCATATTCCATAGCACTTTGTACTTCATCCTTACACTAAGTTCTTAGTGTTATAAGAGTAGAAATGTGCTTCCTATGACTTAGAACATCAACTACTGTATTCTCTTTTCCTTTAATGTAACTTATGTCAAAATCATATTGAGACAAAAAAATAACCACCTTCACCTGTCTTGCACTTTGATTTGGCTGAGTGAAAATGTACTTCAGCCCAAGATGATCAATTTTCAACTCAAATGGTTTACCAAGCAGATAATGCCTCCAAAATTGAAGTGCATGAACTATGGCAGAAAGTTCTAGATCATGTGGAGCATAATTCAACTCATGTAACTTAAGTTTTCTACTTTCATAAGCTATGACATGATCATTTTGTAAAAAAATACCTCCAAGACCTTCCCCGGATGCATCCGTTACAACCGTAAAGTCTCCATTAGGATCAAGTACAACTAAAATAGGTGCTGAAGTCAATTGAATTTTCAAAATTTTAAAAGAAAATTCACATTTATCATTCCAAACAAATTTCTTATCCTTTTTCTGTAATGAAGTTATTGGTGCAACCACCTTAGAAAAATCCTTAACAAATTTTCTATAATAACCAGCAAGGCCCATGAAGCTTCTAACTTCATGTACATTCTTTGGTGTAGGCCACTCAGTTATAGCTACTATTTTAGAAGGATCTACAACAATCCCATCCTTACTTATAACATGACCCAAATAGTGAACTTCGGTGTCAAAGAAGGAAAATTTGGAAAACTTACCATACAACCGTCTCTTACTCAGAATTTCCAAAACTATTTTCAAGTGCTCATGATGCTCCTCAATACTTTTAGAATATATGAGAATGTCATCCAAGAATACAAGCACAAACTTGTCCAAGTATTCTTGAAAGATATTATTCATTAAGTTCATAAAAGTTGTAGGTGCATTAGTTAATCCAAAGGGTAAAAGCGTGAATCCATACCTTATTCTAAAATCCATTTTATGAATTTTCTCATCCTTAATTCATAATTGGTGATATCTAGATCAAATATCTATTTTAGAATATACCGATGATCCATGCATATGATCAAATAGATCATCAATTATAAGAAGTGGGTATCTATTCTTGATTGTTTCTTTGTTTAACATCATGTAATCAATCCACAGTCTAAGTGTTCCATCTTTCTTTTTCACAAATATCACTAGTTCTCCCCAAGGTGAAACACTTGGTCTAATCAAACCTTTAGACAAAAGTTATTACAACTGAGCCTTAAGCTCTACTAATTTTGTGGTAGTGATTTGATAAGGTGCTTTAGAAATAGGTTAAGTACCTGGTTTGATTTCAATGGTGAAGTCAAACTCCCTTTTGGGTGCTAAACCCGGTAATTATTCTAGAAATACATCACTATAATTCCATAACAGTGGGTAACGTTCCATGAAATCGTTGTTTTCTTCACCATATTTTGATATTTTTACTGCATATAAGGTACAACCCTTATTTTTGGCCCTTTTAAGTTACATAGCTGACAATTTCGTAAATGAAATTTCTCATTTTATACCTTATATCTTTGTTTTTTTTGTAGGTCATCAAAACAACTAATATGTTTTTCAAAATAGTCCACTTTTTCTTTATGCTCAGCTAACCAATTAACACCTATGACTATATCATAAGATCCCAAAGGTGCAACATAGAGATCAACTTCAGTGGAAAAGCTAGGTAAGTCAAGGACTGCCCCAAAAAGACACATACTAACTGTATGAACATAAATTATTTCCATAATGTACAGTCCATGATTTATCCATTTTTCCAACTTTTCTTTTAAGTTTCGAAGCAAGTTTACTAGAAATAAAACATTTAGTAGCTCCCATATCAAAAAGAATAGTTACAGGTATGCCAAATAACTTACCAGGAACTTCTATGGGTGTAGCTTGTTGTATTACTCATCATGCAAAGCATGTATCTTGTCTGCAGATTATGATCATCCTTCTTCAAAGGACATTTATTTTTGTAATGATCTTTTCCACAATTATAACATCCTCCTATAGGTCCCTTTTTAGTCTCAAAATTATTTCCAGCCTTAAATTTATCATTTCGACCTCCGTAGGACTTCTATCTGTTATTATTATTCTTGGAAAAATTGTTCCGTGCATTTCTAATAGGCTTATTCATTGTTGTTTTCTTATTATTATTATTTGAAAACTTACTTTTGTTACCACAATGTTTCCATGGTCCCTTCTTAGGTGTAAGAGAAGGTGAAGAAGAGTTTGGGACTTTCTTCCACACTTCCTCTTTATGAGCAGAAATAGCCTTTAATTTCTGTTTTGGCCTTATGGCTTTCTCAACAACCCCTTCCATAGTGGTTAGGTGTGAACATCGACCTCTCCCCAATAATGGGATTCAACCCCTTGATAAATATATGTATCTTGAACTTCTCATCAGTTTGATACTGAGGTACATACTTGAGGAGTCTCATAAACCGCTCCCAATACTTAGTTACATTTAGCTTTCCTTGAGCTAAGTTCTGAAATTCTGTCATTTTTTTATCATAATAAAATTGTGGTAGCCATTGTTTCCTAAAATAACTTTTATTGATCCCAAGTGATGTTAGTTTCATCAATATTTAACTCAATTTCTTGTTTTCCCACCATGAAGATGGTTCATGGGAAAGCTGATATGCTACCCAAATGGCTTTAGTTTCCTCTGAGAAGTTTCTTATTATAAAGTACTTCTCCATTTCGCTAAGCTAATTATCATCTCCATATCCTAGTGTGGTGCCATCAAACTTAGGTGGACTTATCCTTTTATATCATTAGTGAGTTCATTTATCAACCTTGCCTTTTTGTTTTCTAGTTAGACGGGTACATTAACATTGTCATTATCAATACCCAGTTAGGGTTGTCCTCGGGAGCGGCTGATTGTTATTACCAACTTCTTCTTCCTCCTCATTTCCCATTACTTGATGTTTAAGTACAGTCAAATGATATCTTGTGTCCAAAAGGGTAGCAAGGATCTCATCAATTTTTGGGCTGTTACCACTTCTTCATTAGGTGGAGCATTATTTCGCAACATTTCTCCTTGTTCTAAACATTTTTGTTACAAGAAAATTCAAATTTTTATCGATTATGACACAATAGGTCTAAGAGCTGTAACCTTCACTCGATATCTTGAGATGTAACATTCCCATTTTAAGACTTTAGAAACAAGGATTTTTTTGTGTGTGATTAATGTTCTATGTTCTAAATACATAATTTAGAACACACATTTCATAACAAGCATTCTTATAACAGATAACCATATGTAGTTGTAATGACTCGGTGAGCTACCAATCTATTCATGTGTAACTTTAAGTTTTGAATACTCTTATGTATACTTCCTATACTTGGTTATCTTACCATGTTCTGGTTATTGAGTGATATGTCTAAGGAACCTAACTAAATATTTGCTACTAATATTCAACCGTATCCCGATCCTTAGACTAGGTGACATAGGACAACGTAATCAACAAACTTGCGATACTTTGGCCAAATATTTCTAACATATTGTTCGTATTACTTATTCCTTGATGGCATACTCGTCAATCCGAATACATCCTTCACCCCACTCTATTGTTATCTAGAATGTCTTATACTAACTTCTGTCAGTCCCCTTGCCCAAGGTTTAACCCTAGTTCAGGTTAACAACATAGGATATGATAGGAAGAGGCTCATGAAGACTTAGGGTAAATTGGCCTACTGGGACAACCTTGGTTAACCCCGTGTGCCAAGGCACCCTGAGTCCTAGAGGGCTACTTCATATCCCAACTATGTTACTATCCAGCCCTAGAGTGAAAACTTGTTCAAGTCCAAAAGGGTGTAGATCTTGACGATCAATGTAGAAGGGTGTTGCCACATGTTAACTGCACTATTGTATCCTCGAGAAGATCCTAATCTTCTCAAAGGTACAGCCCCAGTAGTTGACATGTGCCAACATCCTGCAGAACAACCTCATCTAGATGTACATACCTCCAAAAGGTTACTTATGTTTAGTTTAATTTGGATTGATGGAAAAATAGATTTCGGTAGCCCATCTAACCCTGATTCCAACACTCTTTAAGTTCTTTTAAAGGTCAGATTCAATTAATCCAAAATGAACTTTATTAACTTAAGATTGCTTCGAGGTTCGTTAGTTTTTGGCTTAACACCATGTTATCCAAAAATAGGACAGCAACAACATAAGTCCTTTATTTTTTAAAGGCTTAACCACTTAAGGTAGAATAACCACCTACTATGCTATAACTTATCAGACTTATTATAATTAAGTCTAATGATTACTAATCATATCTTCCTCTTTTATTTATATCTTTATTAGAGAGGAAGATTCTTCCTCATCATAGTTAAATTCTAGGGTTTAACACACCCTTTTATGTCTTTTATAATTTCAATAGTTTTCATTATAGGATTATTACACATCACATTAATATAATGAATTGCTTAGATAAGAATGTTGCATTCTGCCACTTTTCTAATTGCAGCTTACTTAAGGAATTAATCTAAATTCCTTTTATAATACTCATCAAGAATACACATCCAATCATATAGATAATAAGAAGAATATCATCAAGACAAGATTCCCTCCTTTAGACAAGGGTACAAGATAATTTACATAACCAATGCAAGAAAATTATCAACTTCCAATTCATAGTCAAACTTATACATTTACAAGATTTATGTAATTTAGACACCCGGCACAACAATAGCCTTTCTCCCAAGGAATATAACTTTTCTGTTCAATACAACTCAGGATCAATAAGATTTCTTTACAAGAATCAGATTTAAATAGTCAATGCATCATATAAGTTTGTGCCTTCTTTTATCACTTACGATGTCCATCTATAAAAATTACTAGCACGGGTCAGTTCAAAGAACTGAGCATGATAAGCACTGATCCTTAAAATGAAGTGCACTCAACTAATTGTTTCCATAAAACAACCCTGCTTTAAGGATCAATTAGTATATCATACAATAGGCGTAAGTAATTTCAATCAGAAAAGAAGAGCTTTAACATCCTAAAATCACTTCTAAGAGGGAAGAGTAGAATATGATATTTAATATCTATCTTACCATTTTTACATAAAATTGATCCTATTGATTTCCTTTAACAACAACAGATCATACAATCACATTGTTTCCAAACCTCATCATAATAGAATACAATACTTAGTTATTTATCATAAGATAAAAAGGTTGCTTACAACATGATTCTAATTAAGATGATTCATCTATCAATATTTAAGATATTCATCACAATAGGATAATATAAAAATACCCAATAAGGAGAGATGGAATATCACCCAACTAAAAATTTGCATTCTCTTTTCAACAAACCAATCATCATTCACCTTCTTTTCTATTTTAGTCCAAAGATAAGTAAGAGAAGGTTAACCAACAATGATTATCTTTATCCTATAAGAACAATCAACCAAAGGTCCTTAACAACTGAATTTATTCTAACTGTAATAGAAAAGAAGCTTATCAACAGTGAACCTACTACAACAATCATTTCCTTCCCTTTCATTAATAATAGTTCCTTTGATAGTCCAATTACAATTTTAAGAATGTATAGAAGATTTCAAGGAAGTGATCCAAAACACTTTTTACAAGTTGAAGAAGAAGGAGCTTATGCATCCTGTCTAAAGAAAAGATCTCCCAATCAAGCCAGTGATTCATTTCATATGGAACATCAAAACAGTGAAGGCCATACACAGCCATAAACACATGAGGAGTCATAAATAATTCTTTATAAGTTCTATATTAACTCAATGGACCCAATCAAGAAAAGAAACCTGAGTAAGAACTCGCACTCAGAATTTACCCAAGAGTTCAATCAAGATAGTATTATTTACCTTACTTCTCAACTTAATACCCCTAGAGTAAAAGATTGAATTCTTAATAGGAATGATAACTACTAGATGAATTCCAGTCAAACTTTCAATGTTTACCAAACAATTCGCAAGACTATCATTTCAAGTTTTCTCCATGCATATGCATCTATTCCTTTTACATGCAAAAGTCTCATTAAGAGTTCTGAGTTTACAAAGATTCATCCAAAAACAGACTAAATTCAATGACAAGATCTAGCAGTATTTTTTTAACAAATACATTATGCCCAAGTCTCGAAATGTAACTCAAGCACCATGTTCAGTATAAGTTCTCACTAGATCAAATCATTCAATCGATTATATCTAGTTCGGGTAATTATATCCCTTTAATGGTTTACATTTTTAAACAAAGGAAAAACCAGACAGATTCTTAACTGAACCGACGCCTTGCCTAGTTATCATTACGATCAATAGGAAACAAATTCTTTAAATTACCTTGCAATATACTACCCATATTGAATCAATAAAAACTTCCACATCGTAAAGCAAGATCGAGTGTAGTAAGTAAACTTTAAAACTACCTCAGTTAAGAAAAAGTTTACATAATTATCTTTCAATCCTTAGATACCAACAAAGACAATTCAAAAGATTATAAACGAGTTCAGACTATACTTCAATAAATATCAAGGCCGTATTCACTAAGTACTCCCTATAAAACTTATAGGGTCACCATGAAACATTAACCCCAAACCAAGTGTGGGCTTACTACAACCCTAATATCCATGATAATATTACATAGCTTCCAAGCATAAATCAGAGTTTTATCAAGTTAGAAAACAAGAACAATCCATTTGCAACACAACTCGGTTTCTTACAACTATGAAACAAACCACAAGAATCATAGAATCTAGAAACTCAATCAACAGATCCCATATAACAACAAGTTTCATCTAAGACTCCAGTTGCAGACGAGTTTCCTTAAAAAACATGGTTCTTTCTAGATTGAAATCACAAGACATTTGTTTCTACAGAAACAAGAGGAACCCAAGGTTCTCCAAAGAAAACTCAGCAAGGATATAATAGTATAAAGTTAAACAAGAACCAAAACCAATGATTACCAGATCTCATTATGCCAAGCAAATTTCAGAGTTCCCTTTTGCATAAATTTTCCATGCGCTTATACTAACACAACATATATTCCGAACTAGACTATTTTTTTTGCAATGGATTCGAGACATAAAAAGAAAAAGATTCAATAAACCTAGAAACAAATAACTAGGCAAACATGCAATGTACTAAACTAAACAGAGAAGAGTTATTTTTATGAAATCACTTAGGAGAGAGAAAATTATTTTAACAGTTAGGGCCTATCATGCCTGATAGTGTCTCTTTCAAATCGAAGAAGACCTCCACCGAGCTCACTAATCCTCTTCTCCACGAAAGATCAAACAACAAAATTCCTTTTCCAAAATTCCTTTTATACATTCCAAAAATGAAAATAGATTCGAAACATCAAAATAGCCATGAAGTACAGTTCAATCTGCTGATTTAAAAAACCAGAGAGCATGGAGAGAAAAATTCACGTAACATGCAAAGTGAAACAACCCCAGAAAAATCCACCTGCATGCCTTCCAAGATGGTTTGGGATCAAAAACCGAAAGCAATTAATTCCATTAATTTCTATTTTCCCGCCTATCCTCCCTCGCCACCACCTTCTATTTCTGGCGAAGGCCAAGTCAAAAATAACAAGCATTGCAATTTTAGTGATACTGCCACCTAAGCTTCGCCAAACAAACCAGCCCCTACCAAAGCTGGTAGTACCACAATTCCTTACAACCTTATCAACATCATTAATGCCTTAGGAACCATCACCCAATACTTGCGACCCCTTAAGTTCCCCTTCATGCCCAATAACTTAGGATAGATTACTTGCTTAGGTTAGATATTAGGTAGATTAAATTTATACCTTAGGATATAACACTAACAACTAACCCCCAACATAAGTATTTAGCAATAGATTTAGGTAATTCCACATAGGTAGATAATTCAAAATACCAAATTTTTTAGGCACTAGGTTAGATCACCAAATAACCTTGTAGTATTAGGTTCTAGTTTTAGTACCTAGTAACCCTTCCAATTCCCTTAGCACCAACTTAGGTTAGGTTACAAATCAACCATTCCCAGCAGAATAAGGAGCTTTAGGTTAGAATTAGAATTCTATCATGTGACATAGCTTAGGTAGAAATATCTTACCTAGCTTAGGATCCCGTAGGTTAGTCCCTAATAGGATCCCAGATTTCTCCTTCACCATGAACAGGCTACAATTCCCTTTACGTCTGTGATGACCTGCCATGGTCGATCCTCAAAGACTCTAAGAAAATCATGCCACTGAATGGGAGTATGTTCATTAAAAAGAGAATTAAAGAACTTGTATCAACAAAGTTTAGTTCATAAGTTTCATAATTCATGGTATGCCAATTCATCATTTGTTCAACCTGAACAGACTTAAAACATTCCTTGGATCACTGAAATTGATCCAAGGATGAGTCAGATAAATAGATATGTTTACAATTTTCCTTTAACCGGATTGCAACTCATCTTATGAGAAGTGAAAAAAATTAATTCAAGAAAACATTCCAGTTTAATCAAAAGATCTTTAAGAGCAGAAAATACTTACCCCTATCAAGGATTATTTCCCATAATCAAAAGAACACATCCTCATAAGGAAAATCACATGTCAACACTTGAAATGCAAAGGAGGAAAATATCAACTGTAAAGGGTGTTACATTTCTCCTCTTGGATTGTCTCAGTCTTATAAACCCTGATTCTAGGGCACAAAAAGTGTTTTATTATTTCTTCCAAATTCACAGGTCTAATTGTCAAATATTTTGTGGAAGTATCTTCTTTGACCTCACGACCTTGTTGAAGAAGATTGAAAGCGATTTGATTGACTATGCTAAGATATTTTTGCAACAACAATTCAAAAACTCGTTCTCAGACTGGTAAATCAAGGTTCCTTCTCTATTTCACAAAATTATTGAAGTTTGAAGAAAATTCTTGAGTGTATGACAATCTAAGGAAGGTGAATAAATATTAGAAAACATTTTATTTTCTTGGATAAGATTCATTTCCTTTGAATGCAAAGAAATCACTTGTAGCATCTTGTATCATTGTTTATTGGTGTAAAATATGAAGTTGAAAGAAAATTGTTAAAGTTGTGGAAAATCAATAACTCTTTGAACATGTTTTGGAAGCCAAATTAGCACATTGTAAAAAAATAAACCCAAGAGACAATTTTTTTTTGTGGATTTCAAACATGAATGTCTCTTGAAGTTCCTAAGAGGTAAAGATTTAGTTTGCTTTTACAAAAAGTTGAGATGTGTGATAGAATTTTAAGGGTTGGAAGCTCTTGCATGAGCTTGAATGAAAATATGAAGATTTTTTGTGTTATTAAAAATGATTCATATAGATTGATTCAAAGCTCATTGAAGAATGGGAAAATTCAGACTTTTGAAAAGGTGAAGTGTCATGAGTTCAAAGTAGAACAAGAAAAAGGAAGTTAAATTGATATAGATAAGATAGAGAATAATATAGAGCTATTGTATAGAGTTAGGAAGGGTTGGAGACATTAAAGTATGGAAATTCGGTGCTTAAGACTGTGAGTGCATTCTCTCACCACACATAATTTCTTTTAAAATTAGTAAGGGTCAAGAAAATCTTGGCACATTACAAATATTTTTGAGTACAAGACAAGGTAAATTATATTAATTTGAAAGAAAAAACCATATGGAAGTTCGAAAGATTTGAGAAAGTTCAAATGCATAAGATTCTCTAAAAGGTCAAATGAGAAGGTAGAAAGATTTTTTTGTCTTGTTTACAACGAGTAATGAATTTTCATACTACAAAAGGTATGAAAATTATTTTTTTTTTTTTTGAAAAATAAGTCAAAGGGACATAGGGAGTTACAAGATTTGAACTAGGTGATGGATTGGCATGGAACTCGAACTTCAAAAGGATTTAGATTTAATAAGGACTATGAATAGACAAAGTTACTTGGAGTACATAGAAGATTAGATGACAAATTTTGAGTGTGTGAAACCACATATAGAGATTTCAAAGAAAAAGGACTGCAATATTCATGAAACAATGAAGTGAGATGAAGAGACTTTGTTTCTCATTCAAAGACAAGTAGAAGACAAAGAGTTCGAGATATATTAAAAAACAAGTGAATTTTAGTATCAAACATTAGGGAGAAAGTAAAAGTATGAAGTGTACTAATTAAAAGTAGAATATACTATATCTACAATGATCTTACCTCAAGTATAAGTCTCTATTTGGTTTAGATAAGAAGTTTGAACTTCTGAAATGTAAGTGTGTCTTAGTATGCACTCATAACTTCTTCAAGAAGGTGACTACTATAATGTCATAGGAAGAGTTGTTTTAAAAACATTCAAATGTATTCACGCATCTAAAGTGAAAATGCATTTCCATAGTCATGAGATAGATCTCTATCTCCAAGAGTATCTTCCCAATTGTCTTTTGCATGTTAACAAGTTTTGACATCTATATGATTTCTTGTATGAATTAAATTAGTTCAAGGAAAGTACATAGATTAGTGATTGACAATAATTAGGTAATGTGGAACAAGATTTATTCACGAAGAGGGTTCCAGTGAGTTCATTATTATAGAGCTATATAGTTTGAGCCTTCTTAGTTGAAAGGATGATTCTCGAGATAAAAATGGATATGCATGAACCTACTAATGTCAAGGGAGTATTTTTCCTTCTCCATGAAAATGTTTGAGTGAATAAGAACAGCTTTATTGGATAACCATGATGCAGGATCTACAAGGATCATAAATCTCAAAGGTAAACATTGCATCTCTACAAGTATGTTCTTAGACATATTGTATTTAATCGGGATAAAATTTGGGTGTCTTGAAGTATGGTAGAGATCTTGATAGCTGTGTGCATGGTCCACGTAAGTGTCAATATGTTCAAAACCTATAATGAGTACCTTCATTGGTGTAAATCAAAGGTCTTGAGCCATGGAGATACACCTAAAACAATATATGAAAATTCATGAAGTGTTGTATAATGGTTCAAAATTTGTTCTTAATCGATGGGGAGTTTGGTCACTCAAAATTTAACTCCTAAATATATGAGAGTCCAAAAAGAGTTTATTGTTTAATGTGGTGGAAGGATGTGTGAAGATAATGAGGAATATATCTAAGAGAGGTTAACATGCATATAAATATGTATTCCCTAAAAGGAAAATATCTCTCAGTGATAATCAAAGGAAATAAATAAATATAATTGAATAATGAACATCTTGGAGCATGAAACAAGTTTGAAAATGTGTTAGTTTAAGAAAGATAAAAGGATATGTGAATGTGTAGCTGAGTAATCCTTTTCTCAATTGGTGTTCTTCATGATTCTTTGAGCCGTGTCATCATGAAATTTTAGGCTGCATACTAAAAGTTAGAGGAGAAATTTCTCATTTCAAAGGGGTTTTTTTGTTCAAGTAAGTCATATCTCTCTTGTCTTTGTTAAGCTTGGTTATTATTGGTTTCCATGTGAAGTTTAGGTAAACCTTTCTCAAAGATGTCAAATGGGGAGAAGTGTGTCAAAAACATGTAAATGAGGTCATCTAAGTGGGACATAGTTGTCATCAACATTTGAAGGAAGGTTACCATCAATGATAAAGGAGAGTTTGTTGGAACACTTTGTATTAGTTGTGTTTTCTTTGATGTAAAATCCATTGATGTCAAGTGGTCTAGGTGATCTAGGAATGTTGGATAGGTGATCAAGGGATCTCAAAAGATCTCTCAAAGGTGGTATGAAGGTAAAAAATATACATGAGGTTATTAAGGTGTGTCAATGTGTTAGTAACATGTCCAAATGGTTATTTTATGTAATGTCTAGGTCAAGTCAGTCTTTCAGGCTTTGGCCTAATGTAAATAAATGGTGTAATTCAATAAAATATGAGAATTCAATCAAACCAAAGCAAGAAATGAAATTTTTTAGAACTTTGAGGTGGAACAGGAGGTGAAGAAATAGATACAAGAGACAAATCAGGTTCATGAGTCTAAAACAGGTTAGTATGGAGCTTTCTTAAGCTAATCCACAAGCAAGTAAGGTGTAAAATGTTGATCCAAGGCATGGTGATGAAAAAAACATGGTATGAGAATGGGATGATGATATATGGTGTGTAAAAGTATTCTTAGGTAGATTTTGAAGTGTTTTAGGCACTTCTACAGGTCAAAGCATAGGTCAACTGTTGAGAATCAGAAACTAAAGGGAACCTATATGACATGGAATGGAAATATTCAGTATGAACCATAGAAAACCATAACTTGGAGGTGTTAAAGGGATGTTTCATTAAGGTTTTGCAAAATTTCAAAAGTGAGCATGAATATTTTGCAAGTTATGCAAGGATTTCCAAAACTAGGTTTTTCAAAGTATGTAATTTGAGCACCAAACTTCTTAGCAGTAAAGAGAAATTATGGAGCATCTTTAGGATAATTCATAAGATAAAAAAATGGATTAAATTGGGATAAAATTATCATGCAAAAAATATTTGGGTAATTGGTGATTATTTTGAAAATTCTATCCATTTTTGTAAGCATGTATGTAGCTTTCCAAACCCTAGTTCTAAATTTTTTTGAGAGATTGAGTTGGTTAGGCTACCTAACTCAACCATTTTTCCTGAAAACATATTGGAACATTTATATTACTCCTAAAAATATATTTTCATGGTGGTTTTTCTTCTTGAAACTTGGTGGGCTCCACTCAAAAACAAAATTTTTAAGAAGATTTGAGTGTACATGTAAGACTTGCAAAGGAACATATGCTCAAATCTGAGGTAAAATATTTTAGGTATGTATAAACCATCCTCATGAAGTTATTTTAGCAATTTATTTGGATAAAATTGAAGTATTGGGTGCATTTTTGAGCTTACCGGTAAAAGATGCTTGTTTTGAGAAGGTAGTGAAGGAGAATGAAGGTAACCATGTTGAATTGCATTAAATTGATGTTTTATCCTAAAATGATAAGTATTTTCATGTTTTATATGATGTTTGTAAGTGCTTGGTTCATTTTTATAATTCATTCCTTTCTTAAATGTGTTTGAGAAAAAATTACTTCTTTAGGCGTATTTGAGAAGCATGTCTGAATGGGTATGAAGATGAGATTATCTCCATTTGACCTATTGGTATGAATTTATGAACATGTTTTATACATACAAATTTAATTCTTGTATGTGATGGGGAGCTCTAATAATTTCTTTGGAGGTGTTTGAACACATTGTATTGAAGACTAGTTTTTGGTTTCTCCTCACCACCAGAGACCGAGTTACGAGGATCTAAATTTTTGGAAGCCGTATGAAATGAATTGGAGAAGTATGATAGGTGGTTAAGATAGTATAGTTAATTAAATTTCCATTTATATGTTTCTTTCATCATGATGAGTAGATTTTAACTATGTATAAGCTCAATTCTTAAAGACCAAATTCGGAGATCTTTGAAACTAGCTGTAAGTCTTGGAAAATGGTGTTTCTTGATGTGTTAATCTTTGATTTGGATCTTTATGGTAAATTTTAATGAAATTATACATCATAATATTCATTTTGGTATATTACTTGGGTCATGAGGATAAGTTTAAGTGGTCTAGTTAGATGGTTTTTAAGGACTATTTTTGTAGAAGCTTATTTAGGCACACCTATGAGCCTAAACAAATATCTTAGCTAATGTGGAGAGTTTCCAAGCATAAAAGAATATTATTTTAATTTTTGGTAGCATGTGACATATGCATAGAAATATTATATACTTGTGGAAAAGTTTTAAGAGCTAGAAGACAAAAGAATGAGTGGTTTGAAAAGTCATGGTAAGTGGAAGGTAAAAGGTCATGCTAAGAGGTATATCTACTCATGTAAGCTCATTTGTGAGTTGAATTTTGGAAAAAACCTTTCTCTTCATTTGAATAAATATTTTTTACAAATAAAAACCCATTGGGCATATCCCAAAACCCCTAGAAGTATCTTCTAGGTTTGTAGTTGGTTGGAGTTTCATGAGAATGATATGAATAAAGAAAATTGGTGATATTTTTATTCCAAGTAAAGAAGGTTTCTTGTGTTCTTGATATATATTCATATCTTAATAATATTTATTTGATTATGATCATAGTTTGTATGCTCATTGTTTGAAGTAGAAAATAAAAATTTATTACATGAATGATTCACCCCCTCTCACTCCTTGTCAATTCTCGACCATTTTTGTCCCACATGTCCCTTTGTACCATGGGGAAAATAAAAATGGACATTACATCCCTCTAATTGTGCTAAGGTTCTTATTTCATGATAAGGGTTCCTGGGTATATGAAACACATAACTGCACCACCTAACAACATATGCTATTTTTTATGTGATGAAAGATACTGAATGGATTTTAGTTCACACATTTGTGTCCCTTATGTACCTTTACACCCTTGGGAAAATTTTAGTATACAAAAATGCTCCAAAGTTCAATCATGCCTTTTGTAAATTTTTGAGCTCAAAATTACACTCATCCCAAATTAGGATGAACTGGCATATTGAGGCAACATGGGACTATCTCCAAGTTGTGGGACCTTGCACACTAAGATATACCTCCAGAGAAGGATATTTCCTCTACCTATTTTTACTGCTAAAACTACTTCTAATACTAGAAATGAATCTATCTAATGCTCAAATAACATTCCAAGGGATGAGGGTTAGAAGGAGATGCATAAGGTAAATCCTAAGCTAAAAGGGGAGGTGATAACACTAGAAAGAGGGTCAATCGATCTCTGCACGGGGGAAAGAGAGGAAACATAGGAGTGAAGGTGGAAAAGTGCACCATAGACAAGAACCACATAGACATGGTTTTCCTACACATTGAAAACATGTGAAAATGAAAACTACAAGGAAGAAAACCACATAACAACCCATAAATGTGACTAGAGAGGCAACACACAATAAAAATGAGAAAAGGGAAGATTAAAGCTCCATAGAACCCAATTTTATTTCTTAAGAGATTCTCAGTCATCTATATTTATGACAAAAGGTGAGAATACATTGTAGATACCAAGTTCAAGGTTTGAAACTCATAGGAATTTGGCCACCATTTTGGCATGGTGTCATTAAAAATAAGAGGATAATTTTCAGTAAGAAAAAATCTACAATTTATAGAAGAATAAGGATAGAAGAGAAGGATAAAGAAGAGGGAAAATCAGACTTGAAATCCAAGCACCAACAATAATAAATAAATTTCTACAAGTCTATCAAATGCACCTCCCATGTTTGTTTTTCTTGTGGAAGAATAAAGGATAGAAAATTGGATCAAATCTAGTCATTGCGTCGATTAGATGTCTGTATTAATGATCTAAGTGATGTTTCCCTATTTTCTACATACCAAATCCTATAAAAATATGATTTTGAATGGTCTAACATGTAGCCCATGTCAGTATCTTTCAAACAAGATGAGGTGCATGTATGTCAAACCCCTATAACAAAAGTTATGTCGATTAGAAGGTCTGTAGTGTAAAATGAACATACAATGACATGTGGTGCATGTTGATCAACTAAAGGATCAGAAAAATTTTCATTTTTTTTCTTTTATGCCACATGTCATATAATGGTTCATCACAAGGATTTGGTACCCATTTGGCACACTTTTATAGGTTGCATGAAAAACACTCAAGTCTAACAAATTTCCACATGGATGGGTGACTAGCACAAAAGAGTTACACTAGGTGCACGCGTGAGCAAGGGGCACGAGAAAGAAAATACGGGTGTACCAAATATGTGTGCATAGGTGTGGAGGAAAGGAAACATCTGCAGAAGGAAACAAGTATGTAAGCTCGATTGGGCATAAAATATAATGATTGCATGTGGATTTAAAGAGGAATGGGGTGCATGGATCAATCCAGAAGGAAAGGAAATACGTAGCACATAAATGAAAAAAATATGTGTAAGGGAAGAATGAAAACAAGGGAGTGAGTTTGTGCAAATAAGTTGTGCATAGGAAGGTGATATGTGGAGAAGAAACACTAAGGAATCAGTCAAATTAGAAGGAAAGTCATAGGGTCCATGCAAAGAGTGTGCAATGACCAAGAGAGAAAGCAAGCACAAAAGAGGAAGGTGCGAAACATGTTTTATAAGAGATATAGGATATAGAGGGAAGAAGTAACGTGTGGAAGCTTCACAAGGGGAAGTGAAGGAGGAATAAAGAAAAAAGAAGAAGTAAGAAGGTTGCGCAAGGATGTGTGAAAGAACTACAACCAAGAAATATATGCTAAGAGGATAACCAAGTTGTGTGTAACCTAAAATGTTGAACTCGAGCCAAGATTAAGATGTCAATTATCAAAATAACCAAGAAAGTTATTTTGGAAACATTTTGGTGAATTTGGGGCCATCTTCCTACTACATGAAGAGACTAGTATCCTTATAAGCATCCATTTGGCATGCAACCTACCTAAAATGAAATCTCCAATCTGTAATTTGAAGAACTACCCCTTAATTCACTTGGAGCACTACCTAAAATCTGAAAAAATTGTTACTCTCATATGAAGATGTTCGATTTGAAATTATGACAGTGAAAATTGAACTACCATCCCATGAGGCAATAAAAAGTAGACGTGCATGAGTGTGCGAGAAGAAAAGAACACAATGCTAGATGGATCACGTTGAACAACAAGAAGCACAACTATATACAAAATATGAAAATAATATATACTATAAGGGGAAACATGTAAAGTGTGTGCGAGAACTTGTTTTACTTAAATTAAACATAAATTAATCTATACTAACCCAAGGTAAAGGAAGCTCAAACAAAATTGCAACAATAAAGGAGAAGTAACTATCTTTCCTTACAAAATAAGACCATGTAACTGATTTAGGACTAAACATGGTCTGTGACAAGAGTGAAAAAATGACTTGTAGATGGCCTATCACCCTTCTCAAAGTACCAACATCAAATAAAAAAATACCTCCTTTAGTTGTTCTATATTTGGATTCGGGAGGCATTGGTGCTAACCTTTAGTGCATTGAGGTATATCCTCATGCTCGAAATGAGGATGACCATGTGATAACTATGGTTTTGGCTCTAGAATAGCCAAATATATAATCGAGACACAACCTAATCCTTGTAATTTTCTTGTTTCTTCGATGCTCAATCCCAAGATGTGATAATCATGTAGATTCTCCTCCTAAATAAGATTCTTTGCAGGCTGATTTGGAATTGATATTGCTTCTTATGCAAAAAAATTTGTTTTCAAGAGATCGACCTTCTCCTTGTGAGTAAAAATTTTGATAAATCAAACCTCTCCTCCTCTTCACAATGAAACTCCCTTTGATCAATTGCATCTCCCAAAGATGTCCTTGATAGCTCGCTGTAATATTCCAACAATGAAGCAAGCTCTAAACACACAGGACAATGGGGGTCACTGCATTCAAATGTGACATCTTGCTCACTTAGAAGCTTCTCCTCAACCTTGTTTTCTTCATCTTCAACCTCCTTTCCGAGAAGATTGTTTGATAAAAAAATGAGGTTCTTCAATGAATTGGTCCATATTTTCATCTATCTCTAAGAATTATTCCATTCTTCAATAAGTATATTATGATTGTCAATAATGGCACTCACCCCAGTTGTTGTTGATGAATTTGGAGAAGGCTAACTGATAGGTTCTTGGAAATGAACCATCTTTTTTTCGAACTCATGGATCCAATCCTTGAAGGTTTAAATATCATTTTCGTTACTAGGATCCTTCCCATTTGGCCCCTTTAGGCTTTCATACACCTATTATTATCTAAAGGATGAAAATCATTTTTCTCACCTATGAAAATTTTCAATGTCTTGTATTGTGAGAAATGTGTCCTCAAGTAAACAAGTATTCGACTACTTAGTTAGTTGGTTGAATTCCAAAACCTCATGGATTGAAACTCTATGAGGCTCAAACACATGTAAGTTTGTTTTTGTTAAGTTTTGAAAGGATCCAATGCTTGAATGAATACATGGAGGTTCCAATTATTAAGCACCTAAAATATTTTCTTGTGGAGAAGGTGGGGATTTAATAGAAAAGAGAGTGGAAAATTGAAGATGGAAGGGGAGGAAAAGAGATGGAGAAGGGGAATTCTTTGGAGGAGCACACAAAAAGATAGGAATACTGAAAATGGGATGAGATAGTAGAAATTTGGGAGGGGAAGGGAAGGGTTATTGGGTGTTTGTATAGGATTTCCCCATCGACACTTTTCCCTAAAACTACATTGATAAGCCTCTATTTTTTTGGCCCACTTATCTATTTGGGGTTTCATTTCAACCGTAAAGTTCAACTTTGGCTAAGGGACGATTATGTTTAGCATAGGGCCAACCCATGGGTAGGGCAGCCCAAAAAAATTTTACATGCCCTGTGTTGGAATTTAAACCGCACCCTTCTCAAATCGAGTTCAACTCGAATCGTTGAGGAAATAATGGGACTGTCTCTAAGTTGTGGGACCTTGCACTCTTGAGACAAACCTCCAGAGAAGGCTAGTTCCTCTACCTATTTCTATTGTTACAACTAATCCCAATGTTGAAAGTAAATCCTAAGCTAATGATGCCAAGGACCAGGATAGAAGTAGAATATGTAAAAATGAAAAACTAAAACTAAGGAAGGTGATAACAAGAAAAAGAAGGGGGATGAACATGATCAAATTTGAGTGAAAATGAAATAAAATGCATAGAATAAGGCTAGACACACATAACATGAGCTAGAACACAGTGCATAATCATTTCTATGAGAAATAATTATAAAAGGAGATGTAATGGACGTGAGAAGGCGCAAAAAACACATTACGTGAAGGAAAGGAAAGGAAGAAGAATAAAAATAGGTTAAGGTAAAGAATAAGCTCAAAAAATGTTTCTATTACTTCCATAAATTCATAGTCGAGTACAATGGTGTATGAGGTCGGTATCAACATGTAAAGACTAGATCTAAAGGTATGTAACTCAAAACGCAAGTAAATTCTTATATAAACTAAAAGAATCCAACCCTTTACAATGAGAAATGCTCTTACATTTATAGATGAATGGATGAGATAAAAGGAGGAAGAAGAGGGAAAATCTGATTTGAATCCCCAACCACCGACAATTAGTAATGAATGCCTAAAAATCCACCTATAAATTTGTCAAATACACTTCCACATGTATGTTTGGTGTGTAGGAGAAATAAATAGGTGAGATCTTAATAAAATCGGCTAGTTGGAGTAATAAGATCCTTCATTACTAACATGAGAGGCATTTTCCAACTTCTCACCTACCCAATCCCACCAATATTTGAACTTAAGTGATCTAGAATGGAACCCACATCACCAGCTATTTTTTCATTTTCTTCCACATGTCACACTTTAACTAGTTTCAAGGATTTGGCATGTTTGTGCACTTTGATAGGTTACATGTGATACACTCATTCTGATAGGCTATCACGTGGCACAAATATTGGCACAGAAGAAGGTGTTAATACTTGTGTGAAAGATAGAAGCGATGAAGGAAATCATATGACACACAAAAGTAATGCACATAGTAGAAATGGAAGGAATACTTTCAAGAGGTAATTATATAAGAGGTTGCAACCATTAGAGATTAATGTATGGAAACAAGAAGGTGGGTGCATAAGGATGTAAGGAAAGTATGATTCTTGGGAAGTAACTTTGAGGAATGTGCGAAGGGTGAATGAATTACTAGGAGGAAGGATAATGTGTCAAGAGTGCATAGAAAAGGTGTGGAAGAAGATAGAGGAAGGGGAAGAAGGAAGTTCGAAGGTACAAAGAAAATGAAGAGCTCGAGAAGGCACGTGATGAGCTGCAGCTAAGAAAATTGTGCCAAGAAAGCAATCAAAGGGTGTGTAACCTATAATGTTGAAACTTACGAGAAAAAATCTCAGATGTAGGTGTTAAAATAACCAAGGGAGTTATTTTAGATAATAGTTACGTGACTTTTGTGGCCATATGTCTACTAGATGAAGGATATCAGTAGCCTTAGAAGCATTCATTGGGAATGGAGTTTGCATGTAATAGAATTTTTGATCTAAAACTTTTGAAGAAGTTCCCTTGAAGTCATTTGATGAAACCTTCTTAACTCTATTCTCGAATCATGAAAAAATTTACGGAAGATAATTGGCATCCTAGAAGCAAGAAAAAAGTGTGCCCGAGGAGCACGTGAGAAGAAATAAATATGTACAAATAAAACAATGGGCATGCAATGCACTTCGAGGAAGTGAAACTACTATGATATATACAAAATGATGCATCAAAATTAATGGAATAGTTTGAGATAGATACCATTGATTGGTATCGTAGCACACCTACATCAAGATTAGATAACTCGAAGGAGTTATCCTCCTTGTAAGAAATGATGATGTATGGGCCATTACAAAGTGTATCAAACTTCAAATGTCACCCATGTTTAGCTCTTTCAACATCCCATTTTGAGACTAAGTCCCTAACTTTGAAAATATGAGGCCTAAAATTTCTATCAAATAGCTTCTTAATTGATTGTTGATGCTATTATAGCTTGATCATGGCATAGTTTCTTGATTCTTCAAGTTCAACCAGATTTTCCATTATGATTTCTCTCTGTTCAACACCTTCGAGTTCCAGCTTTTGGGAGAGTGCTAATAAATTCAACTCAAGTGATGGGAATTGTAGCATCCTTACCATAAACAAGCTTATAAGGAGAATTACATATTTCCTTCTTCATCATGATTTTGTATTCCTAGAGTGCATGCGAGACCTTTGTGTGCCAATGTATATGGTTGATATTCATTGTCGGTTCATGTTTTTGATTAGGCTCTTGTTTTTGACTCTTCCAAACCATTTCCTTGAGGGTAATAGATGGAAGAGTTCTTCAAATAGATACCTCGGATTAGTGCATAATCATACATTTTAGTACCAAGGAATTCCTTTGTATTATCTGAAATAATGGTTTGAAGGATGCCAAACCTTGTTATGATGCCTTCAAGAAAGTCAAGGATGACTAACTCGGTTGATTCCTTAAGCGTGATAACTTTTGTCCATCTGGTGAAGTAGTTTATAGGTGGCAAAGCACCCATTTGTGGCAGTGGTAGAGGAGGATTGATCATGCCTACAAATTTGAGACCCCATGGTGAAAAAGGTTGATCTTCTTGGATTGGTCAGAGGGGAAGCACTACCAATTTCTTCTTTCCTGCCAAGAAAGTGAATTCTTTACATTTCATGACCCAGTTGTGTAAATTTACGAATAGGGTAGGCCAAAAGTATCTTTCCTTGATAATTTTCATCTCTATCACCTTGGCATTGAAGTGTCCACCATAAAATCCATTGTGAAATTATGTTAACACATTTTCAATTCATGTTTTGTCAATATATATTAGCATTATGCTATCAATGTTTCTTTTGAAGAGAAGGCCATCAATCATAACATATGGGATATACTACATCTTAATATGTATTCTTTTTCATTGTTAAAACCGGAGAAGGGTACACACCCTTGGAAAGGAATGTAATTTTTCCTTTATCTAGTTGTGCATGTGAGAGTATTCATTCTACTCGAGTTGTGCGTGTGAGATATCTTCATCTAAAACAAGTAAAGTATTAGGTTAATTTTGTGCATCCTCAACAAGATATTTGCATAGTACACTACCTCTAACCAGCTTTGTGGATTTTATAGTCACATCATATTCCATGATTTTGGTCACCCATCTTTCTCTTTTCTCACTAATTTCTTCTCCCATGATGAATTCTCTCACACCTAAGTGTGAAACTAACACATTGATAGTATTTTTGTTGAGCATAATTTTGAACTTTTTAAGCATGCACGTGATGGAAAAGACCTATTTCTCCATGTGACTATATTTCAATTCATAATCCTTTAGTGTATGACTGAAGAAAGCCACTAGATGCTCCAGTCCTTGTTCATTTTATTGTATCAAGATATTAGCAACACTTGTATCATCCCTATAAGCATAAAAGATGAAGTCCTTAGAATAATATGGATTAATGAGTGTTGGCACGTAAGTAATTTATTTCTTGATCTTTTTGAAGATATTTTTTCCTTTTATTGTTCATATAAAGGTTGTGTCCCTATTTAGAATCATGGTGATGGGGCTTACATGTCCTTCAAAGTTAGGGATGAAGTGCCTATAGAATTTTATTTTGCCAAGGAAGGAAAGCAAGAATTTCTTGTGTGTAGGAAGGGAAAGATCAAGGATGGCTAAAATTCACTCAGATCATTAGTAATACAATCCTTTAAGACCATGTGGCCTAAAAGATTTCCCTACACCATAAAAATTTACACTTCTTGGAGTTAAGAGATACCCAAAATTTTCTACATCTCTCAAATATTTTTCCAGTGCACCATATGATGCATGCTCTCGCTTTGAGAAGACAACTATGTCATCGAGGTAAACAAGGAAGAAATCATTAATATATCCTTTGAAGGAAATATCCACGACATACTAAAATGTTGTTCCTACATTTGATAGACCGAAGGAATATTATGATATGTATATGCCCCCAATTGGTTGTAAATGCAATTTTGAATTGATCCTCCTCCTTGAATAGGGTTTGATTGAAGCCAAAATACCCATCCAGCATAGAGAATCTTTGCACACCAGCCACAGTTTGCAAAATATGCTCCATAGAAGGTAAAGGATAATGATCCTTCAAAGATGCCTTATTCAGATCTTTGAAATCAACACAGATTCTGATTTCACCATTCTTCTTGCACACTGGAACAATATTGGTGACCTAGGTAGAGTACTTGATCAGAAATATTATCTTTTCCTTGATGAGTTTAGATAACTCTTTCCTCATGAGGGGATCTATCCTTGGATTGAATGTACTTTTATTTTGTCTTATGTCCTTGATACTAGGATCAAGGTCAATAGAGTGTTAGGAAAAACTTGGATCAAATCCTTTTACATATTCATATTCCCATAAAAATATGTCACTTTATTTCTTACAAAGAGATATTAAGGCATGCTTTTCATCATGCATGCAAAATTTACTAAGAAAAAACTCCTTATTACATGTAATAGTGATTGAGGGGTAGTCTTCTTCTTACACTATGTGCATATACTTTTCTTCACCCTTGAACTCATCATCAGAGCTGAAAATTTTCTCTAAGGTGACAAAGCCTTTAGGAAAATTATTTTTCTTGAGTTGAATCACTTGGTCACGAGTTGTCATGCAAGCCAACTTGCTGCTTGAAGAGAACTCATCTTCATTTTGGATGAATTGGATGATTTTACATCACTCACAAACACGTCCTACTGGTGTTGTTATCTTGTATAGATGTCCTAACCACCATTTTTACATGTTACATATTCCCTTGACAAAATCCTCAACGGGAGAAAATTATGAGCCAAGCACGGCCATATGATCAAATTCTTTATTCATCTTCCTTAGTACCACCTAAAAATTAAAAGAATAAAACCTGTTAAGGAGGTCCCAAACTCTATGCTTATAAGATTTAAAGAGCTTATTATTTTTTACACACTTGTTTGTAACCTAGTGGATAACCAGATTATGTGTCTCGATGATCTGCTATGCCTTAATATGTCTCTTTTCAGTAATGAGAATACCATACACACAAAATTCATATTCTTCTACTTTATTAGAGCATGTAAACTACAACTTGTGTGTGAAAAATAATTTCACTTCCTTTGGAGAAATGATAACAACACTTGCACTGTGTCATTCTTGATTACGAGAACATCAAAGTATAACTACCATATATTAGAATTTTCTTCATTATTCTTGAGCATACGTGGAAAAATAGTTTCTTATTCTAGGATGTAATAAGTTCCCAATGCAGTTTCAAAATATTCAAGCTCCTTAGCGTAAGGATAAAATTTGTGTTACCTTTTTACCCACTCATCTAGCACTAAATTAGGTAGAGGAGGAGGAACATGTTGCTCTTCAAAAACTAAAACTTGTTCTTATAAGATTAGGCAATTAAATTAGAGAGGGGATAGGTCATATGACTCAACATGATAGGAAAATATTGGCTTAGATTATATAGTAAACCAAGTACCATACCTTATTTTTGAGTAACATATGGGACCAATTAGAAGACAAGTAACCACCCACTTTAGTAGTAAAATCCCTTGATAGACACAAGGAAAATAAAGGAGGTAGGTTAATGATTAACACATCTTGAGTTATTGTGAGGCTTGGAAATGCATGGAGGGTTAACTCAAGATCCTTGATGACTCCTAAAGTGGTAACAATTGAGCCATCAAGTTGCAAGAATCCTTTGGAAAAGGCTTGTCTTAAAGACCTAGGACATCAGTAAATTTATTAGGCATAACAAAAGTACTAGTGCCTGAGTCAATCATAAAATTGTGCACAAGGTATTTTCCTATGATAAAATATATATAAAAGGGTCACTTTTGAAAAACTTAATTTTTTTCTCCTCTGCTTGATAGATATTTACACCGCACGTGAGATTTGGGCCAAAATTCATGTAACAGTCACGTTGAGATAGAATGGTTAGAGCATCCCACATTGTAACATTTACATTTTTTTCTTCATCTGGTAAAAATGTTGAATAAAAGCCCTATTGACTTATGTATTTGAGGAACGAAACATATTTTCTTAATTATTTAAGTGCAAAGGTAGGGGCTTTAGCTTATAAAGAGGCTTGGCCTATCAAAGGAGGTGTACATGTTGTTTGTGTTGAAAGATCACATGGAACCTCAAAGGAATGAACTTACATGCCATGAATGTTAGATTCCTTAGTTGCATGTCTTTTATTTCTATGATTATCTTGTGTGTAGAGATTTGTAGGTTTCACACTCAACTCAAGCATTCTCTTCTTATACCTTATATTATCAGTAACTTGGGTACATAGTCTATTTGTTTCATTTGGAGCTTGATTACTTGAGAAGAATTATTTGGCAACAAAGAACATAAGGTTGGGCTCAGGAGGAGATTCTACTTTTTCTTGATTCTTAGGCTTGTTTGTGCTTGTGGAAGGTTCATAGTTAGAAGCAACATGAATCATGTAGGCCTACGCACACGTAGAATTTTTTATTGATTATGACTATGAGGCATATTGCAAGGAAAGCACCATTATGAATCTTGAGCCATGTTGGTCTAGAATGGAACTATAGCTTGGCTTGTTCTAGGAAATGGAAGAGGTTGCATAGGAGGAATTACTTGTAAGGGAAGGTACACATTAGCATGCCATCTATCATTTTTCTGGTTCCACCCATACCTCTAATTAACATACTGATTTTTGAAGGGCTGATGGCCTTGGTTATACCTTTTATTAGAACTATTTTTAAGGCTTGCGCTTGTTGTTTTTCTAAAGATATAACTTTTTGTACAAGTTCCTAATCAAGGATTGCATTTCTCATCTTCCTTTTACTCGTGGGAGAGGAGGATGTGTATGTAATGAGTTGAGTTCTCTACTCAAGAATAGGAGTAATAAAATGTTGGGTCACATTAGAGATTTATGTGATTAATGGTGCAGCAGCCTAATAGCTAACCTTCCTTTTGAATAATATCATTTTCTTCCCTTATTGCAATGTTGTAAGCAATAGGTAAAGTTCTATCCTGGTGGATTGAATCATTACTACGATGTCACTATTTTAAGCCCTTAGATAATAAAAGAAAGTATGTTGGGCTATAGGCCTTACCACTTGAGGGATTTTGTCTCAAGTCTTCTGGAATTTGATATTGAAATCAATCATCTGCTCATTGGGTGCTCTCTTTGTTGTTATCAGTTTCTCCACCAAAGATAGGTGATCTCAATTGTATTAAAAATATTTAAAAATATCCATTCCAAGCTCATCATAAGTAGCAATAGATGCAAGTATCATGCCAAAGTACCACTAAAGTACTTTTCCCTTAAACAACTATGTAAGCAACCTGAGTGCTACATCATCATGCATGATGAAATAGATAGATAACACATTGGATACATCCTAGATGTGATCAAAAGGGGTGACTTGATTCTCATTAGTGAAATATGGAATAATATTGAGTGTGACTACCAGAATATAATGTTGTGCATTGAGAAAAAGATGACTTCCACTAGTGAAGTTGGAAAATTTCCTCGAGAGGAGGAGGTGACTATAATGTCATGGTAGGGAAAACATGTTTTTGTGAGAAGAAGTGGAATGTGCAAGATGCATTGGATATGGATATGTGTGCATGAGAGTTCTACTACATGTTATTCTTGGAGAAAGATGGAGGTATTCAAAGGACTCTTCAGCTGCAACACTTTTCCTTGTATGCACTCTTCTCATGAAAGGTGTGTGAATTGTTATAAATGGTACATCTAAGTGTTGGGAGTCACCAGATGTGTTAAAAAAGCCTCCAAAGGCTAGAAATCACTAAGTCACACACTAGAACTTAGCAATGATGAAATTTAAGATTTCAATGCTAGTCCCATCGGGCATGCTAGAAATTGTTGGAGCTCAAACTTGCACCCATCTCAGATCAAGTTGAACTGAGTCATTGAGGAAAAATGGGATTGTCTCCAAGTTGTGGGACCTTGCGTGCTTGAGACAGACCTCTCAGAGAAGGTTGGTTCCTCTACCTATTTCTACTACTACTGCTAATCCTAATGCTGAAAGTAAATCCTAAGCTAATGATGCCAAGGGACCAGGGATAAAAGGAGAATATATGAAAATGGAAAACTAAAAATAAGGAAGGTGATAGCACTAGAAAGAAAGGGGGAGAACACAATCAAGTTCAAGCAAAAATAAAATCAAATGTGTAGAGGAAGGATAAACACGCATAGCACAAGCTAGAACATAACTACATAATCAATTCCATGAGACATAGTTAGAAAAGGAGATACAAGTGACATGAGAAGGCAAATAAAACACACAATGTGAATGAAAGGAAAGGAAGAAGAATAAAAATAGGTGAAGGTAGAGAATATCCATAAAATAATTCTTATGTTACTTCTAGAAATGCACAATCAATTATAATGGCGTATGAGGCCAGTATCCACATGCAAAGACTAGATCTAAAGGTATGCAACTCAAATTAAAGGGAAATGACTATATAAAATGAAATAATCCAAACCTTTATAATAAGAAATTATCTTACAATTATATATTAATGGATGAGAGAAGAGGAGGAATAATATAGAAAATCCAATTTGAATCTTCAACGAGTAAGTAACAATCGCAATGAATACCGGTAAATCCACCTATAAATATGTCAAATGCACTTCCCCATGTCTATTTGACATGTAGGATAATGAAAGAGGTGAGATCTGAATCAAATTTGGTGGTTGGAGAAATCATATCCTTCAAGATAATGGCATGAAAGGCATTTTGCGCAGCTTCTCACCTACCCAATCTTGCCAACATTTGAACTCAAGTGATCTAGAGTGTAACCCATGACATAAGCTATTTTTTCATTTCCATACATGTATCACACTCTATTTGGTTGGAAGGATTCAACGCCTTATTTTTATTCTTTCATAGGTTGGGTGTGATATAATCATTTTGACAGGATACCACGTGGCACAAAGATCGGTGTAGAAGAAGGTGCTAATGTGCGTACGAAAAGAGAGAAGTATGGAAGGAAAGCAGAGGGCATGTAAAATTAATACACATGGTAAAATGGAAGGAATACTTACAAGAGGAAAGTATAGAAGAGGGTGTGATCATTAGAGAGTAATGTGTGGGAGCAATAAGGTGGGTACACAAGGATTCCAGAAAGTATGCTTACTAGGAGGTAAGTCTGAGGCGCGCACGAAGGATGAATGGATTTATGGGAGTAAGGAGAATGCATTAAGAGTGTGCAAAAAGGAGTGGAAGAATATAGATGAAGGGGAATAAGTAATGTGGAAGATACACAGAAAATGCAGAGTGTGAGAAGGCATGTGATGAATCGTAGCCAAAAAAGTATGCCAAACAAGCAACCAAAGGGCTCACAACCCGTAATGTTGAAACATAGAGCCAAAATATGGATGTAGGTTTTCAAAAAAACTAGGGATTTATTTTTAAAACACCTTAATTAGACATGTGGCTATGAACATCACCATGTTCAAATTCATTTTTCATATTTTCCTCCTAAAATCAGCATCTTGCATGAAGTTTCCGCCATCACCTGTATAACCTTGTTCTTGGAAAACATTATGGTTAGAAGGATAACCATATAGATTAGTGGGGTTTGGGTTATACATATATTCATGATGATGGGGCTCATAAAACTGATCTGGAGGAGGATTTTGAAAATATGAGGATGGAGGGAACTGATATTGCTCTTGAAAATGGGGATTCCAGTGAGAGAATGAATCCATGATTGCACAACTTCACAAAAGAGGAAAATGGAATGATGGAAAGAAAGGAAATGGATGAAATAATGAAGGTAAAGGTATCAAAATGAGATAATGGGTTTCTTTAATTATTATATTCTCTATATGTGCTTAGAATATCCTTTAAAGGATGGAAATTTACCAAGAACACATCAACTTGGAAAATGAAGAAACATGGCACATTCTCCTACATGTAGAACCAGGTTGTGTGCTAACTGTGTTTCTTAGCTTCACATGTGCTAAATATTTACCTTTAATAATAGATTTAAATACACATGTGTGTCCTTGAATGTATTCCTTGTATGCTTTATATCAATTCCTTGCACACATGGTCAAACATTTCTCTATCTTCTTTCCTTTGATAATAGGGTATGCGAGACTCCTAAAACTAGTAGATATGAATGTTGGGAGTCATAATTGTATTAAAGGATGCCTCAAATAGATGGATCTAAACATTAATACATAAAAAAAGTTCATGAAGATGTATAGGTCTTAAAACTTGTCCCACCGGGCATGTAAAAAATTGTAGGAGCTCAAAATTGCACCCATCCCATATCAAAATGAACTGGGGCATTGAGGAAACATGAGACTATCTCCAAGTTATGATACCAAGGAACACCGAGGAAAAAAATAGAGAAGGTAGGTTCCTCTACCTATTTCTAACACTAAAACTACTCCTAATGGTGGAAATGAAGTTATCTAATCCTAAACTAACATTCATATGGATCAAGGTTAGAAGGAGAAGCATAAGGGAAATCCTAAGCTAAAAGAGGTTGTGATAAACCAAGAAAGAGGGTTGACCACTCTCCAAAAGGGGAAGGAAAGAGATAAAATGTGGGAGAGATGGCAGAAAAGTGCACCATAGATAAGAACCATATAGACTCTACTTTCCCATGCATTGACAAAACATAAAAATGAAAACTACAAGGAAGAAAACCACACAACAAGCCGAGAATTGTGAACATAGAGGAAAAACATAATAAAAATGAGAAAAGGGAAGATAAAAGTTACATATAACTCAATGTTAGTACTTAAGGGATGCTCAAGCATATAAATTCATGGTAGAAGGTGAGAATACATTGCAGAGACAAAGTTCAAGGTCTAAAACTCATGGGAAGTTGGCCACCATTTTGGCATGGTGTCATTACAACAAAGAGGATCTATTTTAATGAGCGGATCTGTACAATTTATAGAATGAGAAGGAGATAAGAGAAGGAAAAAGAAGAGGGAAACTCATATTTGAAATCAAACCAACAAAAATAAATAAATTCCTGTAAATCCACCTACAAGGCTATCGATGCACCTCCCCATGTCTATTTTACTTGTGAAAGAAGGAGGGAAAATCAGATCAAATATTGTGGTTGAGTTGATTAGATGTCTCCATTAATGATCTTAGTGACTTTTCCCTATTTTCCACCTACCAAATCCCACCAAATATGATTTTAAATAGTTTAACATGTAGCCCACGTCACTATATTTTAAACAAGACTAGGAACACATATGTTTGATCCATGTAGAAAAAGTTATGGATATATTAAGGTCTAGAGTGAAAAATAAACATGCAATGACACATGGCACACACCGAGTGGCTGAAGGATCAACCAACTACTCATTTGTTTTTGTTTTTAGCAATGTATCACAAAATGGTTTTTCATAAAGATTCATCTCCCGGTTGGTGCACTTTGATAGGTTCTGTGAAACAAAATTAAATATGATAGATTACCATGTGGTTAAGTGACTATCACAAAAGAGTTACACTAGGTGTGTGTGCAAGCAAGAGGGCATGAGAAAGAAAAATATGGGTACAAACAATAGGTTCACACAAGTGTGGAGGAAAGGGCCATATCTACATAAGGATACAAGAATTCAAGATGACATGGGCATCATAATGAATGAGAACATGAGGATTAGAGGAAAGGGGCACATGGATCAAGCTAGAAAGAAAGTAAATACACATTGTACAAATGCGAGGGAATGATGTGCAATGGAAAAATGTGGACAAGGGAGTGAGTGTGTGTAAATTAATTGTGCAGGACTCAATAGGAAGGTGATGCAGAGAGAAAACATACCACCGACTTAGCCAAAGTGGAAGGCAAGTTAGAAGCTATGCACAAGGAGTGCGCATGAACCAAGAGAGAAATCATACATGCTAGAAGAAGACATGAAGCTAGTTTGAGAGGAGATGGAATATATAAAGGTAAGTTGGAGCACATGGAAGTTGTGCGAGGGGATGCAAAGGTGGAATAAAACACATAAAATAATTAGGAAGGGTGTGGAAGAACTACAACCAAGAAATGTGTCCCAAGGGAAAACCAAGGTGTGCGCTGAAATGTTGAACTCAAAGTGCTAGGATGAAGATGTAAGTTATCAAAATAACGAGGATTTATTTTGGACAACATGTATGTTGATGTTGTCCCCCAAACTCCATTTTATAGCACATGAAATGTTGTTTTTTTCCTCGGGAGCATAGAATTGTGTTTTTGGGTCAAACCCCTATATGATTTTAAATATAAATAATCTTTTGATATCCCCAACCACTTATAGGAGCCAATTATTACTAGAAATGTATTTTTAGGGTCAATTCCTCTTATGGCTCGAAGGTGAAGCTCCAAAGTCTAGGATTATTGCATAAGATTATGGAGACTTGGGAAAAAGGTTTCTCCATGATGTGGCAGATTCGAAGATATTTCCATTGATTTTTTTCCTCCCAAATCCTCCAAGAACTACTAGAATCATCCAAGAAAGTCATCATTCTTTGTTCTAGTATGACATTCCTTCATCACCTAAAATGAACCTAATTTTCTTGTTTGAACTCTAATATTACTTGGATTTATGAAATTTAAATAAAATTACTTAAATTGAATAAAAAAATCCTTTACATAACCTCCATATAGATTGTGTGTTTGAAAACACCTTGTTGGTAACCAAATTTGTTATCCTTTTCAGTCTAAGTAGCACCACAGATATTGCATGAAGCTTAAAGGTAGATAGATCATGATGTGTGTCATTTTTAGTGGGGATGTGATCTAACTGGCACTCAAATTTGTGGAGAGATGGATAGCACTCAAATAGGACTTGATCTTGTTCTAACTATTTTAGGTTGTGCATTTCAACCAAGGTAACATGACCTATTTTGTAACCCTCAAATGGTGAAGGAGATGAAGATATCCCTCAATTTTTGCAAATATTATGGAAAGGGCCTTGGGAAAATATGATCAACACTCCAAATCTGACTTTCACAAGTTGTCACTCCTAGATTATGGAGATAATTTCAATGCAAGGCAAGGGTTACTAAAGACATTTGAAATCCTAATCTATTCTCGTATACTTTAGAAAATGGATTTTGATCTTTCGTGGGTATACTGAGACCAAAACAGGGTAATATGGGATAGGATTTGTTGTTTTAGAATGATTTTGATAGAATATTGACAAGACAAACTTGACTATGCCAGATCTTTGACAAGCTCTACAACATTTGAACAACTATCGATAAAATGCTTCAAAATAGTTAGGATATTCTCACAACAGTAAGAGATACACAAATGGAAGCCCAAGTTTACACTCTTCACACAATATTTGAGACCTCAACACAAAATATTGAATTAAAGGACTCAATTAAACATCACAATCTTTGATCAAATCACGCCTAAGGTACCCCCAAAGGCTTACAAGTAATCTCTGGCAACAAAATGAAAGTGAAGTCATTTTAAACTCGCTTATTTTTAATGCCGATGAAAGCTCTTATGAGAAATGAAATTGCACATGCCACTAAACTATAAATAAGGATGAGATATGTGTGATTTCTAAAGATTTAAATGCAAGATTGCAACAAGAACAAGGAAAACTATTTACAAACATTTAAACATGATACAGACATCATTTGCCCAAAATAACATAGATTAATTCAAAATCTTGTTAGATTCATCACAGAGGAGAGTTTTAGGAACAATCTCGAGTTGTGTGATGGCTATACACTTGTAACCAGCACAACATGAATGAATATCTAACACGTAAGACATTAACCTGAGTTTTTGGAGGGGTTATAAGAAGATGAGCTTCTCTCAAAAAATTTCTTGTTATTTTCAATTTTCGGACCATTTGCATGTCAAAAACATGCATTATATATCAATTGTTTACATTTGATCCTTATTTCCCAAGAAAACAATATCCTATGGAATCTTAGTTTGTTACAAATTCACTCATGACTCGTAGAATGGGATATCCAACATAAAAACATACAAAAAGTTGCCAAGTGCCTCAAAAAAGGAAAATCATTGCAAAATTCACATCATTATCCATTTTGGAGGCATGTTTTTCATCCTCAAAGCATGTAGACCCCCTTCCTTTCATTATTTCATCCTTATCCCTCCAAAATTTGATTTTGTAACTTTTGGATCTGATATTTCACATTTTTGCTCCAGCCCAACCAAAATTTCACTTTAAAAGTACCTCAAATTTTCAAATTGATTCCATTGATCCTTGAAGGAAAAAAACATGAATTCACTAAAAATTTGGTGAAAATTGATGCAAAATTGCATTTCCACAGTTCTTGGAGAAAAATGGTAGCCAATATTGAGAAATGCACAGCGATCTTGTTGATCTACCTTTCTCCCTTCAATCGAGCCCTCCACGTGTCAAAATGTGATTGGAAATGGGTTTTGGATCACTTTTTGATAATTTAACATTTTTAGCAAAATGTAAAAATTGACATTTTCTTCGCCCCTCCAAGCTTGACACGTGTCCTAAGGTGTGCCCCATCAGAATCATGGCTCGATTCTACACATTTCCACCCTTTTTGGAAAAAGGAAATTTTCACAATTTCCTCCATGGACCCGCACCTCCGCTTCTGTCCTTGACACATGTCTCCCTCTAATTCATTTAGAGCCATGCTTCAAATTACCACTTTAACTCACTTTGCCAAAAAGGCAATATTTCCCTTTTTCCTCCGGCGGCCCGCACTCCCTTCTACCCCTGATCCTACCACGTGTCCTCTCTTGAGTGGCCTAACAGACCCACAGCCTTTTTCATAACTTTTACCCCCTTTCACCAAAAGGAAAAAAATTCTAAGTCCTCCGTCAGCCTTCTATTCATTTTTGATGAAAACATGACACGTGTCCACCTCTGATTCACTGAGGGAATGCACTCTAAAGCTTCCATGTGTCACATTATATTTAAATTACAGGCCCTACACTCGAAGCTACCACGTGTCCACTCCTAATTCATTGAGGGAATACACTCGAGACCACCATGTGTCACATTATATTTCCTTACGGGCTCGCACTCGAAGCCACCACGTGTCCACTCCCGATTTATTACAGGCCCTAAGCATTTTATTTATACTTTGACTCTTTCTTCCAAATTGCATTAAGGTGCAAAATGACCCACCCATCCACCTTCACTCTGTGTATGACACGTGTACCTCCTCCGGGGTCCATTGCATAATTTGTAGGGTTAACTTGTAAATTTTTCCAAAACATAAAAATGTTAATTTTTTCGAGCAGACCCACCGAATCTTGTCCAACCACAAATGACCATGTATGAGAAGATGTTTGAGCTAAAATTTTACTAGAAAACTACGTTTGTATGACCATCAAAATACTCAAAATTTTCTAGCAATTCCCTAGGATGTTGAAGATGAATTTGACGGGAAAATGACGCCCGTCTGACCATCAAAAACATAGAAAATGCCAGGGATGCCCAAAATTGATTTTTTCTTCATGGGTGAAGGATTTTTGATCAAAAGACAAATGGAAAGTGATTCAAAGAAATTTATGACCATGGGGATAGATTTTCAAAGGAAAACAAGCATAAATCGATCATTTTCAAGCATCCATGATCGGGAAAAATGGAAAAACAGCAGAGCCCATGGATTTTGGAAAATTAGGGCACAAAAGAGGGTAAACATGTAGTTTTATTTCAAATTAGGGGAAAATAACAAGTTTATGAGCTTTTCAAGGCATTCAATCTAGAGGGAAAATTTGCAGGCCACCAGTTTTGAGAGAAAAATGCTTTAGAGCACGTAGAATGAAGGGAAAATAGGGCAAAAGCTTGTAGGCTCAAAAATGGCACCAACATCGGCTCCTGCTCGGGGATGGGCACTCCCAGCGAGTGCCACAAGAAAAAAATAATTAGACCAAGTGCTAAAAACAACCATTAGGAAATGGAGTCAAAATTGCAGAGCTGAAAAACTAGACCCAATCGACAAAAAATGGCTACCAAGAATAGGGAAAACCGCAAACCGACTAAAAAGGCAAAAACAAAGCCAAAAAGGAAAAGACCATACACTATACAAGTGGTGCATACCTCAAATTTGGGGATTAATCCAAGAAATGCTTTAGATGCCTACCATTAATAGGAATTTCAAGTAATTCCCCATCTAAGTCTTTGAGAAAAAAGGTATTTTCGCCAATTCTGATATCAACGAAGGGCCCATCCACAATGCATCAAATTTACCATGTTTATCATTATCTTCATTTCTGCTATCCCATAAAAAAACCAGATCTCCAACATTGAAATCCCTAGGAGTGACCTTCTTATCAAACAACCTCTTGAACTTCTCCCTAAATCGACATGCCTTTGGTGGGAACCTCTTCTTTCTTCATCTAGCTCAAAAATCTGATTAATCCTAGCTTCATATGGACTAACCTATTGATCTTCAAGTTGTTGAACAAAATGAAATGAAGATAATTATAGATGTAAGGGAAGTAGATCTTGAGTTCCATACACTAGCTCAAATGGGCTCTTACCAGTGGAAATTTTAGCAGTAATTCTATCAGCCCAAACTACAAATTTTAGTTGTTCACCTTATTTTCTCTTGTTTAACTCCAAGGTTCTTCTAATGATCTTCAATAAGTTTTTATTATTGGACTCAAGTTGTCCATTTCCTTGAGGGTTATAGTTTGAAGCATAAGTCATATTGGTTCCATACTCCGTACAAATTTCCATCAAGGGTTTAACTTTGAAGAACATGACATTATTAGCAACAATTTTTACTAGCACACCAAATCTGCATATGATGTGATTCAACAAGAAGTCCCTAACAACTTGATGTGTTGCTTTCTTGGTGGGGATTTCTTCTACCCACTTGTTGAAGTAATCTGTGGCTACAAGAATCCACTTATGTCCCAGCACTAGAAGGGTCTGAAATCTCACCAATGAATTCTATTCCCCATTATTTTAAAAGAGATTCAATTAATATACGATACAAAGGAAGGAGCCTGAAGCTTTCATTCTTCCAGAGAAATGGTGGTAGCTTTCACATTTTCTAACCAGCAGGGTTGCATCTTTGAAAAGAGTAAGCCACCAATAATGAGCTCTCAAAACTTTGTGTCTTGTATCCCTTCTAGCAAAACATCCTCCACAAAGTCCCCCATGGAAATTAGAAAATATTTTGGGAGCTTCGTCTTTAGTTATACATTTCAAGAGGACACCTTGTGGTTCTTCCAAGCCAGCCCAAAGTCAATGATGATGTATTTTTGAGAATCCAGCTTGAGGGCTCTTTTTCTGATTTTTATTTAAATGATCAGGGTAGCATAGGTGTCTGAGGTAAAATATTACATCCTTGTACCACTCAGAACTTATCAACTTCTCAAAAACATCATCCCTTTCTTCCTCCGCTTCATTCACTTCAATTGTGCGAGTTGATCTCAGCCATGAGCTTAGCAAGACCCAAACCTCTTACCAACTTCATGGTTTAGATGTCCATGTCATACTCCTGTAGTTTATTCACCCATCTACATATTTTTCTTGAGATCTCCATCTCTAATAAGATGTCTTTTACCATGGTGTGGGGAACATAAGCAACAAGTTTTGAACTTAATATGTAAGGCTTGAAAACCATTGTTGCTTTCACCAAGGAAAATGCTAGCTTTTCCATGATTGTGTACTTTAACTCAATAGCTTGTAAAACATTGCTAAATAAGGCAATAGGCCTCTCAGCCCCATCTTCATAATTTTGGAGCAAAACAAATGCAATAGTATTTTCAAAAGAAATGGAGAAGATTTGGAAAGGCTTCTTGTAATCCGGAGCTGCCAAGACAGGTGCATGTTTCAATGCCTCTTTGATTCCTTCAAAATCCAGAATAACAGCCTCCTCCCACTTGATAACTTGGTCTTTCTTTAACATGCATGTAATAGGAAGAGTCAATTCAAAAAAATTTGACACAAACCTTCTAATGAAGTTGATCTACCTAAAGAAGGATTGGATGCCCTTCTTTGTTCTTGGAATTGGAACCTTGTTGATTTCTTCTACCCTCTCAGATTAATCATGACACCAACCTTTGAAACAATATGACCAAGAAACTTGGCATTTTGTACCCCAAAATGGCACTTCTTTGGATTCAAAGAGATTCCAAATTCTCTACATCTGATCAACATTCTTTCCAAGTGCTACAAGTGATCTTTTTGCTCCTTGAAAACACAGTCACATCATCCTAATAAACTGTAATGAAGTCATTTATGTAACTAGCAAAAGAAACATCCATTGCTCTTTGGAAGGTAGCTCCAACATTCATGAGACCAAAAGGCATCCTTACATAAACATATGTTCCCCAAGGAGTGGTAAAGGAAGTTTTAAATATTTCTAACTCCTTGACAACAACTTGATTGTAGCAGAGAACCATCCAAGGTGGACAACAATTCAGATCCAGTCACTAACTACAACATGTTTTCCATATTTGGCAAAGGATAATTGTCCTTCAATGAAGATCTATTCAGATTTCTGAAGTCTACACAAAGTCTAATATCTCCATTTTTCTTTCTGACTGGCACAAGGCTTGCAACCCAAGATGAATACCTCATGGGATGAATGATGCCTCCCTCCTTCAGTTTCTTCAATTCATCTTACATTTTCATGGAGAGGAGTGGATTTATTGGTCTCTTCCTTTTTATGAATGGTTTGGCATTTGTTTGAAGAGGAATCTCATGCTGAAACAAATCCTCTCTATAAGGTTTTAACTCTGAATAAGACCAAGAAAGACAGTCTTGATATTTCTTTAATAGTTGGACAAGAATAAGACAAAGCAAGACAGTCTTGATATTTCTTTAATAGTTAGACATAGGACTATTTTTCCTCTTTGTTTAGATTTCTTCCAAACTAAAACTTTCTTGGTTTATCATTAGTTTTCAAGTTATGATCTTCCACATCCCTTGAGGCAAACATGTTTCTATTTATGATGCAATCAGCATTGTTAAAATTTGACTCAAGTGCAACAAGACCTCTAGGAATGGTGTTATTTTTCAATTGGATAATATCCTTTCCAAAAAAATTCTCTCTTCCTTCAGTCACACATACCATTGGTTCCCAATCAATATTCTGATCTACAAACTCACCTTGACTTTGTAATAATCTTTGCACTTGAGCATCATCATTAAACACTTGCCAATGCTTGATGTTGTCAGGGAGAGCTGGCCTAGTTAACACTTTAATATTGTACTCACAATAAGGTGAAATGGTGTAATTTTCAATCTTGACCCCAACATTATGAACTTTCCAGAGGCGATTGAAACTTCGTCATGATGCACAATGTTGAAGGAATCAAACATCTCAATTAGATCACAAACTACATGTTTGTACTGTTTCATCCACTAATTTTTTGTAGCATACAATTTTCTTATTTGTTTGACAACTAGATCCAAATCTCCTTTTGCAATGATTTCCCGATACCATACTTCCATGCAATTCTCGGACCCAACAACAAGGCTTCATACTCAGCAATGTTGTTAGTACATTCAAAACTAAGCCTGAAGGAAAAAACAAACTCTTCCAAACTAGGAGAAATCAGAATTATACCAGCACCATTTCCAAATTTGGAGCAAGGTCCAAGGAGAACCTACCTGTTCAAGGAAATTTTCTCGATCCATCGTGTTCTCTCGTACCATCAGCAAATCCAATAAAATTATCAACATCAACATCAACAAACAAAACCTCATAGGACGCATTGTTTGGATCCTTAACTAGATGCAACATCTTCTTTTCTCCATAGAGCTTGATAAGGCTGCCCTCAATGGGAATAGTGGAAAAATACATGTCCATCTGGACACTTTCTCCAACACTTGTAACCCATTTTCTTGACAATAACATACCCCATTTAGTAGGGAAATCAACAATCACAACATCCAACTTTAAATTCCTCCCAGGATAAGATGTAAGATGCACCACCAAACCCTTCACAAAACTAACTACTAGCACTTCTCTTGATTCCATGGTAGTACACTTTCCATAGGCTTCGTTACTTTGATATCCAACTCGTTTATGACTTCAAGAGGCATGACATTACATGATGCACCAAAATCAAACATACAATTGTGAAGTAGTCTATCCTTTATGATCAAAGTTGTGAAGAATGGATCAACATTCAATTGGGAATCAACCAAGGATGTCCCCAAGTATACCTTAGGTATTTCTCCAAGATCCTCTACTTCCGGTGGTGTTTCAAGGGTTGCAATGATCTAAGGGTGATTTTCAACAACGTTTATATTTCTTCTTGGGGTACTCTTCTCCTCTTTCAATCCCAAGTACTCAAATTCTCTCTTCTTGTGCTCGGGAATCCTAAGCAACTCAATGATTGGAAAACTCAATTTTATTTAACTCAATACTTGGGCTATGTCATATGGAACACTTTTAGGCAAGGAAGCATTAGAGTGGAGACAAGTAGATTCAGTAGATGGAGTGGGATTCTTGGCAGCTTAGGCATGAGGAGGACCGTAATTTTTTCTTGGGATAGCAGATCTTTTGGTAAGTGCTTCCCTTCTAGGAGCTTATTTGGGAATACTTGTAATTAGGGGTGTTTTAGGATTGGCTTGAGGCCCAACTCCCTTAACAACCTTTCTCCTAGTGTTGTACTCTTTCTCTTGAGCCACAACAACATTCATTAACAATTGTCTATCTTCCTCTAAAGGGATACCACCATCATACTTCTTAATCATCAAAGCTCTTAAGTATTCAAAGTCATTGTTAGGAATTTCAAAAGCTTACACTATATCAAATTCAAGATTATTAGGGGAAGAAAGACTTGTACCCATTTGATGTAATCCCAAAAGGTTGCGGATGTCCTTGCACTTATTACTTTTATTGATGTTGCTCCTTCTTGTGAGCTTAAAGAACATCCCATCATGCATATATCATCATCATTTCCAGCTTCACCATCTTTCTGGTCCACTTCACATGAAGGATGTGGCAAAAAACACCTATCACACCAATCAATATCAAGCAACTTCCTCAACAAGCAACAACCCTAGTAGTTAGGGGATCAAGTAACAATCTTCCTTCATGTGCTTGAGGATGTCTATTTTTAGACCCCATGGGTCCTTTCCCTCTATCATTAGATCTCTAATCACCCCTAGGATGATTGGAAAATCTATCATGGTTTTTTTCTTTTTCCTGACCTTGTGAAGTCTTCGCAATTCCCTTCTCAACTCTTGCCAACTTGTAGGAAATCTCTTTGAAACCCCTACCAAAGTCTTCACCACTTCCTCCAAATCTACACTCTTGATTTATTAAGGTTTTTTTGGGTTTATCAACTTCACACCATCTCTTTTAAGAGGTTTCCCAATGGCCTTAATGTTATTTACAATTTACAGTGCCATGGTAAAGTCTTGCCTTAAATTGGTTGGGTTCTTGTCTCTTAGGTAATAGGCTACCTTCTTATAAAATGCATCTGCATATTTGATCACATGGCCTCAAAATAACTAGAAGCCTTCTCAAAGTTTTGTTAAACCTTGTGTTGAAGTCATGAACTGATTCATTGGGGTTCTTCTTGATATTTTCAAATTCAGACAATAGAAACCTAGGATCAGTTTTGTCACCATATTGCAATCTAAATGCATTGTTCATTTCAGTCCATGAATCAATAGAATTATCAAGTAGAGCCTTGTAGCAATCCCTTGCATCCTATTATAATGTATGAATGAACTATTTAACATACACATCTTCATGCTCAATCTCAAAGTCCTCCATCATGTTAACAAAAAAATTTAGGTGCTGATCACCAGTTATTGCATTGTTACCTTGGAACTTTGGCAATCTATTTCTAACATCTTGAGGGACAACATTAGGATAACCAGCCATTCCTCTAAATTCTATAAGACCAAAGGTGTTAACAAAAATGGAGGTCTAGGCTGAGCCATATTGTTTTGAGGTGATCTTGGGGGTGACACAAACTGATGAGGAGTGTGAGGTCTTTGGGGCTCAAGAATGTGGTTCACAAGATTGGTATTCTCTAGGTGCTGATTTTCTTGGAAAGTTTTATTAAAATTAAAGTACACATGTGTATATTGAAGAAGGAACTCACCATGTACAGCCGAAGGACCTTCACTAGTTGAGGTAAACAAGTTTGTCAGAATATTGTTTAGATCAGAATCACAGGAAGAAGAGTGATAATCCTCTACCAAAGGTTGATCTCTCTCACCAATGGATATACCTTTTCCTGATGTCTGACCTTCAACAACCTTCCAAACTTTTCTTTCCTTTGAAACTATTTTTCCCAATTCTTGAAATAACTTTCTACTTGGGTCCCTCCTAAAGAGAGATCTTCTTCCTTCTAGTTTTACAGAGATTAGCAACACAAAAATAAATGACAGAAAGCTAAGACACTGGTATTTATCAAGATCAAATCAGTATGGAGTCGCCACTAAGGACTTTCACCCTAGTTGTGTAAATGCACTAAAATACTCTGTCAAATATCTACCAACACTGAAAATCTTGCAAAAATTTATAGATCATACCTTCCTTTTCTTGAATCTATCCACCATAAATGTAAATGAAGTACAATTACTCTGAAACCGATAAAATTAAATGCGTAATTTATGTCTTCACTTAATCCTTACAAATATAATTACAAAATGATGCTTCAACAATGTACTTGCATGTAACATTTGTAAGAAACATTACCAGGGTTTGACATGTATCCAAATATCTCAAATATTTTCAACAATTCCCACAACAATGATGCAATGGTGTTGGTACCCAAATTTGTTCTCCTTTTGATCTGAACAACATCACGAGATATGGGATGAAGCTTGAAGGAAGATATATCATGGCGTATGTTGTTTTATAGCTAGTGATGTGATCTAACTAGAACTCAGATTTGTGGAGAGATGGATAGCACTCAAATAGGAATTGATCTTGTCCTAACTATTTTAGGTTGTGCCTTTCAACCAAGGTAAGAGGACCTATTTTGTAACCCTCAAATGGTGAAGGAGATGAAGATATCCCTCAATTTGTGTAAATAGTATGGAAAGGGCCTTGGGAAAATATGATCAACACTCCAAATCTAACTTTCACAAGTTGTCACTCCCAGATTATGGAGATAATTTCAATGCAAGGCAAGGGTTACTAAAGACATTTGAAATCCTGATCTATTCTGCATACTTTAGTAAATGGATTTTGATCTTTTATGGGTATACATGCCAAAACAGGGGTAATATGGGGTAGGATTTTTGTTTTAGAATGATTTTTGGTGGAATATTGATAAGACAAATTTGACTATGCCAGATCTTTGACAACCTCTACAACATTTGAACAACTATCAGATAAAATGCTTCAAAATAGTTAGGATGTTCTTTCAACCTAGAAGAGATACACAAATGGAAGCCCAAGTTTGCACTCTTCACACAATATTTGAGACCTCAACACAAAATATTGAATTAAAGGACCCAATTAAACATCACAATCTCTGATCAAATCACGCCTAAGGTACCCCCAAAGGCTTACAAGTAATCTCTGTCAACAAAATGAAGGTGAAGTGATTTTAAAATGCTTATTTTCAATGCCAGATGAAAGATATTCTGACAAATGAAATTACACATGCCACTAAACTATCAATAAGTATGAGATCTGTGTGATTTCTAAAGATTTCAATGCAAGATTACAACAAGAACAAGGAAAAATATTTATAGACATTTAAACATGATAACAAACATCATTTGCCCAAAATAACATAGATTAATTCAAAATCTTCTTAGATTCATCAGCAGAGAAGAGTTTCAAGAAAAATCTCAGAGCTGTGTGATGGCTATACACTTGTAACCAATTCAACATGAATGAATATCTAGTATAGAAGACATTAACCAGTTTTTGGAGGGTTTATTAGAAGATGAGCTTCTATCAAAAATTTTATCATGATTTTTAATTTTTGACCCTTTTCGTATGTCAAATAACATGCATTATATATCACTTGTTTACATTTGATCCTTCTTTCCCAAGAAAATAGTATCAAATGGCATCTTAGTTTGTTAAAAATTCACTCATGATTCACGTAAAAGGGACATCCAACAGAAAACATCCAAAAAAATGTCGAGTGCCTCAAAAAGGTGAATCATTGCAAAATTCACATCATTATCCATTGTGGAGGCACGTTTTTCGTCCTCAAAGCATGCAGACCCCCTTCCTTTCATTATTTCATCCTTATCCCTCCAAAATTTGATTCTATAACTTTTGGATATGATATTTCATGTTTTTACTCGATCCCGAACAAAATTTTATTTCAAAAGTACCTCAAATCTGCAAATTGAATTTTCAAATTGATTTAATTGATCCTTGAAGGAAAAAACGACATGAATTCACAAAAAATTGGTGAAAATTGATGCAAAAATTGAATTTCTACACTTCCTGGAGCAAAAATGGTGGCCAATATTGAGAAATGCACAGATATCTTGTTGATATGCCTTTCTCCATTCAATCTGAGCCCTCCACATATCAAAATGTGACTGAAATTGGTTAGGATCACTTTTTGATATTTTAACATTTTTGGAAAAATATAAAAAAATTGACATTTTTCTCCACCCCTCCAAGCTTGCCACGTGTCCTAAGGTGGGCCCCATTGGAATCGTGGCTCGATTCTACACATTTCCACCCTTTTTGGAAAAAAGGAAAGTTTTCAAAATTTCCTCCGTGGACCCACTCCTCTAATTCTATCCTTGACACGTGTCTCCCTTTTATTCATTTTGGAGCTTAGGGCACAGAGTGAAGAAGGGGTCTTCTCAAAAAATTTCCACATCGTTGACATGTCCCAGGCTCGATAAAGTTTCCTTGGTGGGTTGAAAAGTCAAGAATATATTAGAGACACACAAGGTCTCCACGTCTCACCTTAGCACAATTTTAGATAAAGTTAAAGAAAGAAGGACCTAAAAAAAGCACGTGCCCTCCATGTGTCTATCGGTGTAGTTTAGAAGACAAAAATATAGGAAAGGCTCTCAAATAAGTGCATGACCTCCACGTGGAAGAAAATAATCATCATCGACCACAAGAGTGAAAGTTGGATGAATTGAAGGAAATTAGAAATATCACCAACAGAAGTTGAGATATTGACCCAAAAATGAAAGATCTTGTAAGAAAATTGAATTTTTCAGTTGAAGGTATGATTCAAGACATTGAAGCGAGAGCCAAGAAGATCTATAAAGGAATGTCCTTATCTAGGATCAAAGAAGGAAGAAGTATGGAAAGGAAACATACAATAGTTACGAAAAGGGATTCTAGGCTTAGTTATTATATTGGCTAGCCTTAGCAAGAATCTATTATAGAAGGAAGTCGTAATCTATGCCATATCATCCTTATGTATTATTTTATCTATGAATAAAGAGTTCTTGTTCTATGCATCTTAGCTTTCAATATTTTGTGTCTTTCTTCTTTCATTGCTAGTAGTTTTTAGATAAATTTAAAGATCTATCATGTTATACACCCTTGGGTTTTCTTTATGTATCTATCATCTACATATTGTTATGTTTTACACCTTCTCGAGCCTCTGATAATCTAAGATACTTCTAAAAATAGTAGATCATGCTAATATGCTCTTCGAGTAAGTAGTTTCCTAGGATCCACCTCTACGTCTTTAAGATTCGTTTAGGCATATCTCCTTAGTTAGTTTTGAATTTTATTTAATTTTTCCTCTAACCTTATCTCACACCATAGAGAAGATCCAAATTATTTAAAATCTAGAGGTTATCTTAGGGAATACGTCCCACTTCCCTAAGGTATCCCACAACTTTGATGGTTCATCCGCAAAGATAATCATCAATAGGGATCATGGAATGTTTTACACCTTTGCACCATGTGAAATTTGGTATAACAAGTTCCCACAAACTCATATAAGAATGTTAAATAATACCCCATCGAGCATCGGGTGTGCATACGCACCTTGAAATTTACACAAGTTAAAACTTATAAGAAAGGTCAACTTCCGAACAATAAATTGATAATATAAAAATTGGGAAATGGGAATAATTCAATATATCACTTAATACAACCCATAGAAACCACCATGAAACCTACAATTGTGTTAAATATCTTTAAATTTAAGAAAGGAAGGATGTAAACATTTAAATTTTCAAGATGCATCCCTTCGACACATTATTGACAAATTTCAAACATACAAGATAGTCATACTACCGCATCCCAACCTGATAATACATCCTTCCAAAATTTCTTAAGTATCAATTAAGGTGCATAAAAATTAGAAGTATATGAAGGCTAACAAGGAGCTTAGTCAAGGAAGCAATGACATTATAAAATAATGGTTCCAAGAATGCAAAGTGTGTAATAATGGGCACCAACTATGGCTCTAGATCATAAATGGACACCCCCAATGGGTGTCACAAAAACCATAGAAAAAATTCATGGATGGAGTAGATTAGGGGCCTATCCATTGGGTAATAGAATCATAAAAATAAACACATAACCTTTGCATTGCATAGGATCACATGAGTTACACAAGCTACCAAGGATGACAAAAAGGGATGAAAAGATGAACAAGGGAACATAAAAATAAACAAAGCAAACTATATCTTGTATAGATGAATCCTTGTGGTCCAAAGGACTAAAATGTTTCATCAAAATCCGTCAAGATCCCATACCATAGTTGAATCTTTAATTAATGCATGCGGACAAAGAATATACTCATGAAAATAGGAAATAAGATAACATATTCCTAGAGTCAATTCTAAAATGAAATCCTCTGGTTGCGTCTTCACATTAAAACATGGTTTAGTTAAATCCATAATAGGAACACAACCTATCAAACAAAAAAGTGAGACACACCCCTCTAAATAAGCAATATGACCAATGTCCTCTCCTATTTTTCTTAATTTAGCGTATGACCATGCCAAAATATCCTAGTAACCCTTTAAAAACCTAATATAACATCATTTATCATACTCATTTAGATTACCACTTAACCAAACCCTTATAAGTCTAAGGCAAGTACCATGACTGAATTCATTGCACTCACTATGAAATGGATCCAACATAATCAGTTCAGGTGCATAATTATCAATAGGAACTTCAAAAATACCACTCACCTTAGAAGATATTAAGTTCTTTACCAAACAGATATTTACCAAGTAAGGGAATCTAAAAAAAATAAAGAGATCATCCATCTCTTTAAACATGAGGACATGATCATCTTTAAACTGAATGTCATTTTCATCATAAAAACCTTCATGTTAGGATGATGAACAAAATTATGATTATGAGAGGTGCAAAAGGATTAGGCACATGGGTATAGGGTACATAGGTACGTGCCGAAACATAGTGAAATAGGGCGTGCCCAGGAATGCAAGAATTCATGACTTAGCCGTTTTGAAGTATGAGGCTAGTTTTGGACATGAAGTGAAGAGCACATTTTTAGAATACTTGAAGAACATGCAAAGGTTATTTTTGACAAGTAGAAGATCAAATTCCATGCATAGTTTTGATCTATTAATAGGATTTGACTATAGTTGTATTATTAGAGAGTCTATTATTAGAGATCTTGTATGTTCTTGTATTTATCATGTAAGGGCACATGGATAATATTAACATGTAGCCTATTTTTGAAAGATGCATGTGTGATGAAGGGAAAGTCACCAATAATTATAAATAGGTATTGTTTTGCACACTTTAGGGATCCCATGTTGTAGTAGTGTTATCTCTGTAAGTTTTGAGCATGCATGACTATGGAGATTATGTTATATATGTATAAATATTTTGTGTTTTAAAAAAATTAATATAATGGATCTTTGTGGCTGGATATTGATTGTAAACACATATGTGAATGATTATTACATGGTAAATTTAATCTTGATTTTGGTATAAGTTAATATTGTTTATGATTGAGATTTAGATCTGGTTTATGTTATGCAATATACTTAGTTATATGTGATGGATATGGAATATTTGTGTGATCATGATAAATCCTTGAACAAGATGACATAAAAGAGGAACCTAGTACCCTTGCGCACTTCTGGTGAGTTCTCACTTTAGGATGAGTGATGTGTCAGTGTGCCTTGGGTTGTTGGTGATAAAAGCTAGGCTACATTTTGGTTTTGTTTCTTGGACCTCTTTTAGTTGTTTCCAAGATTATGCATGTTGAAGATGTACCAGTTAGCCTTGGCCAATATTGAAGAGTGGTTAAACAATCTAGAGGAAGAGTATGCTCACATGTTTTGCACCGAACTCGAATTTAATGCACATGCATGGGTTGAACAAAATCTATATCACAAGCTCTATGAGACATTATTCGACATTTTCTAAATAGAAATTTACGAGTGGGTGGTAGCTTATGCATTAAATAGAAATTGGAGTTTTCACACACTTATGTGGATGTAGGAAGAACTTAAGGCTTTATATGATGTAGATCTGACTTGGATGTGCATTGTAGATCATTAGTGGATTCATGTTATGAATAGCTACATTCTATAGTACATAGTTTTTACTTATTCATGTCCAGAAGTTGTTTAGTTTTAGTTACTACATGAACCTAGAGGATCTTATCTGTGTGGTATCCCTTTAGCGGTAAAGATCTTGGTCATGACGCTAGATTTGGAAGAGTGTCTTATGGCTAGCTAAAAACCACCACACGCAGGGGTAAGAGTAGGTGTGGTGAAAGATGGCAGACCTAGTGGAAGAAATACAAAGAGGAAGGGTTCCTTAATTTTAATGAAGTATTTGAAAGGTATTAGGAGAAGTAGTGAGAAATTGCAAAAATAATGGTGTTATGGAGAGAGATGGCTGGTGAACGATTTAGAGCTCATGTAGAAGACATGGAGCCAGAGCATCTGGAACTCTCCCATTTGGGAAAGAATGGCAAAGAACCCTCTTTGGTTTTAGATGAAGGTGTGTCTAAATAAATATTGAGAACCGCGGGTGCACATCTGATCCTACCTGGTGACCTAGCCCTTATGCTTGGTTTTCTAGTTTCTATGAAAACTATCTGTAAGAAAGATAGTTCAGGTAGTATATTAGTGATAGATAGAGTTAGTTTATAGTCAAGTTCAGGAGTTAATCAAGTAGCTTATTCATCTATTATGGCGTAGTCATTGTATTTGTTATTTGGAGGTCCAATTGGGGGTATGTATTCGGTGCATCACTAATATAGAATGTGGGTGCACAAAACATTGGAGTCATGTCTTGAAGTAGCACAACTTCACAGACTATAGGAGTTTAGTTTAACACAACTTTGAGAACATAAGTTAACTCATCCTCTGGTCCATTTCCTTCTATAGAAGGGGGATTAGGAGGATCAAGTGGCTCAAGATCTAGTGGATTTAGTTGTTCTAGGGGTGGAGGAAACACAGGAGGTAATATACATTATGGATCTAGTGGTCACATTCTACAAAGTAGCCCTAGAAAATATGTATAGAGAGGTCTCTTCATCTCCTAGAATATAGAGGCATAAAAGATGCAACTAAGCATGTGCATATGTGTGATATACTATGGCGTGCAAAGAGGATTATATATTATTGCAAGTTAGTTTGTAATTACTTTCAAAGGGGATATGCATAGCTAGTACATGAAATATGATCCAAATTAGACTTGTGTAGACTATACCACATTACGTGATGCTTTCTTAGTAGAGTTCCATATACCCGAGTTTGAGCAAAAGAGAATTAGTCTGCTAAAGGATGTCAAGGGGGAATGGAAAAATTATTCGGAAGTATGATTCACACGGTTCAAAACCTTTTAACAAATTTATCTTATGATATACATATGGGTCAACATTCTCAATGTTTCATTGGAGGAATGATCACACCTTTTAGAAGGGTTCAATCATACAAGAATCATACAGATTCACACAAGGAAATTTAATTAGATCTATATGTTAAGGAAGTTGGGAGTGTAGACACAAGAGTGAGCCCATTCTTGGAAGCTTAGATTGCAGCAATGGAAAAATAGTTTGAAAAGTTGTCAGCTAATTTAGCACATGAGAAGTGTAATGGAATTTGATGTATGGAATGTGAAGTAGAAGGACATACTAAGGATATTTATCCCCATAAATTGTTGTGCGCCATATTGTTGGACTATGAGATTTGTCACTTGGATCATGATTCAAGCAGTTCCCATTGTTACAACGCATGATAAGAAAGAATGTGTCTTGTTACTACAATATTTATAGGTCTACCACTCATGATACTGAGAATTGCAAGTTGATTGATCAGATTCATGATGTCATTGATACTAGTGTACATCAGACCAATGTTGTAAATAATTCTAAGGAACAAGGTGAGCATCATGAGCATAATAACAAAAAAGGGCACTCTGATGGAGGTGAGGCTGAGGTCAAGGATACCATAGAGGATTTAGAGGTTGAGGTCATGATTGTGGAAGAAGTGAATTTCCGGGATGAATATGTTATACATGTTTTTTCCTTGATCATTACAGGTGAAATTTTCCTTAGAATATTATTTTTTATTTCTGTGGAAATAACCACAACTATGAATAATGCCTAAATGTGTATGACCACCTGAGTAAGAATCACAAGTAGGATAAGGGTGTGGGAATGGTTAGAGTACAACACATTGTGGAAGATCAATGGATGCTTGAAGTTAGCCTGAATCCCGAGTTGGTTCTGTGAAGATTACTACATGTGCCGAGGATGGACATGTTAGGGAAGCTCCAAAGGAGAAGCCTATCATTACAAAGGAGGAGGTACTACATGAAAAGTATCTAGACCCTATGCATCAGAATGAAGTATATCAAGAAACCATGGAAGTTATTAGAATTTTGTAGGGTGAGATATAATGTTTAAAAGAGCAGTCGCAGAAGTTGGAGCATAAAAAAATAGTTGAGCTTCCTTAGAAGGATGTTGATGAATTAAAGGAGGTTCGCAAGATGATGTAAAAAGAGAACATAATTCATTTTTTGGGGGAATGGTTAAGGAGATAGAATCTGCGTGCTAGAGTTGAGCGTGAAAGATAGATTTTTCATGTTAACCTACCTCCTCATAGTATGGATTATGACAAGGAGATCACTCTGAATTTTGTTGTTGATGGATGGTTTTTGAATAATATTTTGATTGATACAAGTGCACAAGTGAATCAAATGACTTTGGATGCATGGATTTAGATGGGGATACCACCATTAGAACCATCTTCAAATGTATCATTTATGGAAAAAAGGACTAAGGCAACACCCATTGGAGTTTTAAAATATGTTACAATTACTATAAAAGGGGCCAAGTTTACTAGAGATTTTGAGGTCTTGGCACTCACAGAGCTAGAGATAGTTTTCTATCACTACTTGGGTGCCCTTGGTGTTATGAAAACAACGTTGATATGTGCTTCAACAAAGGATATATACGTTTCAAGAATAAGGAAGAGCATGTCATCATTCCTTTAACAAATGGGAAAATTGCAGCTTATGTAGAGCCCTTAAGTGAAGATGATTTGAATAGAATCCATGCACACACCATTAGAGATATAAAAGTCCTTGAGCCATCAAAGGAAGGATTTCTCCAGTGGGATAATGCACATTCCATGGATGATACTACAAGTGTTTCATGTGATAAATAGGCACATGACACTTATGAAATGGTTAGGTGTGAAGTGAGAAGTGTAGTTACACACTTAAGCAAGCTACATTGTGTTAGGCATTTGGGTAGTAACCAATTACTAAGGTACATTGGTGAAGGAAATCCTTAACTATTCCTACATACCATGGAAGTTCTTTGGTTAGATCAAGTGAAAAGAAGGAATATGCTAGTTTATACTCTATCTTTGGATGACAATGCGTTGGTGGATGGTTCATAAGGATAATATTTTGGAGTGAAAAGAAGTAAGAATCACATTCTCTACTATATTTCTTTGGAGAAATGTGCCAAATTAGGTATGTGAATTTCATGGTAAATATCTTGTTTAGCACCATGTTCAACAATGTAAGAGACTTTTGATAGAGGGGCATGAAGCATTACCACCTTCACTATTGGTGAAAAATATCTACTTCACCTTGAGAGGTTATGCATGGGTATGGTATGTTTATGCAGAGTTTAATAGAGAAAAAGAATTTGGAAAGAATTGACTATAGGTATGGGTCACACCTTTGACTATTTTTCCACTAAACCCCTAGAGAATGAAAATTAACAAGCCATGAAGTTCTTGAATATGGGAGATAGTGGAAAGGTTGAGGAACTTATTCAAGAGTTGCTAGGTGAGTTAGATCTAGCAGACATACTTTGAGAAAGCAAAGACAAATACATGATAGCTTGGGCATACCTACCTAGAAATAGAAAAGGGAAATATGGTCTATGTAATAAATGATGAAGAGGTCGAGAATCTAGATGTTGAGCTTACCAAGGGTACACACGAGGTATTAGATAGTGTAGATGAGAAGGCATGCACCTACCATGAGTGAGGAAAATAAATAAGGTCAACATTGGGATAGATGTTGAACCTAAGGAGGCCATCATTGGATATTATTAGTTTGAATCTAGGGTTGTTAAAATAATTGAGTTCTTTGTGTGACTTCCAGGACTTGTTTCCTATGGGATATCATGAATTAAAAGGGGTGCATGAATCTTTGGGTGAGATGAGAATCAATCTAAAGGAAGGTGTGATCGAGTTAAGAAAACACCTTATAGGATGAATCCTAATTTGTGTGTTAAGGTGAAGGAATAAGTTTATAAGATGTTAAGTTTTGGAATCATTGAGCCCATTAAGGAATCAAAGTGGGTTAGCCATATGGTTATCAATATCAAGAAATATGGTAGAATAATATTTTTTTGGATTATAGGGAATTAACTGCTACATGTAAAATTGATCCCTTTCCAACACCTTTTATTGAAGAAATTGTTATCCAAAATGTGCCCCAACTCATTTTTTGTGGCTAACTCCTTGTGTTCTTGCCTCTCTTGTGCCTTAGTCCACATTTTTTTATTTTAAGGCACTCAAGGCTTTCTGGAAATGGCACCATCAGATAGAGCTCTCTCTCAGCTTTCTAGAAAGGTAAAGTTTTCCTCCTAACTCCTTATATTTTTCAAGTTATGGCTCGGTGGAGTTTTTGTGGAAAATTTTCCCATTTGAGGCCCGTAGCCAATAGGAAGTTGCCACGTGGCATCCGACTAGTGGAGCGCGGGGAATTTTTGAAAAAATTTCCAAAGACAAAAAAGAGGTAAAATTTGAAATTTTTTCCTGCCGATCCGTTTTTGGACCTTTTGCCCTAAATCTTCAAACCATCATATCTTTTGATCCAGAGCTCAGATTTTCACGTTATTTATATCATTGGAAAGATGTTAAAATTATCTACATGATTCCATGGTCAATTTCTAATTTTGGTTCATTTTGGAGAGATAAAATTCAAAAACGGTTCTGGTACGTGTCCATGGCCAGAAATGACATTTCAACAACCAAATTTAATATAGAATGGGTCGTATTCTTCTCCAATATGGTCAATAATGATAGGGTATGGGTTTGTAAGGTCCTACATGCTATTTTAATGAATTTTCCATCAATGAGGAATGGGCTCCCATGTTTTTACGTTTTTCTCTCTCCTGGGCTCGACCCATGCACTGTAAAAGCCAGATTTGGCTCATTTCTTCATGGTTGAACACTTTTTGGCATAGAAAACTTCTTCTTTCACCTCCAGCAAGTGATTGTTGCAAGAATCAGACCTTTTTCAAGTATTGTAGTAGGTTTATACCTCTTTGATGGTGGAATGCAAGAGATTTTACATGGAAATGACAAAGGCAAACTCGTGAATGCTTTTGATCCTCTGTTTGTTTTGTTTTACTTCATTTTAAGACCCATAATTGCATCTATCAGCTTGTGTATGTTTTCCCTTGTTGCATTTCATGAATTTGTGTCTATTTACATGGCAAAAAATGTTTCACCACTCCTTTGGTGCATCACCATCATTAGTTAGTTTCAATTTTTGCATTTTTATCCCTGTCTCCTTGCAATCTAGGGTAGAATTAGGATTAGAACCCTCTGTAGTTGTGCAAAATATATATCTAAATCAGAGGAGTTTGAGGAACCAGCCTCTATTCTAGATATTCCTCTCTCATTTTCACAAGTCCCACACTTAGAGAGAGGTTTCCATGTTGTGCAATCACACTGGATTCTCTAAACATCAATTAGAACCTTGATTTACATCCAGGGGTGCTGCTGATTTGCAACAACAATTTTGGCATGCTCGGTGGGACCTTAGAGGTCTCATTTTTATTGCAGAAAAGTTGATGTGCATCTGTTGCAATTTTCTTGCTTGAAAAGAGCTATAATTTGCATATCTGGCGACTCCAAGGGGAAGAATCAACTAGTTTCAGCAGTGCAGGCCTGAAAACTCATGAGAAGAATCACCACAAGGTCAAGAGTTGGAGAAGAAGAAGTGCTATTTGAATACCTATAGTTATCTCCAAGAAGAAGGAAAAGAGGAAGAAGGATTCAAAGGTCTCCATCTCCACTAATGCAGAACTCTCTCAACTCCTCCACCTGGTAGGCCTTTCATTCATCAACAAGGGTTTTAAGACCAATTAGAATGGCACAAAACAACCCCTATGTCAACTTCACAGGTAGCAGCCCACTTGCCCTCAATGCACAACATCCAATTCCAATTGCAGCCTTGAAGAACATTCCCTACTTCACTGGAGAAAATCAGACTACTCCAGGTGATCATGTTAAAGACATTGCCAATCTTTGTGCAATTCATGAAATCAATGAGATGCAAGTGGCTGTCAAATTGTTGGCATCTTCATTCAAGGGGAAAGCATTGCAATGGTTTAGAAGCCTTGGAGCTGGTTCTATCACAAATTGGAATCAGCTATGTATAGCACTTCATGAGCAATTTGGAGAGAAGGGAGACAACTTGTCTCTTTTGGAGCAGCTGACAACCATCAAGAGAGCTCCCAATGAGCAGCTGACTGATTTCAACTTCAGATTTCAAAAGACTTGGGAGAGAATTCCAGTGGCAGTCAGACCAACAGCAGAAGGTGCTTTTCTCTACTATCTCAAAGCTCTAAATTCTGATATTTCTATGTTGATTCAGTCCATGGGAGGCATAACTATCCCTATGGCTTATAGCATTGCCATTAGGGCTGAAAATTGTTTGATCCAAGCTGGCAAACTAGCCCCTAGACCTCCCATGCCATTGTTTCGAGTTTAGAGAGTCTAAACACCAATCAAGCACCTAATTTGGCTCCTTCTCCCACTCCTAGAAATCAGAGTTCAATTGAAGCTTCTACTTCATCTCCAAGTTCCCCAAATGAGCTTCAAGAAGTCATGAAGCAATTGTAAAACCTAGGTAATGAGCTAGTCACTCTCAAGAGGCAGAAAGCCCAAGGTTTTAGACCTTCTTACCAGCCCCAAGCTCAGCCCAACAGGCAGCCATACCAACCAAAAAGACCTCCTAATCCAGCTACAAATATAAATCAAACAAGGCCTCCTACCAATAGACCATTTCAGCCCTATAATCCAAATGTCATTTCTGCCTCTAAGGCATTAGTGCCAACACAAAACAACATTGCTCAGGAGTATGATTGGTGCTTTCCATGCAATGAACCTCATAACCAATCCATGTGCTTCAATGGTGCTTTGAATCAAGCATTAATGGTGACAACTACTGGCGTGGAGGGTGAGGGAAGTCAAGGAAACAACCAACAACAAGAAACATTCCAACAACAATCAGCTCCAAATGACACCACATTGGTAAACTGGCAAGCAGAAGATTTCTGTGGCATGAATCAAGTAGTTTCTCAAGGTGTTGCAGATAATACAAGGTTAAAAAGAAGTAATTTGGGTGAAGAACAACCATTAGCCCCAACCAATCCACAACCTTCCATGGCTCCACAAATGGTTGGCAAGAAAAATCCAATTTCAAATGCACAAGGGCAGCCAAGAACAGCTCCTAGACCAACTCAAATACCAGTTATTGCTGCCCACGTGCAAGGAGTGAATGTACAAGCAAAGGGAAAACAAAGAGATCCTTCATCACCATTCAGTATCATTGATCAGATGAAGAAGACAAATGTTAATATATCAATGTGGGAATCCCTATCTATCCCAGGCCAAAGAGATTTGCTACAAGCTGCCATGAAGGACTGGCCAACTTCGAATCAGCAAGTTCAGATGTAAGAGAAAGTGCTCACAAATGCTACCCAGCCTAAGGGGAATCATGGAGGACAGCAAGGTAAAATGTTGAAGCCCCCTCCTTTCTATGTTTCATTAATCATTGGAAATCAGCTAGTGCACAATTGCATGATAGACTCCGGGGAAAGTAGCTCAGTGATGCCTAAACAAATAGCTGATCAGCTAGGGCTCTAGTATGAAACAATATCCAAAGGGGTAGTGCAGCTAGATGGGACAGCAGTAGCAATAGTTGGAGTGATTAAAAACTTGAGTCTTACCTTGCATGCATGTCCAAATGTTGTTGTTTTACAAGATGTATCAGTCATAGACCTTCCACCACTCTTTTCCCTATGCTTGTCAAGGGACTTCATAGCCAAGATTAGGGGATATTTGTCTACTGATTGGTCACACATGCTGTTCAGAATGAGGTATGGAACTAAGGCTACAATCAGGTCTGAACCTATTGCAAACTTCCACATTGAGCCTTACACTCCAAGTCAGATCAACACCAATTGTTCAGCATTTGATCAAGAAGACCACCCAAGCACTAATGAAGCTGACACAATGGTAGGAAACATCCTGGATCTAACTCTTGATGAATGGGAAAACAAGGTACATGCTTTTGATCCTTATCAAGAAGTGGAAGAATCTGAGCTAGGGGTCTATTGCATACACGAAGAAAATCAGCCTATTCCTAGCATCACCAAGCCAAACCATGAAGATGACAATGAGGTATGGCAGCTGTTTTTGATGGATCAAGGAGTAGACAAGGTGCAGGAGGTGGAGCCATGCTTGTTTCACCTCAAGGAGTAAAGTACTATTCAGCTTTTAGATTTCAGTTTGCATGCTCCAATAACACTGCTGAATATGAAGCCTTGGTGCAAGGGATGCATTGGGCAATCAAGAAGAAAATAAAGAACTTGCAAGTCTTTGGTGATAGTGAATTGATTGTAAATCAGGTCAAGGGATAGCATGCTGCCAAGAATGATCTACTCAGGTGCTACAAGAACAGGGTGTGGGACCTCATGGAAGATTTTGAGGGTTTTGGCATCAAATCCATTCCTAGGAAAGAGAATCAAGCTTGACAGGCTTGCAGCAGTAGGGGCAGCCTTTGACATTGTGGAAAGCATTCAAAAAGACAAGGTACAGCCAAACATCCACGTGATTGTGAGGCCTTCAGTGCCAGATAACAATGTCAGTTGGCAAGTATTTGAGAATGACCAGTAAATCATCCATTTCTTGCAAGAAGAAGCTGAGTTCTCAGCTAAGAATCAAGAAAACTGGAACAACAGTATGGTGACTAGGTGGTACAGTTGAGAACTAACAAGATGCCCAAGGGACTTATCACTTTGGAGTCCATTTTTAATCCCAATGATCAGTTTAGAAAGGAGAAAGCAAACATTCAGGTCAAGAGAGGATTCAGTATCCATCTTCGTAGAAGAGAACAAACCATTGCAAATTGGAAAGATGACAACTGAACAAGAAAGGTATGAGTTCATACAGCTATGTCAAGAGTTCCCTGATGTGTTTGCTTGGAGCTATGAATACTTGAAAGGTTTCAATCCCAACTTAGCTCAGCATACCATTGAATTGGATCCAAATACTAAGCTTGTGGGAAAAAACAAAGACCACCAACCCACACATGGAGCCTCTCATGAGGAAAGAATTGGACAAGTTGATTGAGTCAAGAATCATATTCCCAATCAAGCATTCTAGTTGGGTTGCCAACTTGGTTCCAGTCAGAAAGAAGAGTGGAGAGATCAGATTGTGTGTTGATTTCAGAGACTTAAATAGAGCATCTCTCAAGGACCATTACCCACTCCCTTCCATGGAGCAAATCTTGCAAGTTGTGGCTGGCTCCGAGAGGTTTTCACTACTTGATGGCTACTCCGGCTACAATCAGATTATGGTGAAGGAAGAAGACCAGTTCAAGACAGCCTTTACAACCAAATGGGGGACTTTTGCATACAGGAAGATGCCATTTGGGTTGTCCAACGCTGGTGCTACCTTCCAAAGAGCAATGGACATGGTGTTCAAAGGTTTGATTAACAACGTGGTGCTGATTTACCTTGATGATATCACTGTTTTTTCCAAAATGCGGCAGACCACCTCTCTCATTTGAGACAATTTTTCACGAGGTGCAGGAGATTTGGAGTGTCTTTAAATCCTAGAAAGTGTATCTTTCTTACACATGAAGGAAAGCTCCTTGGCCATATTGTCTCCAAAGAAGGATTAGCAATTGATCTAGAGAGGGTTGAAGCCATAAGATCACTACCATTGCCAAGCCACAAGAAAGCCCTTCAGAGTTTCTTGGGGAGGATAAACTTTGTTCGGAGGTTTGTCCCAGATTTTGTAGCCCTTGTCAAGCCCATAACCAAAATGTTAAAGAAGAGCATGGCTTTGAAAGGGACAGAGTATAAGGCAAGGAGAGTTTTGAAGCAATCAAAGAAGCCATTTCTCAAGCACCAACTCTCATCAACCCGGACTTCTCCAAGGATTTCATCCTCTATGCATTTGGAGGTAATGACACTATTTCTGCCATTTTGGTACAGCAGAACAAGGATAATGATGAGCAGCCAATTGCCTTCTTCAGCCAGAGCCTAGATGACTATGAGGTGAAGTACTCTTTTATTGAGAAGCATGTGCTGGCAGTAATCAGAAGCTTGAAGAAATTCAAGCATTTAGTCTCGAACAACAAGGTCCAGTTGCTGGTCTCACATGTTGGGGTTAAGGACTTCCTCCTCAACAAAGATTTGAATGAGAAAAGGGCAGGTTGGATCACCCGTGTCATGGAGTATGACATTGAGATCAAGATCACCAAGCTGGTAAGAGGAAAAGGATTGTGTGAGCAGCTGGTTTTGGGGAAGCAAAAAGAAGTATGCAATGAAGAAGAGGCTGTTTTGACAGTCCAGGACAGCCATGAGCCAAGTGGCAATCAAGAAGAAGACAATGCTGCCCCCACTCCTTGCTGGACCCAAGGTATTATACACTTCCTAAGCACAGGCCTATGCCCCCGGAGATGAACAAGACCCAAAGAAGACACTTCAGATTGTAGGCTGTCCCATATGCCATTGTTGATGGAGTTTTGTTCAAGAAAGATGTGAATGGAGTGCTGCTGAGATGCATTAGCACAAATCAGATTCATAGGGTGTTGGAAGAGTTCCATGGTGGACCAGCTGGTGGTCATTTTGCACCAAGAGTGACAACTCTAAAAATCATGAAGGCTGGTTATTATTGGCCTAAAATTTTCAGTGATTGCTATGCATGGATTAAGAGGTGTAAGAATTGTGCATTCTTCATAGGAAAAGAGAGACTTGCTGCCCTTCCATTGCATCCAATCTCAGTTGACCAGCCATTCATGCAATGGGGTTTGGACTTCATTGGAGTCATTAATCCCAATTCAAGTCAAGGGCACAAATGGATTTTGACAGCCACGGACTACTTCACCAAATGGACTGAAGCAGTAGCACTCAAAGAAGCAAATGAGTCCAGCATCTTAGACTTTTATGAGGGGATAATGACCAGATTTGGTATACCTGCTACAATGATCTCAGATAATGCATTGGCATTCATTAGATCCAAGGTGACTGAGTGGGCTGTCAAGAATTGGATCTACTTAAGCACTTCATATAACTATTACCCTCAAGGTAATGGCCAGGCCGAGTCTACAAACAAGAACTTGTTGAGGATCATTAGGAGGACTCTTGATGAGAATCAGAGGTCTTGGCATACCAAACTGAAATCAGCCTTATGGGCTGATAGGATAACTCCCAAGAGATCCACAGGTAACTCTCCATTCAAACTTGTCTATGGAAGAGAGGCAATCTTGCCCATGTCACTTGAGTTGCCAACATTGGAACTCATGAAGCAATTAGAGTTGCTAGAGTTTGAGCCCATGGAGGTGAGATATGCAGAGTTGATGGAGCTGCAGGAGGTCAGAAATTAGGCATCCCAAGCAATGGAAAAGGATCAAGCTTTGATCAAAAAGACCTTTGATAGGAAGGCCAAGGATAGATCTTTTCAGGTTGGAGATCTAGTGTTGAAATGGGATGTGGATAGAGCAAAACCGGGAAGGCATTCAAAATTTGATGCCATTTGGAGTGGCCCATACATGGTCATGAAGTGCAAGAACAGATAATGCTTTCCAATTGGCCTCATTAGATGGTGAAGAACTGTAGATTCCAGTCAATGGAATCTATCTCAAGCGTTGCTTCTAGAGGGAAATTTACCACCTTGTAAATATTAGATTAGATTTTCATTCCTCTAAGTGCTTTACACATTGTTTTATTGTAGGTTAGTTTTTCTTTCCCTAAGTGCTTTGGCATAACTTGTTGTCCCTAGAGATGTTTTATAGTCCTTGCTTCCATCATGTGATATTGCATCTTCTTCCTTGCACATTCTAAGTCAGTTGGGGTTCTAAATAGAATATTTGATGGCTCCATGCCCAATGGACTACTTCAGGCTACTGGTACTTTCATCTAGCAGGCAGATGACCCCTCTGAGTCGCCAAAATTGTTATCCAAAATGTGCCCCAGCTCATTTTTTGTGGCTAACTCCTTGTGTTCTTTCCTCTCTTGTTCCTCAGTCCACATTTTTTATTTTAATTCACTCAAGACTTTCTGGAAATTGGACCATCAGATAGAGCTCTCTCTCAGCTTTCTAGAAAGGTAAAGTTTGCCTCCTAACTCCTTATATTTTTCAAGTTATGGCTCGACAGAGTTTTTGTGGAAAATTTTCCCATTTGAGGCCTGCAACCAATAGGAAGCTACCACGTGGCATTTGACCAGTGGAGCGTGGGGAATTTTTGAAATTTTTCCAAAGACAAAAAAGAGGTAAAATTTGAAAAAATTTCCGATCCGTTTTTGGGTCGTTTTTGCCCTAAATCTTCAAACGATCATATCTTTTGATCCAGAGCTTGGATTTTTGCGTTCTTTATATCATTGGAAAGATGTTAAAATTATCTACATGATTCCATGGTCAATTTATAATTTTGGTTCATTTTGGAGAGAGAAAATTCAAAAATGGTTCTGGTACGTGTCCATGGCCAGAAATGACATTTCAACAACCAAATTTAATATAGAATGGGTCGCATTCTTCTCCAATATGGTCAAAAATGATAGGGTATGGGTTTGTAAGGTCCTCCATGCTGTTTTAATGCATTTTCCATCAATGAGGAATGGGCTCCCATGTTTTTATGTTTTCTCTCCTAGGCTCGAACCATGCCTTTCGTAAACGCTAGATTTGGCTCATTTCTTTAGGGTTGAACACTTTTTGGCATAGAAAACTTCTTCTTTCACCTCCAGCAAGTGATTGTTGCAAGAATCAGACATTTTCAAGTATTGTAGCAGGTTTATATCACTTTGAGGGTGGAATGCAAGAGATTTTACATGGAAATGACAGTGCAAACTCTGTGAATGCTTTCAGTCCTCTGTTTGTATTGTTTTACTTCATTTTAAGACCTCTAATTGCATCTATCAGCTTGTGTATGTTTTCCCTTGTTGCATTTCATGAATTTGTGTCTATTTACATGGAAAAAATGTTTCACCACTCCTTTGGTGCATCACCATCATTATTTAGTTTCAATTTTTGCATTTCTATCCCTGTCTCCTTGCAATCTAGGGTAGAATTAGGATTAGAACCTCTGTAGTTGTGCAAAATATAGATCTAAATCAGAGGAGTTTGAGGAACCAGCCTCTATTCTAGAGATTCCTCTCTCATTTTCACAAGTCCCACACTTGGAGAGAGGTTTCCATGTTGTGCAATCACACTAGATGCTCTAAACATCATTTAGAACCTTGATTTGCATCCAGGGGTGCTGCTGATTTGCAACAACTGAAATCTTGGAAGGTGTTGTAGGGTGTGAGTTCTAATCCTTCACTTATTGGTTTTCTCAATATCATCAAGTAAGGATAGCTAAAGAGGATCTAGAGAAGAAAAATTTCACCATAGAGTGGGGAAGTTTTTCATACATGGTTATGCCCTTTAGATTAAAGAACGTGCATGTAGTATTTTCGTACATTTTCTCGCAAGCATTCCAGAAATTTATTCATAAGTTTCTCAGTTTACTTGGATTATTGGACAATGTATGGGCTAGTGAAAGATCATTGTGATAACTTAAGGCTTATGTTTTAGAGATTTCAGCAATTCATAATCTTCTTAAACATTAATAAGTGCATTTTTTACACTTTTTAGGATTTTGTTAGGACACATTATTTGTAAAGAAGGATTGTTAGTAGATCTTGCTAAGGTTGTTGTTATTTTGAGCTTAGAGGAACCTACTAACCAGAGTGAGGTGCGTGGATTCTTAGGACACATAGGATGTTATAGGAAGTTTATTAAAGGTTATGCTAAGGTTACCTTTGAATAACTATTAAAGGGTAAAGGAAATTTCTATTGGGGTGAATCCCAACAATGTGCATTTGAAACACTGAAGGAGAGGATTACTACATCACCTATTTTGTACTTTCCTCCATGGACCAGACTTTTCCATGTGCATGGGGATTCCTCTACCATGGCCATTCCTGTGGTATTAGCCTATCTGGAAAGGGATTGTTTATCATTCTATTTACTTTGCAAGTAGGAAGTTTACCCTAGTAGAATAGAACTATACAACTATGGAGTGCGAGGCCTTGTCTATGATTTACTCACTACATAAGTTTCAACAATACTTGCTTGAAACACCTTTTATTTTCTATACAAATAACATGAAATTTAATTACTTAATGAAAAAGCCCATTTTATAAGGATGAATATGACATTGGATTCTATTATTTACGGAATTTGACTTCACAAAGTGGTGGTTGAGCTAGGAAAGAGAAATCTTAGACCGAATCATTTATCAAGGATTAACTCAGGAGAGGACATGCAGAGCATTGAGTATAAAATTACAGATGCCTAGCTATTCAGATTGAACCATGCACCCTCAAACTTAGAAGACATTTCTATCTTTTTGTGAATAAGTGTGGTGCCTCAAGGAATGAATAATTTAGAGAAGTAAAAAACTTGTTATACGCTTCATGCCTTACATGTTTATTAGAGGAGACTTATACAAAATAGGTCAGGATGAATTTTTGTGCCATTCTGTACTTAAGCATGAATGTGAATCTATTATGGAGGAAGCTCATTGGGTTATTGCAGGTGGACATAATGCCGGAGATGTTACCACATGTAAGATTCTATTGGCTGTCCTATGGTGGGAAATATTGTATAAGGATTACAAAGAATATGTTAAGCATGTGACCATTATCAGCACCTTGGAAATCTTGGACATAGAGATGAAATTCCTTTAAGGCCTATTGCGAGTGTAGAACCTTTTGAAAAGTGGGAAATTAACTTTGTGGGTCCTATTTCCCCACTCACAGAGAGGACTAGATCATGGTACATTATGACTTGTACAAATTATCTTACAAGGTGGGAAGAAGTGGTGCCTATAAAGGATTACATGGTATCTACAACAGTAATGTTTTTATGGGAAAATATTATCAGTAGGTATGGATGTCCTTTAATTTTGATAAGGGATAGGGGTACACATTTCCTTCACGATACTATCAAGATATTGTAGCATAATTTTTGGTGGCACACCATAAGACAATGCCATATCACCCTGAGGATAATGGAACTGTTGAGGCCTTCAACAAGATATTGATCCACACATTGACTAAAATTTTTGATGTTGGAAGGAAATACTGGGATGATAAAGTCTCTATTGTAATTTGGGCATACAGGACAACTTATAAAATATTGAACAATGCCATACCCTTTAAGTTGGATTACAGCACAGATGTTGCTTTTCCTATGGAATTCATGTTACCTTCCTTATGTATTATGCACACAAGAGGTTTGGTTTATAAGAAATAACTTGAAGAGTGTATTAATAAAATGATGCAGTTGGATGAAAGGTGCGCCATTGCCATATGGACTCAGAAGAAAAAAAGGCCATGAAAATGGCATGCCATGATAGGCATATTTAGGATAAGAATATTAAAGTAGGGTAAATTTTAGGGACATATATTCGTGAATAGGAAAATATACGAGAATTTTGAATTTTGAATTTGGTGAGTTTTTTTCTATTGTATGGTAGCACATTCGCAAAAATTTTACGGGTCCTAAAAAATTTTGAATATAATTTTTCCTTCATATTTCCACTAAGGTCGACCAATTTTTATATATTAACCTTCATGTTATAACATTCTACTATATATAGGATTAATTTTCCATAATACAAGCACATTATTTATACTATAAGCTTGTTAAAAAGCCGAAAGTATAAGAAAAAAATTCAAATGATTAAAGAATAAGTGAAATACTCAAGTGGTAAGAAAAAAAGATAATTTTTTTTGTACACCGATAAATGGTTATTTGCGTTACCATTCGATAATAAAAATATGTGATGTCGAGATGACATAAATAAATATTTAACAACAATAGGAAAATGTTACATGTTGATAACATATATATATATATATATATATATATATATATATATATATATATATATTACGGTAGAGTATGAGATACATGTGTTACTACATAGCCGTAATGATTATGTAACCATCGACATCCGCCAATTTGATTTTCCTTGATAATTTCCATTTTGGTAATGTTTCATACTTTCTAGTTGGTAACACTCTATACTTTCGGACTAGGAACAAATAAAAAATACTAGCACATCATTTTCTTGAAAAATATCTCCATTCACCGCCATCACTAAAACATCATTTTGTAAATTCACCTACGGTGTGAATGAACTTTTTGTTATATTTTCCACCCATTCTATAATATTATTGTGAGGGGGTCTGAAAATGTACCCTCACTTGAATTTGGGCGAGATGGTTCTTCTTTATGATTCAAAGTTCTTGCGCCACTCTGGAAATCTTAAAGTGCATTGGTTAAGACCATATATTGTGACTTATATACTTGACTCAGGCACTTTCTAGTTAGAGGTGTTAGATGGGACATGGTTGTCCAATTACTTTAATGGGAGTAGGTTGAAGCCCTATTATAAATAAGTCTTCTTGGTGTTTGTAATAAGGAATTTTTTCCAGTTAGATTAGATTTCCTTTAATACATTTCTTTTATATGTGTTTTGTTTCATCGTTATTATGCTTTGTAGATTTAGTGTAGTGTTTTGTACAATAAGCATGCTTACACGCTTAAGGTGATTACTATTTAATTTTTTCAATGCGTAGAGGACCACACATAATTTTAGTGTGTGGTGGATTATATATAGCTTACATAAACAGGGCTTGAATGTTCTATGAAGATAGATATGCATAGAGAGATATTTTATAGGTACTTGAAGTAAAGGTGTGGATAGAGAAATATTTTTCATGATTGAACACCACATATGGATGAATGGACGCACAGTGTAATGTGAGGTATTCTATAACAATGGAAAATAATTAGTGAAATGTTCGGTGGTGAAGTACTTGCACATGAAGGCACTCAAAAGGAGGTCCGTGGCAAAAAAGTAGTAGGCATACCAAAGCGTTATGATCAGTAGCACGGAAAAATCAACACGAAAATTTGAAGAAATGTCAAGTTAATGTTGAGTATGGTGGTAGGTGGAGATAAATAAATGTGGAAACTCTTTGAAATCCTATATAAGGAAATGTTTTGAAATTGATTTTACCTTTGCAATCGAGATAATTCAAGTGAGTTGAAGAGCGAGTTGTGAGGTGTGAAGAGTTGTGATTCCAAGTTGAACAGACATGATTTGTTGAAGTTACACACAATATTGTTTGGTATTGTATTAGAGAGGAGTGTTTAAGAAAAAAAAGGCTTGCGTTAGGAAGAATTAGTAGTCGGGGTTTGAGTTGAGTTAGGGCATGTGGTTATTAAGATGCAGATCTTGAATATATTGAAAGAACACATCTTTATTATTCCTATGGAACCTAAGCAAGCACCTGGAGCAGCCACAAGGGGAAATAATAAAAGGAAGTGGAGGTTGAAGTAAAGGACACCCCTGAAAGATATTTCCCTAAGATACAATATTTAGAAGGGATTTCTATGGGTCTTGATTGGGATTCACATATTCACCTCTACAAATTAAGTGATCACAACCATAAAACCAAAGATAATATAGACAAATGAGATAAATTGCTAGTGATAAATAAAACCCTAAGCATAGAGAATTATATGGATATGTATGATGATGTTGGTACTAAGTTTTTACAAAGGTGGGAGTGTTGCAATTTTATAAACTCCACTATTTTGGAAAACTAGAGAAATTATATCAGTGGTTGATGAAAAGAGTCCATGAGGACTTTTTCTACTTTGTTGGGTGACGGGTGAGTATTATCGTGCCCCTAATCGAGAGACTCGACATGATTGAGGGGTTCAAGAACAAATATTAGCAGCGACCTAAAAATATAGAGGGTATAATAGCGATAAGTAAAGTGATGGGTTACATAAAGGGAGGGCATGGAATCGACATTAATAAGCTGCAAAAGTATCCATTTGCTCGGTGTAGCAACGCACCTCCTCACAAAGTTGAATAACTAGGAGCAATGTCCGTAGATAAATAAAATGTGGTTGCACATAGAAAAGAAGATGATATATGGGGTGGTGTATAATTTGTCTAGTTTCATTGCTGAAATAATTATTGAGGAGGTGAACCAAGGTGAGAAGATAAGTTTCGGTGTGATCCTTTTTTTCCTTGTATTTGCAGAAGTTGGAGTGCTTAATGGGCCAAAGGATAAAATATGACAATACCCTAAGGAGAAGAAATATCTTTAGAGAGATTTACTCCATATACATCTTATGGGACCATGAGTAGTCCATTTAAAGAGAGTATAATTATGGTATGGGTGAATTTGCATTGCGTCGAGGAGGAGTGGAGAATATCTAAGGATCTTCCTTTGGTATTAGATAGACAAATACAGTTTACGGTGTATCAACACTTTTGTATAGGTTGTTTACGGATGAAGGAAGGGAAGTGGATCCCTTGGAGTAAGATCCCCTTTTCCTTCACCGCACGCTACTTCTAGGTATCTATACATAGGTTTTTAGAGGCACACCAGTTACTTTTCAATACAAATAAGGTAGACTGTGACTACCACACAATAGGAAGACTTATAATTATCCAAGTAAGTTTGTAGATAATTAAAAATTAATTTTAGATGATATTAACATTAAAGCTATGAGTTTGGCCATTGGGAAGTCTAGGGCAGCCCTTGTATATATTCACCTCAAGCCAAGGTTGGAAAATGGGAAGTATGTTGAAAATGAATTCAAGCTCCCTAGACCACCCAAGGGGAAGCATATTGTGGGCACATTACAAGATGAAGTAGACACTTTTCCCCTTGAAGAAGAAGAATGAGGAGAAGAGGAGGAGATTAAGGAAGACAATAGTGGTTTGGAGAAAAGGGGAAAAAAATAGCCAACTACCGGTGAAAAGAGAGTGTGCGAGGAGAATCCTCCATTTTAGGAATATGATGACGAAGTGTTAGAGTCATGCGCTATGGAGATAGACATAGGCTAGGGTGCCGAGGAGCACTATTTTAAAATATTAGTGAGGAGAACAAGGACTCAAGGTGTGAGGCCATCACAACCCCTTAGGAGGTCACCTAGGACTTCCCCTATGAAAGGAGAACCTGAAATGAAGAAAATCCACAAGTACATTCCTAGGAAGGTAGATTAGGAAGATAAATTTGGGGACAACGTGCGAAACACTACACCGTAGGGCGAGGATATAGAAGATCCTAGGGATTAAGATAAGAAGAATGATGAAGAGGAGTTGAAGGAAATAAAGGTAGAAAAAGATAAGGGTGATCCATCCAAAGTGCCTCATACCACACAGACAGGTGAAGAGCCAGTGATAAATTTAGGTGTGCATGTCCAAAAGGGTAAGCACTCGGGTAAGGGATATGAAGAAGAAATTCATGAGACATAAGTAGTTGGGTATATTAATGACATGTTAACCTTTAAATATTACCTTGAAAATAAGATGTTAAAATTTGATTCAAATTTTTTTCTTAATCTTTTTCCTTGAAGTGTTTTTAAAAAAATGTGTTGAAATTCTCTGAAACTCCGAAGGTCCAAAATTTTGGACTTTGGATTTCAGAGATTTTTTATTTTCAGGGAATAAACTTTAAAATAAAAAATTTTGGCTTCGAAGTGTTGAAAAATTAGAGTTTCATACTTTTGGGATTGAAGTATCCTTTGGTAGTTTTCAATTTTTTCCTCTAGACTTCTCAAGTCTCGAAACTCGAAGTTCCAAAGTTTGGAACTTCATACTTTTGAGATTGAGAAGTCTCCTTTGGAATTTTTCAAATTTTGACTTCAAAGTTCCAAAGTCTAAAACTCCAAAGTTCTAAAATTTTAGAACTTCAAACTATTGAATTTCAAAATCCCCCATTGTCTTTTTGAGAAATTCTTGTCGAGTTCCGAAAGTCCGAAACTCCAAAGTTCAAATTTTGAAACTTTGGAATTTTAGGTTTCAGAGTCTTCCATCTTCATTTCGATAATTTTTCTTCTAGACTTCTAAAGTCTAAAAATTTGAAGTTCTGAAATATTGGAGCTTTAGAATTTTGGGTTTTGAGTATTTTTTTCATCTTTTCATAAACTTCGTCTCTCAAGTTCTAAATTATGAAACTCTGAAGTTCTAAAATTTTAGAACTTCAGACTTTCGGGGTTTCAAACTTTAGGGTTTCAACTGGTATTTAATTCCCACCTACCTCCTCACATTTTGACTTCGAGCATTAATTTTGGGGTTTTCTATATAAACTCAAGTTTTTATCCTGTCATTTTCACCTGAATTTTTTCTCGACACTCTAATTTTTACTAAACTCTTTTGTACTTTCAAAAGTGTAATTTTAAAGATAATTTTGTTTTGGTTATTTCTTCTTAGTTTATGATCATTTTTGTTTTCTTACTTATTTTTTTCTTTTGTTCTTCCTTTTTCTTATTTAGAAATGGACCCCTCATCATCTGCCATTTTTTCCTTTAAAATGTTGCCTATTTTCCACATTTACAAAATCCAATATGTTTAGGAATCTTATCCAATTTGTATGATAATTTCTTCATGATCTCTACAAGTTTCTTTAATTCCTTGTCCTTCGAGGATTTCAAAACTACCAGTTTCAAAGTTTTGGAGGTCTGTAAATTTTGGAATTTCAAAACTTCCAGTTTCAGGTTTTCAGGAGTCTTCTTTTCAGTGTTTCAGAACTTCCAGTATCCAATTTTAGAGTTTCAGAAGTCTTCAAGTTACATAATTTCTGAGGTTCCAGTTTTGGGTTTTTGAGAGTCTTCTTTCGAGTTTGAAGTTCCGGTTCAAGGTTTTGGACTTGTAGTGATTCACCCTTTTTGGATTTTCTAAGGTTTTTCACTTCGGAGCTAGAGTCTTTTTGGACTTTCAAACTTCAATATTTCTGAGCTTTTATATTATTTCCAAAGGCCATTCAGATCCCAAATTCCAAACTTAATGTCAACCTCCTCATCCAAAGGAAAAGAAAAATGAAATACACATTTTTAAGAGTCACTCCTCACTCGTGTCTTTCTTTAGACTTACGGAATATTTTTATACCAATCTAGGGCAAGTAGATTTTCCAGAATTCTGTGCAAGGTTGAGAGCTCCTAACAAGAAATCTTGGATGTATGTTATATATAACAGTGGGATTGCTCTTAGTGCTATTTTTCCTACATCCATGCCTTCTCCCAAATTTATCTTGGTTGTAGGATCCCATTTTGATGAAGATTCTAGGATGGTGAAGAATGGTGATGAAAAGGTCATAATTTGATTGGACTCTGATTTCTTTGAAGATTTTTTAAACTCTATGATGTCAAGGACTATGCCACAATTTCACTAGAAGCTGTAATTGAACATTGGGACAAGGAAAATAAATTATGTGTGAGGTTCATGATGAAGAGCTAATTGCCTAAGAGTGTCACCAAGTTTCCTAATACTATGTTTTGATCAAATTTCATCCAAGAAGTAAACGATCTCATTATGTTTTTGAGTAGAGTTTCGGGTATTTCTTCTACAAAAGAGTTTCAAGAATGGATGTTCCTATATATTTCCACTATTAAGAAGAACAAAGAACTCATACAATGGGGAGAGCATATTAGCAGCTCTATCTATTTTCAATTGAGTAAAGTCTTGTCTTCTAAAAAATTTTACATGACTTCTTTCTTGGTCTATGCTGCAGCTTCCATGGGGGAATTCAATGCATTAAATACCAAAGGTATTAGAATTGCATCACATATTTTTGATTTTTATCCTCAAATCATGATGGATGAGGGAAGAAGACATTTTTTCAGATTAAATGATGCCTTGTTCCATGTTCTTTTTATCATTTTGATAAGGATTTATAAAATCAATGGATTTACGATGAGGCTTTAAAAGAATTATGAAATTTGGGAGCCATTTATCTTCAATTTCAAACATTTACATACATCATAACTCCCACTTTCATGGGTTCCCTAAGCAAGGTTTCCAAGTTCCCTACTAACAAATGGGTTTTGCTAGAGCTGGTTCGGAAATTTTTTTGATTATAAAAAAATCTAGAATAATGACACAAGGTGGGAGTCTAGTTTCCCATTTCAATATGTAGATATAATTATGTTAGTATTTATAAAGGAAGAATGTGGATGCAAAAATTTATGAAGTGACTTTGCAAAATTTTCATCCCTAAACCAATTTTTACTACTGGGGACAGTTTAGTGAAACAAGTTTAACCAATTCTCACATTCCTCAGCTAGAGGATGTTTGGATTCACTATTAGGATGAGTTCATTATCCAGAAATGAGAATACAAAAGGTTGAATTTGGATGAGGTTAGACAGTTTGGTATCACAGAGATTCCAAAGGAGATGGAGGATGAGGAAGAAGTATTGGATCCAATATACAAGGATAACAATGTTACTAATCAACCATTGCCATGGATTGATTGGTATGAAGAGGAAAGTTGCAATACTAAGGAAAGGGTGGGGCCCATTTTACAAAGAACATATGATTGGTTGGATACCTTGGGAATTTCACCCAAAGGGTTAGATCAATCTATAAGAATAGAATCCCAACCAACAATGAGTCTTCCTACACCCATGAAAGGAAAAAGGTATACCCAAATGGCCAATGTAATTCCCAAGAAGATTTCATTTATTTTTGAAATTTCATCTCTTTCTAAGGCCTCTGCTTCCAAGTTTATGTCCCCTATAGTACCAATATTATAAGTTGTCAAGGTTATTGATTCTCGAGTTGTATCACAAAATCTTCCACCCCCTCCTTCCTTTTCATTATCACTTCCTCTATCATTACCTTCCACTCTTGCCCTCATTTCTTCTTTTCCATCCACATATATGGCCTAGGTATTTTCATACATTCATGTCCTCTCAATAGGGAAATGATTTGGTCTCCCATTTCCACTTCACTCCCTCTGCATATTTCATTTCTTTTTATCTCAACTTCTAACCTCATTGTATTGACTCCTGAGGATATTCTCACATCTACCCCATCCATCATTACCACCTCCACTTTGTTTCCCACTAATGTTAATAGTTATATTGTGTTATCTAGAGTTATAGGTGTTGAATTGGTCATGTCACTTCCATCTGCATCTACTATACCGAGAATGGCTATATTGCCAAACTCCAAAAAAATAAGAAGGTTCCTCTGGTAGATGTAATAGATTTGAGTGTGTTGGAACCTACTCCAAGGAGATAGGCCAAATGGCCAAAAATCATCTCTAGTTTAGCTATAAACCAATCGGGAGAGAGATTCATGGAAATTACTACTCTTCTTCGAGGAAAGACTAAAGAAACTATCACAACAGAAGACTATCAAATTTGCATATTTTCAATTGGTAAGATGACACATGAAGGTGCTAAACAAGATGTGTAAGTGGCTCTCGGGAAATGGTTAAAGGCTTATGATAAAGATAAAGCTTCCAAGGATGAACATAAAGTGATGGTTGAACAACTCACTAGTCTCTGTGAGAAAAGTAACACATCCCACTCCAACCACCGATCCTTCAACTACTACTTCTCTAAAAAAATTTCCACTCTGGATGATATTTCGTATCATGAGATTGAGAAGATAGGTCATAAGGAAAGATCAATGAATGGATGGATGTAACACATGCTTCAAGAAGTGAATCCTTTGATCAAAGAAGCTGTTGAATTATACAATGATTTTCAAATTGAAAGAGCCTCCATTCGTAGGATGGATGAAGTATTCTCTCGAAGATAACAATAATTTGAATCTAAATTTTACCACATGAGGTGAGATTAGAGAGGAGTATCCATATATACTTCCTCAAGAAAAATTAATTGATGATATTTCTAAGTTTTCAAATTTGAAGGATATGGAATTTAGATCCTAGGTGTTACAAGATTTGATCAATAAATTGGATGACAAATGCATAGAAATAATGGATGCTCTAGACGATGTCTCAAAAGAGTTTGATAATATCAATTGCAATTTTTTCCATGACTATATTGATGCCTTTTTGGTAGATAAAATTAATTCAAATTTCAAAGTTTTGGTAAAGAAAGATGATGAATCAACTAGGACTTTCAGTAGTGATTCAATTGTGAGTTGGTCTCATGTCATAGTTTCATAAGTCAAATAAAGAAAGTGGTAAGTAAACTCAAAAAGATCCTGGCTAAAGTGCAAAGAGAGATTGAAATAGAAAATATGGCGAACCATTATACATGTGGACTAGAAGAAGATGAAGTACATGAAATCAACAAGTGTTTCATTTATTACAAGCATCACATGACTGTGTGGGGAAAAGAGTAGGAGAAAGTAGAAGAAGGAAAAGATGTTGTAGGACGAAGATAAGCTAGGTGGCCATGAAAGGACAATTCCAAGCTTTGCATCAGTCCAAGTTATAGGGTTGACTGTGTCAAACATTTGTAACTACTTTGTTATTTTTATGGGATCTTGTTCCTTAGAACTTAATTACATTATATTTTTACTAACTTGTTAGTTATGGTTTAGCTATAATGGCTAAACCTAACTTATAAATAGTCAAATGCATAAGTTTAGATATATATTATTAGTAAGTTACTCTTCAACCTTAGAAGATTACTTTGATATTTTAGAGCCTTTCAATTATATTCGTAGAACAATATTTTGTCATGAAATATCTAATTTATTTTGTTAATAGTTGATCAATGCATGTTTTGTGGATGTGTCATTCCTTGGTGTAAGTGATTAGCTCACCTTTATTTCAGAATATCTTATTTTAATCTATGAGAGAATGATGTGACTATCTTGAAAATCAATTGTGAAATATTGTATTCCTTATGTTATAAAATTACATTATCATTAACTATCATAGAGATAAAGGGATGTATGACATGCGTATATCATATATTTTCATAAATGGTTTATTGTGTATTTGAATAGATTTAATCTATCTATTAGGTATGCGTGGGATATTACAAAGGAATGTATGTTATCTTTTCTATGGGTTTTTACTGACCTTTCTTAAATAGCATAAGGTGAATTATATTGTGATAGTTTCTTTATCCTTTCTAAGTTAGCCTTTTCGATGTGAAAATCAATAAAATTGTCTAACTATACTCTCTTGGTGTATCACCGTAGTTTCCTTATTTGTTATTTATAACCCTGAACCCCATGAATTACATAGATTAGAGTCAGTTTAAAGTCTTTTTATCCTTAAACATTTATCTTAAATCAAGTTCCCCAAGTTCCAAAGGAAGTTGACCTTCTCTAGAGGTTCATCCCGAGGTAACACGGTCCAACACCTGGGGATGTTCCAACATTACACGAGATATTTCATCAATGTAATGGGTGCATGATCTGAGTGACAACATGACTTGACCAAGATTATATGTGTAAGCTTCCAAATCACTTTGCATCCCAAAGATCTTTATGGCTAGGAGTTGATGGATGAAGACATGACAATTACGCGAACATGCAATTAGTTAGATTAGAGCATGTAGACTCATATGAATGAACTTGAATTTGATGTAAGTGAAGAATAATGTGTATTGCATAGATTGAAGAATCCACCACACTCACACCATGTCACATTTAATCCCATAAAAATGTCAAATAAGCAGGTGAGAAATTCCTTGAATAAGGTATCTACAAGTTACACCCTAAAATATAGATAAAGCGGAAACTATTTGGGAACTTCTAGTAGATAAGAAGGACAAGGATGTTGATATCAAGCACCTAAAAAAAGAGAAAGAGATAGTTGATGTGAGAGGGTGTTTGATACTCAGCATGGTGAACAAATTCTTGATGAGATATTGAAAAAGAGGTTGAATTTGGAGGATAAAGTTGCAAAAGGAATTCAATATTATTTTCACTATTTATGCACGTTAGTTTAGATGATACTAGATGAGGGACCCATATGCATTCAAAAACCAAAGGATGTTGTAGAAAAAGCACAAAATGATAAGGAAAAATTAGTACACAAGACAAAGTTGAACACCCAAGCCTAAAGTGTAATAGAAACTTTCCACATGTCCCCCTTTTGTCGAGTCTCGAGGCTCGGGAATGGTTTACAAATTTGTACCATGTGAAAATTTGTATAATAAATTCCTTCCAAATCATATAATAATATTGAATTCTTACCCCATAAGAAATCAAGTATGCACCCACACATTGCAACTTTACAAAAGTTTCAACACTTGTAAGTGTTTAACAAAAGTTTTGTGTATAAAAAAATAATATAAAGATGAGCTGAGGAGGAATACATATGAATTAGAAGAAGTTTGCACATTGTTGAGAAGATCGGGTTGATCGTGAAGATCTCCTTTTGGCTAGGAAGAAATACTGTAGAAGCACAAAAATACCACAAAATATAGTTAAATAGCATATGATAGTGGAATGAGTAGTAGATATTAGATCAAAGAAGTGTGATAATTCCTAGAAAGGTAATAAAAAAATGTTTAAAAACAACTTTATGTAAAAAAAAAAAAGATGATAAAATAAAGGTCCTATTGTAACGATACAATTTCGGTATACCTTATGCTAATAATAGACTAGATTTAAGATAAATATTGAATATACAACTAAATCTAGAGAAAACACGGTGTTGTTAAGGCTAGCAGGTGTAATAGAGGTGTTTGGGAAGGTTTTGGGTAAGTTAAGAACTCATTGATCAAAGATAAATCACCCGGTCACATCGATTGGTATCGGTTGGGTGACCGATGTCGTGCACTCAATTAATAGTTGATGTTGGTTGAGTGACCATTTCTAGTGGGGCTATTATGAAAAAATATTAAAATGAGGTGGTTTTGAGCTCTTTGTGATTACACAGAGATTTGGGAGGCTTAGGTAAGGTGGTAGGATTTTATTAAAGACTCAGAGATGAAGAAATAGGCATTTGGGATGGGTATAGAGGTCAAATGGGAAAGTGGTTAGGTGGAGGTGAGATGGAAGAGATCCGGGAAGGGTAGAAGGTTAAATAAAGTAGATAAATTATTAACAACCAAAATATTGAAAGAAATGACAAGGTAGAAATCACTTACTTGTAGATTAGAAGATGGTTGTAGAAAGAATAGTTGTGGTTGAAGTAGAGACAAGTCTCGATACCATGCAACAACAAAAAATGTTTTGAAATTCCTTATCAGTGATCCAATACTTTAGAACACGTTGTTGATGCTTGGTGGAGGTTTTGAATTCTTGGAATGATCTCTATTTTTTCATAAGGTCGATTAGATGCTCGAGAATACCAATGTAAGAATTCCCAAAAGCTTGAGAAAATATTCTAGAACTGGGTGAATGTGTTGGAATTTTCTTCTTAACAAAACTAACGGTGGTTCCTTGATTGGCGCTAGTCGAGGAATACTAGTGTTGGTTAGGGAAAGATGGTTTTTTTTTCTAAAAATAGCTGATTCTTTCCCTTTTCTAATGTGATTGAGAATGGTCTGGGTGAAGAAGACTAATTCTTTCTTATAGTGGTGGTATTTTGATAGGAGAAAGTGGTTAGTCATTAATGAAAGGTCTAGAATAAGTCTTAGGTTTAGAATGATTTATGGCTAGTAAAGAGATTTTTTTAAGTTAGGTTTAGGTGGTTAGGGTTTTGGGAATGGGCCCAAGTGAAGTGGAGAGGTGAGGTGGAGTGGTGAGGTGACTAGGTGAGGTAGAAATTAATTTAATTATGGTAATTAAATTTATAATGACGCGAGTTAATAATTAATTTAATATAAGTGATCAAATTAATTATAATGTGTGGAAGGGGCCATAATCGGGGATGTGTCAAATTAATTAATTAAAGGAGCTTAAAGGGTTGTAACCCAATTTCGGGTGTCTATATTTTCCCCTTTTTGTCTTGTAGCTTGTATTTATAAGCGATGATGACAAAAACAGAGGTGGTTACCCTGTATGGGTAGAGGTGACCCCCTCAAGCCATAAATGGACCGAGGAACAGGAAAATCGGTCAAGGGTTTGATAAAGTGGTAGGTGATGAAAAATGAGGTAAGGTGTGGGTATAGGCAATGGTGATATCGGTGTAGGTAATAATCGGGGCGATCAAAGACACGTACACATATAGAATGCTATAAGGCACTAGGCTGATGAACTCAAAACTCTCCATCATCAAAGGTCAATAGTTTATCTAAACAAGGTTGGTATAGTCCAGGTATCCAAGGTATAGGAAGTGTTCCTAGAAACACAATGGGTGAAGGTGCAGGAATGGTTATAGGTGTGTTCCAAAACACCAAAAGGTTTGGTTTGGGTGAGTTAAACATCATGGCATATGGTAAGGTAAGGTCGGTAGGCTAAACAACACAAGTAGCATTATCGCACAAGAGAGCAAGTAAGAGAATTTGGTTTGCATAGAGGCAAGGTCGGTGTGGCTATGGGTGTATAGGAAAGGTCATGGGTAAGGACAAGGGGAAGGAAACATACGTCCCTAAGTACACTTAAGTAGGAGGTTAGGTGATAAGGCTATTAGGTGAGCTTGTAGGGTTGTTGTAAGGTTGTGGCAGAGAGAAAATGGCATCTTGCTACAAAAATTTAGGCAAATAAGACATATTGGGTGAAAGCAGGGTGACTAATACCAATTAAAGAGGAATGAATGCTAGTAAGGGTGACTAATGTTGGTCACCTAGGGAATGAAAAGACTAGCATCGGTCACCCAATTGACATGATAAAACAAAAAACCCACTTGGAAAAGGTTCATTTGAGCATTTTGACTTATTGAAAATGACTAGTGGAGAGAGAAACCCGTGATGAAAATGATAGGGTTTCCTTTACTGAGAGTGTGTTGGTGAAAAGTTAGTTGTTAAAAGAGTAGAGTGTAAGGGCCCTGAATATCTACCGTGAGATTGGATTGGGTGAGAGGTTTGAAGGGGATTTGGACATGGCAGAGGTAGGAGAGGGCTCGGGGGAGGTCATGTTCCTATTCCAGAGATCCCACCACGGAGGTGACATCGAGTAGAGGTAGGATTCGAGCTCCATTGTTTTTTTGGTGAAGAATAAGGTAGAACAAATTAAAATTTTGGTTTTTGAAATTTTATTGGAATTTTGGTTAAAATCGGGTGAAATTGGGTATGGGGAGGGTGAAACTAGTTTAATTAGGGTTGAAAATGCATCTAGAGGCAATTTGGGGGCATTGGGGTGGGTATTTTAGGTTTTTTATTTTTTAAATTTTTAAATTGGGGATGTGGAGGTTCATCCCGAGGGCTGAACCAAGAATCGACGTTAGTTGTTTATCAACCAACATTGTTAGGTTTACCGGTGTCGACAGGTGAAACAGGACTAGTATCGGTAATGGTGATTAACGCCGGTCATTGTGAAAACCGACTAAGTGATAAAAATGTTAAGTAGGGAGGCCAAAAGGTAGGGGAAGGTTGGGTAGGGGTGTCTAAGGTAGGAAAAGGGGTAGTTTAGTGACAGATCAAAGGTATGTGGAAGGGTGTGTAGGGGTAAGTTAGATTAATAGGTGAAGGGGGAAAATAGATGAAATAGAGAAAGTGTAGATGTTTAGGCTAGGTAGAATATACTTCAAGAAAGTAGGTTGGGTAAAGGTGGGTAGGCTAGGAAAGGTGTAGGTAGGTATTGGGCTAGGTAGGGTCAAATAAATGGTCAAAAGGGCCAATTGATTAACATGTGTGAATGTTGATGATGCAGGTGAGACAACAGTTGACTATGAGAGACCGGTTGTTACCCCTATTAGTCCAGATGAGACCTAACGTTACATAGGATGATTGGGCTCACATGAGGGATTTTACACTAGGATCTGTTAGATGGTACATGCGGATTGTCTTAGATCATAACATGATGGTCTCCTTCATCGAATGATGGGACCCGACGACTAACACATTCCATCTACCTATAAGAGAGATGACTATTATCCTAGAGGACATCTCTAGGATCATGAGGATACCTATTGTTGGGGAGCCATTGTATCAAATATATTCATATTATTCATACAAGACTATGGTTACCATTCGGAAGAGGCCATGGTTGATTTGTCTTATCATAGTGCAAGATTTAGGTATGGGAAGATGTATGCCACACATCCATAGGATACTAGATTAGTAGTGCTAATGATGGTAGGGATTGGTTTTTATGCACTCCCAGACTCAAAGGGTAGGAGGTTTATAGGGGAAATGATGGCAAGTGTTAGAGGATATGATTAAGGATAGGGTCTACTTTGCATGGGTGCCAACTTTCCTAGTGTAGTTATATAGGGAGTTGTGGGCATATATGAGGATTTGGTAGTTTGGTTTGTGTTACACCTATCTTCTACATTGTTGGGCTTATGAACATTAGTATTCCCGTGTCCGCCATACCTACCATGACAAGATTTATACAGGGGTATTTATATAATAGGGTACAAGAGGTGGATTCGAGATAAGGGAACATGTGAGGGTAGACGTGACGTCACGGGATGTGCAATATTATATGAATTTACTAGATGGCCTATCAGTGGTCAATATTTATGGAGGCCATATCTCAGTTATCTTACATTTGGAGGTATGGAAGAGGAATTAGTATGTATAAAGCTGGTGTAATGGATATAGGGACATATACCTGAAGAACATGAGATGATACCAATCGATCGAGATCGATGTTGGTTCAGGCTACAATAGGATGTGCCTCTTCCTTTCCCATAGTACCATAGGGACGACATGGAGAGAAAATTATCTCCACCACATCCGACAGATCTAATAGTGGTAGAGGAATAAGTGGAAGATAAGAGGATGGAAGATGTAGACTATAGAGACATATATAGGAATTGGTGGATAACACAACTACATGAAGCACCTCCGAGGTCGGGAAAACCTTATTTGGCTATTTTTAGTGTTAAGAGGGATAGATTATAAGGATTGGTGACTACATTATAGTCCTATTTCATGGCATTACAGGGAAGTTAGCAATAGCTCAAGAACATGTGGATACCTTACATGGGTATCTATAAGTGGCATAGGTACAAGCACGAGAACATGCACATGCATAGACATAGGATGGATAGGGACACAGATCCATCAGAAAGGTGCAGGCACTAGGACAGGGTCCACGGCCTTAGGTACAGGGACAAGGGCCATTATTTCTGGGACAGGGTCAAAATATAGGTGTTAGAGCGATGACACCTCCACAAGTGATATCTATGGATAGATACAAAGAGGTTGTGGTGGAGACCAAATACTATGAGAATTAGATTACAGAGATTGGTATCCCTTTTATCATCTACACCACATATATATCCCAACATGAATTCAAAGTGAAAGGTCCAAGTCATGGACCCATAGTGCCAAGAGTTTAGGGAGCCACCAATCTCATGGGTAGGGTCAGCACATGGTGACCATTTCAAAGAGACAGAGAGGCTAGGTGAGGGTATAAGACAAAGTGGGAGATGCGTCGGACCTCCTAGGGATGATATAGAGATGGAAATGTTGTTTATTTATTATTTTTAATTATATATATCTTCCTATGTGCTGAAGAGGTGAGATTTACATGATATTTTTTTAGATACTTGTTTAAATCTATATATTCTATGCATATATTTACATACATTCTAGTATATAGATAGATGATAGTATTTATATATGTTGTGTTTGGATTTCATTTCCATTGTATTGTTATCATGGAAACTAGATGTAGGAATGGTTTGGTTATGGTTGTATGATTGAATGGTTTCATTTCTAATGTATTGATGCTATGGAAACTAGATAATTTAGGCATGGTTTAGTTGATGTTGTTGTCATATGAGATGATGTTGTTTTGATTTCCAAGTTATTGTTTTTATGGAAACTAGCTTTGCATGCATGGTTGAGTTTTATTTGGATTTTGATGTAGTGATGTTATGGAAATTAGATGTAGGCATGGTTTATTTGTGTTTGTTTTAATTTAGTTTTCAAGTTATTAGTATTACGGAAAGTGAATTTGATGATGTATATGGGTGATGTACGGTTTATTTTGGGTTAATTGCCAAGTTATTGTTTTTATGGAAACTGAAAAACTAGGTTTGTTTATGGGGGAAATGGTGGGGAAAATAGTTTTGAGCTAACCTCTAAGGGCTGCATACCCTCGAAGTGCTTCCTACATAGACCTTGAAAAAGGGGACTCACACCGATGTAGTTCTCCCATAAACCAGGGAGAAATGAGATTGGGTTAGGTAATTTGAATAGGTAGGTTAGATGGGTAAGTTAGTTAGATAATGCATGTTTGAAAATATGCAATGTTAAATGTTGAATAGATAATAGGAAAGGTGATTTAGGCATAGACATAGATGAAGGTGTTATGATTGATTCAATTTTGATGCTCTTATCTTGTTGAAGAAACAACAAGTAAATGGATAAGAAACCAAAAGAAGTGGCATGCTCATATTTAGAAATGACCATAATTTCCATACCCATAGAATTATTGAACATAAGTCACTAGATACACTACATGAGTGATGGGTCTAGAGTTGAAAGAAATTACATTATCATAAAGTTTTGCATGAGTGTTACATCCCTTGAGTAGATAGGAGTAAATAAATGAATGCATGTTAGAGTGGTTTGTTTAGCGTAACCTTGTTGTGGGACGGCATGCCTCTTCTGCAAGATACCCAAAACCATAATAGGCAAGTCCATGACCAAAACTTTGTATTTTTCTTGACTTTTTTGTTTTCTTTTTCTTATTTGCATGTATAGAATGATCGATGTGGGAAGTCTATATATTGGGATGAATAGTAGTGTTTCCTTCAGGTCTTCATGAATTTTATCAATGTGGGAAGCTCCAAGATAATTTTTTATTTTGACAAATATAGATTAGTCTTCTTTTTAAATAGGCTAGGTACATGAGGTGGATGGATTTTTATAGTTTTCCTTTGAGGGAGTAGTCTACTTATAGAAAGAAGAGAGTGACATAGATATTATTTTAAGGGAATCATATGCTTGTGAGAAGTTTGAATCAAGGAGGATAAATTTTTTCATCCCAATGTTTTTTTTTATTATTTTGAACTTGAAGTCATGGACAAGACTATAAAGAAGTATAGGCCTCTTTTATGAAAGAAAACCCATAGAAAAAAACATTAGCTATGAAAGATGAGTTTTAAGTGATGAACAACCATGGGATTCCATCCCGAAAATGACAAAAAGTATCCATGAGAATCATACCATGAGTAAAGTCATGGTAGTCATATTCAAGATAAGGTTGAATGGTCATGGGTAATCATACAATTCTATTATAGTCATTGGTCCTTAAAAGAGGAAGTTGGAAGGAGAGGTTTTCTCAAGGGCAACAAAGATAAGAGACATGAATTGATGTAGTAATTCATTAAACAATAGAACAGTCAAATATGTAAGTCATTAAGGGGATCGGAGTTCAGTTTACCCTCGAGAGATGATAAATGACAAGTTCTTGACCCATAGGTATGGGTGATAATATTAGGTCCAAGACAATTAGGATAAAAATTTCCTCATTTACTTTCCTTCAGGACAAGGTCATCGATTTGGAATGTTCGTTCTTGAACACATTTTTAATGGGCACGTTTGATGTGTTTTTGGTAGATTTGGAGATGGTATAAATCATTTAGATGACATTTGTCTAGTATCTCAAGTTGAGGCATATCAAGAATAACATTTATTTTGGTGGGATCAACTTCGAGGCCTTGTAAAGATATGATGAAACCAAGGATTTTTTCAAAGAGAATAAAAAGAATACACTTCTTTGGATGAAGGAGAACACAAGATTGGATGAGACAATCAAAGATGACTTTAAGAAGCTGTGAGGTCTTTGGCTCAACATAATCTTCCAATATGTCATGCATGATATCATGGAAGATGTAGGTCATAGCATGCTTGATAGATGGCACCAACATTTTTTAAGACAAAGGGAATGATGTAATAATAGAAGATCCCCAAGGGGTGATGAAAGTGTTTTCATGTTGATATTCTAGAGCGAGTAATATTTTACTATAACCCAAAAATCCATCCATAAGAGATAACATCTCATGGCCAACTGTAATATCAATGAGTTGGTCTATGCTAGGTAGAGGGAAATCATCCTTAGGGAAGGAAAGGTTAAGGTTACAAAATTTCATGTAGCTGCAAAGTCCCCCTATCACCTTGGTCATAAGAACAATTTTAGAAATCCATTATGGATAGTTAATGGGTAGAATGAAGGAAATAGAAAGGATTTGGAGTTCTTCTCTCAAAAGAAGGGAAATGTGTCGATGCATTTTTCACACCTTTCATTTCACATGTTTGGTGTCGGGATAGTCACGATATTGTGGACCATGATATTGGGGTAAATATTGGGAATATCAGTATAAGACCAAGAAAAAGCATTGCTATGATCTCGAAGGAAAGAGGTCAAGGATTCTTCTTCAGAAGAATCTAAAGATTGGTATACTTTTAGAATTCAAGGGTCATCCTAAGTGTGAATGTTGATCTCTATTGTTGATTCAATTAGTATGGTTTATGTCTCAGAAGGTAACGACCAATGAATGTAAGAATCATCTACACCTAAATAGGTGAGAATAAAATCATCATCCTAACATTAAATGACATTGAGAAAAGGTGTGTCATCATCCAACATGTTAGGATAAATAAGGGGATGTGAAGATGTCACCTCTCCATCACAATTATAGGTCATAGGTCCCAAAGAAATGGTGCTCATGAAAAAAAAGTGAGGATGGATGGATTTTTGATCTATGGAATCCATGGGTAAAGGTGGTGTGGTAGGTGAGTTAGGTGGGAAAGGATTATCTTCTCTACGAGGTCGATTATAGATTTATTAGGAATAGATGGCACGGAAAATATGACACCATGACAATATTTGTATTTTTAGGTGGTGTAAGGTATTTCTGTGTGATGACCTTACTCATAAATACCAATGCCAAATCCCCTCTAGGAACATCAATAAAGAAAAGTGTGGGTGAAGTGGAAGTTCGTGAGGTATTAGAAGTTAGATGAGAAAGGTTGGGTCTTGCTAGGTGGTTTAGGAGAATAATAAGAAGTGTCAAGTCCCCATATGTGGAGTTGGTTTAAAGGTAGGGATAACCATATGGAAAAAATATCCTATGTGATGGTCGTAATGTTGGTGTTGTTGAAGTCTTATGTACTCTTGAGGAGTATGGATGGTGTCTATGTTATATAGGTGGTACTCCCCTAGGGAAAGGCATTGAAAAACACCCAGCAAGGGTTTTAGGTCGGTACTTGGGTAGCGAGGATGGATGAGCTACTCATAGCCTCGAAGGAAGGGCATCAATTACTAGTGAAATAGACGGAGTTAGTAGATGGGATAGTTTTCAAAGCTACGAGAAGAAGAATGGATAAATGGGTTAGATGTAGAAGGTGTAGCAGAAGAGGTGGTAGATGAGGTAATGAAAAAGATGAAGCACTGGGGTGGTAGATACCTTGACTGGAACAAGGACATAATTTGGTTAATAAAGCATGTTGCAGGTTTTAAAAGGTGAAGGATCTGCTTGAATGGTGTAAGGGTGCCCTTCATATTCAAATTTTAGGAAATGGTGAAGGGTTGAAAGTACACACCCCATGGTGAAAATCTATGGTCAGCCAAGCAACATCTTATATTGAAACTCCCCTCAAGAACATAGAAGAGTTCGAGATCGGTACAAGGACCCATGCAGATGTGGAGGATGATGGTGCTAAGGGTAGAAGTCATGCCATAATTTAAATAATGCAACATAACGGGGTTATTATGCATGCGGTTGGTAGGTATGCGTAATTGTAAATACACATGGGAAGAAATGATATTAATGATAGCACCTCCATCAATCATAAAGTGTTAAACAAAAGTATTATTGATGTAGGTGGAGATGAAGAGGGTAGGATCAAGATCATCTGATTGTAGAGGGGTAATCTCTGAGTCAAAGAAACTTATGACTAAAACCTAAGAAGAGGTAATGGGGGTATAAGTTTGAGGCAAAGTGGTGAGGGAGGCCACATGATGAGGGGAAAATATGGCAGCCATAGGTGTAGGATCATATAGTGGAACCTCAATAAAATGCAAGACCTCAATTAAGGCGACGATGAGACTCGAGATGTTTGAAATAGGTCATACAAGGACATCTTCAGAGGATATTGATAAAGTTGTTTAATTAGAGAGTGATGTATGACTCGTCAAAAATAGGATAATTTTTCCCATGAATGGTTACCTTGCGAGAAGGTACGGGTGGAATGGTGGGTGAAGGAGAACTAGATGGCCCACCAATTTTCTCTTTTCCTTTATCTTTTTGTTATCAAGTGGCTACTCAAACCATATTTATTTCAATTATTAAAGGATGAAAAGAGGGTTGTGGAGATGCAAGTAAAGACCACTAAATATATATAGGGCTAGACCATGTGGAGGCAGAAAGGAGGGAATGTAATTCTCCTCCAACATATCATATTCATTGAAGAGATCATTTGAAGTACAAAGTTGAAGGAAAACATTTTTGAGGGACTTACAACCTTCGACACCATGCCCTAGTGAGTGATGATATGAAAATATTTTGGTGTTGTTAAACCATACTAGTTCTGGTTTGAGAAATTCATAAGGCTTAATAGGTGTCAGTGAGATAATAGAGGTTTATAACAACCTAGTGAGTATGTTAGAATAGGATCCTACTAATGGATCACGGTGAGAATTCGTAGTTTCCTTGGATAAAGGTAAGGATGATTTTCATGGGAGAGGTACTACTGGAGGTGGTGTAGGTATGACCGCCTTTACGGTATGTAGTGAAAGTTTTGGATTCATTTTAGGTTTCACCTTCTTAGGCAAAGGTGTAGGATGGGTGCGTAAGTTAGAAAGAGATGTAGAATGTGAGGGTACCCTAGAAATCCAAGGTGAGAGTGGTGGTGTTGGCAATAGTGTAGTTATAGGAAATGGAGAAGATGTAGGTAGAAGAGGTGATGAAGGTGAAGTTGTGGGAAAAAGAGAAGGTAAAGGTGTGGGTGTGGGTTGCCACACCTTTTATTTTCCTTAGTGAAGAGGTAACTTGAGCAAGGTGGAAGGTTGTGGACCTTAAATAAAAGGTAGAGGAAAAGGTGAAAGAGAAGGCATGGGAGAGACTAGGGGAAAGGCCGAGGAGGTTTGATCTTCCTATTAGGTGTGGGAATCATTTTTTGATGGGTGGTGGTTGAGTAGACAAGTCTAGTTTTATTGCAGGATATAGTAAGCTAGGTGTTGGTAGGATCCCTAAGGAAGTGGTACATTTAGGTGTGGATAAGGTATTGGGTGAATTAAAGGCTGAAGTAAAAGGGGATGATATGATCGGATCATGGTTCATGGTTTTAGTTTTCGTTAATACCTTAGGATAGATAGTTGAGGTATCTAGGGACAACATTTGCATCTGGGTGCATATTGGGAGTCGAAGGTGCCCCCAGAGTGTGGAGTAATCAACATTATCTATTTGGTCCACCAAACATGAGAATGGTTTTAGTTTAGAAGACTAAAAATAGTGGTGAAACCCATCCATAATCTGAGTTTTATGATATAGGGAATGTTTTCACCTCGATTCAAGATAAGTTACCAGTGATGTAATAATGTTGACAAGATCTTGGAAGACCCTAGGATAATAATATACTATAGGAAGAAGAGATAAGAGAGGATCCTCTATGGGTAAAGTAGAAGGAAGAGAAAGCGACATGGAATCCTCTTTAGGTAGAAATGTGGATAGGTTTAGCTCCTCCTTGGGTAGAGGAATCGAGTGAGATAGGTTCCTCTTTGGGTAAAGGAACAAGAAAGATAGGGTCTATGGTAGGTAGAAAATTAGATGGGGTGGGATCCTTTATGGGTAGTGGAGTGGTTATGATAAGATCATCTATGGATAGAGGAGTAGGTATGATATGCTCCTCCATGGGTAGATTTCATGCAAGAATTACCTCAATAGATGTTATGGGAGGAAATTGGCTAGATGGAACATGTACTGTGTTAAAAATGACATCAACCTTGTGCACATTTGTGTCATGAGTAGAGGTCTCGAATCTTGGTTTGATGAAGGGGTATGATTAGAAAAAGGTTTCTTAAGCACACCCATATTGGCATTGGTAGGTACATTAGGGTTTTCCAGGACGAGATCACCACTATCTAGCATTCCTTGGAAAATGTTCTTGAAGGTTTTACAATTTCCATCTCTATGTCCCCTAACTCGGTGATAGTTACAGAAGATTTTTTCTTTATACCATGATGGTGTAAGATGAGAAGGATCAAAAACAGTGTTTGGTTTTCTAGGTTGAAGGCTAGTGGGTCTATTTGTCAAATTATTTTCCAACACAAAAGAATGTGGTTATATGATAGGAGTGTAAGCCCTCTATTCGTACTTGTATTGAAAGTTTTGAACATGAGAGAGGTTGGTTGGTGGTTTTGGTTGATTAGACATCTAAGAGGGTGTAACATTCCCATTTAAAGGATTTATAAACAAGGGATTTATTTTACATAATGTTCTCTATTCTAAATAATCATAAATTATAACACACATTCCATGCCAATAAATCTCATAACAGAGATAACCATATGCAATCGTAATGACTCGAGTGAACTACCGATCTGTCATTTCATGACTCGGTTACCAACTAATCTCTCATGTTAACTTAAGTATTGAATACTACGGGTATACTATGTATACTTGGTTCTCTTACCCTGTTCAGGTATTGAGTGTTCTATTTAAGAAATCTATTTGAATATTTGTTACCATATCCATCCGAAATAAAAGTTCTCAAATTATGTGACACAAGACAATGCAACCAAGAGCTTGCGATACTTTGGCCAAATATTTCCAACATACTCATCTAATCAGAATATGTCCTACACCCCACTCATATGTTATCTAAATTTGTCTTTACTCGACTTCTTTCAGTCCACTTGTCCATGGTTTGACCCTAACACAAGGTATTGATATAATTTGGTACAGGGAACCACTCAAATTGACCTAGGGTATATGGGCATACTCATTCAACCTAAGTCAATTGAATGTGCCAAGTTACCCTAAGTCATTAAGAGTCACTTCCTATGCAAAATCATATCCTTAGCTTGATCTAGAGAGAAACTAAGTTCAAGTCTAGGTTTGAGTAGATCTAGATGGACCAATCTTTGAAGGGTGTTGCAACATTTTAACTACACCATGGTATCCTCGTGAAGACCTACAATTCTACAATTGGCATGTGACAACATCCAATGTAACTACTTCATCATGATAAACACACATTAAGAGGCCATTTCCACTTAGTTATCTTTAGATTAAGATTCAAATCACAACAACCTTGTATAATCCTAATCCCAACAATCCTTAATTTTTCAATCCTTATTTGAGTTGATTACATAATATGTAACGTCATAACCTATGATTGCTTTTAATTTCATTAAATTTTTCTTAACGTGTAATTAATCGAGAACATTAACAACATCGTCATAAGATTTATTTAATGTGTCTCAACCATTCAAGGAAAGTATAAGAACCAGAACTGGTTCTGTTATGAGAGACTTCATAAATATGAAGTCTAAATGGTTATCAAACTCATATACCATTCATTTATTTTGCATCCTTTTGATAGGAGGAGAAACTTCCTCATTATGGTTAAGTATTAGGGTTTATTATACCCTTATCCAATACACACATCCTGATATTTAAGCTATACGTTCATAACATCATAATATACCATACAATATTAGGTAAAGAACATCAATACATGCAACTTAGTAATTTTCATTCAAGGGAAATTATACTAATTCCCATTTATCCAACCTATTTAATAACAACAAAAATAAGGATCCAAATAGGTATGAATGTCAACATCAAAGATAGGATTACGAATTTCTTTCATATTATTAACAAGAGAATTTGACATAATCAATTATGTAACTTCATTCTTTACAATTCATCATGATAAGTACACATTTTAAAAGACTATGCATTACCGACATATTAAACATCAACAACATTAATATCATTAAAGAATACAACTTTCCTTCCTTCAACACATCTAAGTAATAAATCGAATTCTCTATAAATGGTCTAGACTTTTAAGCAACCAATACATCATAAAATCTATTGCCTTCCTTTATCACTTACGAAGTCCATCTGCAAAAATTGCTAGCATGGGTCAGTTCATTGAACTAAGCATGATAAGAACTAAGAATTAAAATGATGTGCTTTCAACTAACTATTTCATTAAATCAACTCTGCTTTAATGAAACAGTGAGGTCAAGCAGACAAATAAATCATAAGTTGCATCAACCATAAAGAAGAATAGTTAAACAATCTGAATAATATTTAAGGGAAGATCATCATGAAATCAACATTCTCTAGCATTATGTTAGATAAATAATTTTCCATCCAAAACACTTATCCATATCAAATAAATACCTTCTAGTTATTTCCTTCATAATTCATCTAAATTTGAAATACAAAAATTAACTTCACTATTTAACCAAAATAGAGTTACCTTCAAAAGTAGGAACCTTCTAACTCAGTTTAAAGAATTTCATAAAAAGACAACTACACAAGGGCATTAAAGAGAGTAATGCAAGTGATCCAATTAAATCCTATGACAAGATTTACCAAAAGAATAAGAATGAATGTGATAAAACAATTAAGAAATATCTTTAGAATTTGTTTAACTGAATGTCCATTCATTACTTCAGAAAAGATAATTCAACACATATCTCCTATGATTTGCAAATGCGGTGATTAGAATTTATCATAGAGAATAAAAGAGGAGTCAAATGAAATGATCAGAAGGTAATTCCTACATTCTATCACACTTGAATAAGGTCGTAAAGGAAAAATCTAGATCCAATCACTACATCCCCAACTCCTTTATAAGAGAAAGCACATATAAGTGATTAAATAGAATGTGTGACTATTGAATTTGAAAAAATTTCAAGTAAGGTTCCCAATCATGGAAAACCATTGTCATTAATATTATACCCATATCAAAAAGGAGATGCATTAACAAATTTGCTAATCACCAAATAGGGTAATTATATTCTTCAACAGTCATTCAAAATTGACAAAGTTACAGTCATGCAAACTAAGCTTATTATTTTCTTCCAGGTGAAGATAAAATAGTAGAATGATCAACTCATAATCGTAACCATTCAAAGATGGAAGAAAACATCAATAGAATGTATAGAGAAGAATCCATCAAGATTCAATTTCAAGAAGATGCAAAACAAAAGGTCAACAAGACTTAGCACCAGGTGCTCACATTAGCTAAAGAGATGATTAAATTCCTTTTGTTTCAATTCCATGGACAGCTTATTTGTACACATCTAATAAATTTACAAGAAATTCTATTTATTAAAAATCACATATAGATCAAGAAAACCTATCAAACTAAGCTGATTTGGTTAGTTCCAGATTAAGTAATCGTCAACTCCAAAAGTTGAATACCCATTCAAAAAATTTCCAAGAAATTACAACAGTCAAATTTTAACAAGTTTTCTAGAGCAATAAACCCAAGAGATTAACCCAGTTTAAGGATATATATAAAAAACCAACAACATCTACTTCAATAGGGAAGTAGATAGCTAGAACAATAATAGAAATCTCTCTGACAGAGATACAAGAATAACCCAAGAATCGACTCCAATAAAGAAAACTCTCACAATGTCCCCAACCAACAAGACCTCATCTTTTTATCCCTTAGTTAAGTACTCAAGAACTTAGAGAAAGACTTGGTAAATAATATCAGAAGTATATACTTCACACAAGTATTTCAAACAAGGTAACATCAAAATCCAAGGGTCTAAAAAACAGCTATCACATAGTTCCATAAAATAACTTAATTCGAGCGACTCAGTTTAAACTGAAAAGTTTAAAGGAGTAATAAAACATTCACTCTTTTTCACACAAGAAAAACCCACAAAATATAGATTCAAAACACCAAATAACTTCCCAGCTCCCATCGAATACCAAATTTTAAGAACTGATAGATTATACAATAAGTTCAAGAAGAAAACACTTATTTACTATTTTCCATATGAACTCAACTTACCCAACATGAAGCAAAGCATCCATTTACTGGTAATTACACAGAAGCTACATTACTTTGGAAAATCAGAGAAGTAACAAATATAAATAATATTCATGTCTTCTACCAACCAAAATGACAACTCGGTTCAAAACTTGAAGCCACATATCATTTCCATAAACCCATTTTCAAACAGATAAGAAAGATTCACACATGCACTTCATTACTCAAATCACCACAAGATTTAAGGTGGGATTCAACATCAAATAAATAGGGAAACAACTCAATGACTACCTTTCCAAGCAGAGATTCCTCAATCAGAGAATACAAAAATATTCAAGCAAGGAAACCAAATGATCATCATAGAAATAAAAACCCATTTATCTCATGAGATAAAAGTTTTTTAATGAAGACACTTAGAGAGAAGCAGAGTAGATTAATGGATAGAACCTATCATGCCTGATAGTGCTTCTGTCGATTTGAATAAGATTTCTAGTTGAGCCTTCACAACTCGTTCTTCTCTAAACAAAATCAACAACCAAAAATTCCTTCTCAAATGCCTCATATACTTCCATTGGATCAAAAATAGTCCAAGGGAGTTAAAACTAACAACAAAATGAAAATAGAACTGCTGGTTTGAAGAACCTAGATAGATCCATGTAGAGAAAAAATCGGAATGCATGAAATACCAAACAACTCCCAACAAATCCGCTTACATGGTTTCCAAGGTGGTTTGCTTGCAAAAACGATGAACATCAATGTCATTAATTCCATTCTCCCACCTATATCTCCACACCACCTCCATCTAAAATTGGTAAGTCTAAATTCAAAGAGAACATGCATTATTTAACTTTAGAGATGGTGCCAACTAGGATCCCCTCTAGTTTCCATGCCTCTGTCAAATTGATAGTACGTGATGTTTTAAATTCAAAAATCAAATCAAATAAATGACTTAGAAATATTCACCACCATCTCATATTTTCCATGTGAATCCCCTTAGGTCCCTTTCTATCTTTGCATTTGTTTAGGATCCGACCTTAGGTTTGTTTAGAAATTATTTACCTTACGTTTATAAACATTGCCTTAGGTAAATTTTCCATCTTAGGATAGACCATGCCCCATACTAATTTAGCATTAGGTAATAGGTTAGAAATAAACCTATAGTTATCTTAGGTTATTTCAAAATCCCCAACTTTGTAAAACATCAAACTTAGGTTAGGATGCAACAAGATTAGTTTAAACATAGACATACGGTAGGTCTAGTTTACCTTAGGTTAGAATCTGTTAGGATAGATCTTAAAGATCTAGGACTTAGGTTATTCCCTCAATAGTCCGAAGTAGACCTCCATTCTCTTTATGCCTTAACAAGAAGATCTCGATCACACTACTTACATCGAATGCAAAGAAAAACTTACAATAAGAACAAAGATCTTGTATAAATACAAGAGTTCAGTTCTTTATTTCCTTCAACCTCGAATGTCGGTTTACCATATAGACCAGGTAAGAAGAATTAAAACATACCGTAGATACATTAAATTGATCAAGGTTTCATTATTAGAAAGAGATAATTTGTAAATAGTCATTACCTATTTATAACCCTTCTTATCTCAATTGAATGGATTCCTTGCAAGCAACAACAAATGATTCAGAAAATTGAATTCAAGAATAGAAATAAATTATCCGTGGCAAGCATGATTTCTATCAGTCAAAAGAATACACCTTCTTAGGACAAATCACATGTCAACGCTTGTAATGCAAAAGAGGAAAAGTTAACAGTTTGCCACAGGTGTTACATACTTCCCTCCTAAAAAGAATCATCATCCCGATGATTAACTTATTTAAACAATTTGCATCAAGGATAATCAATTTATTATCTTTCTTTCCATATGTTCAAAATAGAACTGGATTTTTAAAATTCCCAAAGTCAACATTTACGTAGCTGTTTATTTTAAACAAATAAAATATCTACCCAAAACTGGTAGATTTATTGTCATAAAGAGAATAAAATCACAAATTTTATTAGTCAACAAAATCAATTCTATTCAAATAAATATGGAAAATTAGTTTTCATATCTTCCATTTTCCCAAGTTACACTTTCCTCATTAAAATGGTCCCATTGGACCTTACATTGACTTATTTCATGATTTCTTAAGTGTAATTGGTGAGTTTCCAACACTCATATAGGCTTAACCATGATTATTCCTGGGTCTTGGACCTGCAAGGAATTCCAATTTAATACATGTGATAAATTTGAAACGTATTTCTTAAGCAAATAAATATGGAAAACATCATGTATTTGTGAAAAAGTAGGAGGTAATGCTAAATGATAAGCTATAGGGTCGATTATTTTAACAATTCCAAAAGGTCCCACATAACAAGGTGATAACTTGGCAGCCTTGCCAAAAGTTATAGAACTCTTTTTCGGTTTAACCCGAAGAAATACCTTCTCACCAAGTTCAAATTTCCTATCAACCCGCTTCAAGTCAACATAAATATTATGCCTATTATTGGCTTCTTTTAGTCATTCACGAATCATTTTAACTTAATGTTCCATTTCCATAAGGATTTTAGGTCCAATTACCTCTCTATCCTCAATGTTGTCCCAACTAACAGGGGTTCTACATTTCCTTCTATATAATGCTTCGAAAGGTTCCATATTTAGAGAGGAATGATATGTGTTATTGTAGGAAAACTTAAATAATGAAAGTTACTCTTCCCATTTGTATTGTTAATCCATACAATACATTCATAACATATTCTCTAAAACTTTATTAACTCTTTCAGTTTGTCCATCCGTGTTTGGATGATACGCAAAACTTAAATTCATCTTAGTCCCTTAAGCTATGTTAAGTGTTTGCTAAAATCTTGAAGTCATTATTGGATCTCTATCAGATATGATTAATTTAGGTACTCCATGTAATCCAAAAATCTCATGAACAAACCTTTTTGCTAAAATAGGTGAACCATCGTAAGATTACTAGGAATAAAGTGTGCTACTTTTTTAGTTTATCAACAACAACCATAATAACATCATGTTTATTTATTGACATAGGTAACCCTTGTACAAAATCCATGTTTATCACTTGCCATTTGTCTGTGGTATCTTTGTGAGGATACAATAAACTAGTTGGATGCATATGTTCATCTTTAACACATTGAAATTCTAAGAAATGTGTCACAAACTCAATCACGTCCCTTTTCATCCCTTTCTAGAAATATTTGTTATTTTATATCAGCAAGCATCTATGTAATACCATGGTGTCTAGAAAAATGTGGATTGTGAAATTTAACTAATAATTTATTTCTTAAATCATTTAGCAAAGGTATGTATATCTTGTTTTCAAATCGTAATATTTCTTCATTATCAAATTGAAAACCTCTATATCTCTCATAATTTGGATCTGCAACAAGTGTTGTTTTTACTTGCTAAAAATAAGAATCACATTCCATAACACTCTTTACTCCATCCTTGAACTGGGTTCTCAACATTGTAAGAGAAGAAATGTGCTTCCTATGACTTAGAGCATCAGCTACCCTATTTTCATTGCCCTTAATGTAGCTTATGTCAAAATCATAATGAGATAAAAACTCTAACCATCTTCATTTTCTTGCATTCAGATTTGGCTAAGTAAAAATATAATTCATCCCAAGATGATCAGTTTTTAGTTCAAAAGGTTTACCAAGTAGGTAATACCTTCAAACTTGAAGTGCATGAACAATGGAAACAAGCTCTAGATCATGTGGAGCATAATTCATCTCATATAACTTAATTTTTCTAATTTCGTATGTTATGACATGATCATTTTGTAACACAATACCTCAAAGACCTTCCCGGATGCATCTGTTACAATAGTAAAGTATCCATTAGGGTCAAGTACAACCAAAATAGGTGCTAAAGTTAATTGATCCTTTAAAGGTTTAAATTAAGATTCACATTTATCATTCCACACAAATTTATTATCCTTTTTCTACAATGAAGTTATTGGTGTAACAATTTTGGAGAAATCTTTAACAAATTTCCTATAGTAACCAGCAAGACCCTTGAAGCTTCTGACTTCATGTACATTCTTTGGTGCAAGCCACATAGTTATAGATACAATTTTAAAAGGATCTACAGCTATTCAATCTTTTCTTATAACATGACCCAAATAGTGCACTTCTGTGTCATAAAAGAACATTTAGACAACTTACCAAATAACGGTCTTTTTCTCAATATTTCCAAGACTATCTTAAATGCTCATGGTGTTCTTCCGCACTTTTAGAATATCTGAGAATGTCTTCCAAGAATACAAGCACAATTTTTTCCAAGTATTCTTGAAAAATATTATTCATCAAATTCATAAAAGTTGTGGGTGCATTTTTTAATCCAAAAGGTAAAATTTGAATTCATGATGTCCATACCTTGTTCTAAAAGTTGTTTTATGAATTTCCTCATCCTTGATTTATAACGAGATGATATCCGGATCATAAATCTATCTCGAGAATATACCAATGCTCCATGCATCTGATCAAACAGATCATCAATTCTAGGAAGTGGATATCTATTCTTAATCGTATCCTTGTTCAACATTCGGTAATCAATATATAATCTAAGTGTTCCATATTTCTTTTTACAGAAATAACCGGTGCTCCCTAAGGTGAGACACTTAGTCTAATCAAACCTTTAGATATAATTTCTTGTAACTATGCCTTAAGCTCTACTAATTCATTAATAGTCATCCAATAAGGTGCCTTAAAAATAGGCTCGGTTCCAGGTTTGATTTCAATGGTGATTTCAAATTCCCTTTTGGGTGGAAGACCTGATAACTCTTCCAGAAACACATCACTGTAGTCTTGTAATAGCGGGTAATGTTATAAGAAATCACTATTTTCTTCAGTAGATTAAAAATATTTTACTTCATACAAGGTACAACCCTTATTTTTGGCCTCCTTAAGTTACATAGCAGATAATTTCCTAACTAACATTTTGTGTTTTACACCCTAAATCTCTGTTTTTTTGTAGGTCATCTAAACAACTAATATGTTTTTCAAAATAGTCCACTTTTGCTTTATGCTCAGCTAGCTAATTAACACCTATGATTACATCATAAGACCCCAAAGGAGCAACATAAAGATCAACTTCCGTGGAAAAACTAGGTAGATCAAGGACTGCTCCAAAAAGACACATACTAATTGTATGAACAACATTATTCCCATAATGTACAACCCATGATTTATCCATTTTTCCATCTTTTCTTTTTAATTTTGATGATAAGTTTCTAGAAATAAAACATTTAGTAGCTCCAGTATCAAAAATAATAGTTACAGGTATGCCAAATAACTTACCTGAAACTTCTATGGGAGTGACTTTCTTTTTAGCTTTCTTGTCATCTCTGCAACATCTATCTTGTGCTAATTATTACGGTCATCCTATTTCAAAGGAAATTGATTTGTGTAATGATCCTTACCATAATTTTAGTAGCCTTATATATGTACCTTTTTAGGCTCAAATTTATTCTGACCTTATAGTTATCATTCGACCTCCATAGGACTTCTATCAATTATTATTATTCTTAATAAAGTTATTACGTACATTAGTAGAAAGCTTATTTGTTGTTGTTTTCTTATTATTATTACCACGAGAACTTAATTTTAATACCAAACTTCTTCCATGGTCCTTTCTTAAGCACAAAATATGATGAAGAGGAGTTTGAAACTTTCTTTCTTACTTCCTCCTTATGATCGAAATCACCTTCAATTTTTGTTCCTGCCTTATGGATTTTTCAAGAACCCCTTCCATAGTGGTTGGGATGTGAACATCCACCTCTCCCCTATAATGGGATCCAATCCCATTATACATTTATTTATCCTAAACTTCTTGTCGGTTTGATACTAAGGTACATACTTAAAGAGTTTAGTAAATCACTCCTAATACTCTATTACGAGCTTAATTTTCCTTGGGTTAAGTTTTGAAATTTAGTCATATTTTGATCGTAATAAAGTTATGGAAGCCATCGTTTCCTAAAATAAATTTTAAATTGATCCCAATTAATATTATTTTCATCAATGTTTAACTCAGCCTTACGGTTGTCCCACCATGAAGATGCTTCATGGGAAAGCTGATATGCTCCCCATATTTCCTTTGTTTCCTCTAAGAAGTTCCTTATTGCAAAGTACTTCTCCATTTTGCTTTGAGCCAATTCTCAGCTCCATCTCCTAATGTGGTGCCATCAAACTTAGGTGGAATTATCCTTTTGATATCATTAGTGAGTTCAACTATCAGCCTTGCCTTTTTATTTTGGCTAATCAGGCATGTTTACATTGTTATTATCAACACCCAAATTTCCCAAATTAGCATTGTCCGCAAGAGGTGGCTAATTGTTATTACCAACATCTTCTTCCTCCTCATTGCCCATTACTTTTTGTTCAAGTACAATCAAAAAATATCTTGTGTCTAATATGGCAGCAAGGATATCATCGAGCTTTGGGAAGTTATTGTTTCTTCACTGGTCGTGGGTTGTTCACAACATTTTCTCTTGTTCTAACCATTTTCTGTTAACAAGAAAATTTGAGTTTTATCAGATTATGACCACAATAGGTCCAAGAGCTGCAATCTTTAGCTCTGAGACCAAGATGTAACATTCCCATTTTAAGACTTTAGAAACATGATAATTTTTTTTACGTAATGTTCTCTATTCTAAATAATCATAAATTAGAACACACATTCCATGCCAATCAATCTCATAATAGATAACAATATGAAGTTGTAAATGACTCGATGAACTATTGATCACTCATTTTATGACTTGGTTACCAACCGATCTCTCACGTTAACTTAAGTATTGAATGTTATGGGTATACTATGTATACTTGGTTCTCTTACCTTGTTCGGGTATTGAGTGTTCTATTTAAGAAATCTATTTGAATATTTGTTACCATATCCATCTGAAATAAAATTTCTCAAATTAGGTGAAATAGAACAACACAACCAATAGCTTGTGATACTTTGGCCAAATATTTCCAACATATTATTCATGTTACTATTCCTAGATAGCATACTCATCTAATCGAATACGTCCTTCACCCAACTCATCTCGTTATCTAAAATTGTCTTTACTAACTTCGTTAGTCCACTTGTCCAAGGTTTGACCGTAACCCAGGGTATTGATATAATTTAGTATAGGTAACCACTCATGATGACCTAGGGTATATGGGCATACTCATTCAACCTAATTCAATTGAATGTGCCAAGTTACCGTAAGTCATTGAGAGTCACTTCCTATGCAAAATCATATCCTTAGCCTAATCTAGAGAGAAACTAAGTTCAATTCTAGGTTTGAGTAGATCTAGATGGACCAATGTTGAAGGGTGTTGTAACATGTCAACTACACCACTGTATCCTTGTGAAGACCCATGTCTTCATGAAGGTAGTCTGATTCTATAATCGACGTGTGCCAACATCCGACAGAACTACTTCATCATGATTTACACACCTTAAGAGGCCATTTCCACTTAATTATCTTTGGATTAAGATTCCAATCACAACAACCTTGAATAATCCTAATCCCAACAATCCTTATTTTATTTGATTACATAATATGTAACCTCATAACCTATGATTGATTTTAAGTTCATTAAATTTTTGCTTGACGCATAATTAATCGAGAACATAAACAACATCTATCATAAGATTTATTTAATGTGTCTCAACCATTCAAGGAAAGTATAAGAACCAAAATTGGTTATGTTATGAGAGACTTCATAAATATGAATTCTAAATGGTTATCGAACTCATATACCATTCATTTATTTTGCATCCTTTGATAGGAGGAGAACCTTCCTCATTATGGTTAAATATTAGGGTCTATTATATCCTTATCCAATACACACATCCTGATATTTAAACTATATGTTCATAACATCATAATATACCATAAAAGATTAGATAAAGAACATCAATACATGTAACATAGTAAGTTGCATTCAAGTAAGGGAAATTGTAATAATTACCATTTATCCAACCTATTCAATAACAATGAAATAAGGATCCAAACATGTATGAATGTCAACATCAAAGATAGGATTACAAATTTCCTTCATATTATGAACAAGAGAATTTGACATAATCAATTATGTAACTTCAGTCTTTACAATTCATCATGATAAGTACACATTTTACAAGACTATACATTACTGACATATTTCACGTGAACAACATCAAGATAATTAAAGAATACAAATTTCCTTACTTCAATACATCTCAATAATAAATCAGAATTATCTATAAATAGTCTAGACTTTTAAGCAATCAATACATCATAAAATCTATTGCCTTCCTTTATCACTTACGAAGTCCATCTACAAAAATTGCTAGTACGGGTCATTTCATTAAACTGAGCATGATAAGTAGTATGCATTAAAATGATGTGCTTTCAAATAAATTTTTCATTAAATAAACTCTGCTTTAATGAAACAGTGAGGTCAAGTAGATAAATAAATCATTAGTTGCATTAACCATAAAAGAAGAACAATTAAACAATCTGAATAATATTTAAGGTAAGATCATGATGAAATCAACATTCTCTAGTATGATGTTAGATAAATAATGTTCCATCCAAAACACTTATCCATATCAAATAAAAATACCTTCTAATTATTTCCTTCACAATTCATCTAAATTTGAAATAAAAAAATTAACTTCACTATATAACCAAAATAGAGTTACCTTCAGAAGTAGGAACCTTCTAACTCAGTTTACAGAATTTCATAAAAATACAACTACACAAGGGCATTAAAGAGAGTAATGCAACTGATCCAATTAAATCCTATGACAAGATTTACCAAAAGAAGAAGAATGAATGTGATAAAATAGTTAAGAAATTCCTTTATAATTCGGTTAACCCGAATCCCCATTCACAACTTCAGAAAAGAGAACTCAACACATACCTCCTATAATTTCCAAAGGCAGTGATTAGACTTTATCATAGAGACTGAAAGAGAAGGAGTCAAATGACATGATCAGAAGGGAATTCCTACATTCTTTCACATGTGAAGAAGGTCACAAAGGAAAAATGTAGACCCAATCACTACATCCCCAACTCCTTTATAAGAGAAAGCACATATAAGAGATTAAACAGAATGTGCGACTGTTGAATTTGAAACAAATTCCAAGAAAGGTTCCCCATCATGGACAACCATTGTCATTAATATTATACCCATATCAAAAAGGAGATGCATTAACAAAGTTGCTAATCACCAAACAGGGTAATTACAGTCTTCAACTAGTCATTCAAAATCGACAAAGTTACAGTCATGCAAACTAAGATTAATCTTTTCTTCTAGGTGAAGATAAAATAGTAGAATGATTGAATCATAATCATAACCATTCGAGAGATAGAATAAAACATCAATATAATGTACAGAGAAAAATTAATCAAGATTTAATTTCAACAAAAATGTAAAACAAAAGGTCAACAGGACTTAGCACCAGGTGCTCACATCAGCTAAAGAAATGATTAAATTCCTTTCATTTCAATTCCATGGACATGCTTAACTATACACATCTAAGAAATTGACAAGCCATTCTATTTATTACAACTCACATAGAGATCCAAAAAACCTATCAAACTAAGCTGATTT